>CM076091.1:65131168-65458986 GCA_038088585.1 Chrysina gloriosa | reverse complement strand
TTGTGTATTCGTCGCTAACAACATAATAAACACTATATGTTCAATCACGATATTTTAATTGAAAAGAAATATTAATTTTTTTGTCCGAATTTTTCCTACAAATACGCCTTCGCACGACGTGCTTTCGTTGCTGACGTAATTTGTAGAGGGGGCGGGTCAATTTCCCCAAACTTTAGGGGGTCTACTCATCACGCCGTATAAACTTCTATCACTTGCATTATTTTTGATACGCCAGTGTTTCCAGTTGAGAACACGCTCATTTCCACTCAATACAATACTTTCTAAACTTCATTCGTAACTTATCCCTACTCCTCACCCAATTATGCGACGGTTATAATAAGTATAATAAGTAATACTTACGTGTAGGTTGATCGATGACCACGCTAATGGTTCCAACGTCGTCACTCTCGTTGAATTTATTGGATATACTCAGCTGTCCGAGGTCGCATATTAGGAGGTCATCGTTCTTCGAACTAACCGGTAGTAAGATCACCGGGGAAGTCGCTTCGATTATCAGAGATAATCGGAACGTTTCGTCTCTCATCTGCGTCAGGAATAAGCGTGGTAAAACAAAAATAATTGTATTACGTACAAGTTGCGGGGCACCAAAGGTCATCGTAATTACCTTTTGTCCCTTAGTAGCGGCCCTGATACTCGCCATCACAGCTTGTAACTGCGTGAAATGATTGAAGAATGCTATGATCTCGGCGACGAAACGTTTCGTATGCACGTACAAGACCGAGGCCATCTCTAACCGGAACTGGGCGTCGAAATCTTTCGGTTCGTGCGGTCCAAAACTGGAAATGTAAAATTCACTTTTCCACTTGACCCCGTTCAAACTTTACCGCAGAAAATTCTTAGAAATCTGCGATGGCGTCCGCTTGGAAATTACATTCTTAACGTGAACTCAGTGCAGTTCTGAGAATTTTCGCGCCGGTTACTTTCGTATAGACCGTACCTAACGTAGGAAAAATTCAAGGCTTGCTTCCCGGACGTCAGAAATCTTTCCCGATACAACTGACCGTGCAACGTCAAGTCGACGAGCGACATTGACCCCAATTCTCCTCTGATCTCGCGTCTCAACTTGTTTCCTTTCAACGAGAGGTTTAAACGAGAAATATTGGCTTTTGCTAGGTCCCTATCCGGTCGAACTAGCACCATCGTTAGAGATCTTACCGATACGTTGGTCTCGGATGTAGATTGAGTTGTACGATCTACAAAAAAAAAAAAAAATAAAATCACGAATTATCTTTTTTATATATATTATATTCCCAAGTGCAAGATAATTCCTAAACTCAACCAGATTTAACCTTTTTGTCATGTAGATGACGTTAATATGAGATCATACATGTTCAAAAATGACGGAGATGATAGCATAGGCAACCAAACGTACACTATTGGTATCTATTCAACACAAAGTCCCTGGATTAATTATTTATTACACTTTCGTCTTATTAATGATTAAAGATGCAACAATCAACATCAAATTTCAAATTTTCTTTTAAATTTGTTATGATAAATCAAAAAACTTGTTCAAGTTTCAAAATATTTAATGGTAGTACCACTACAATATTGTTTCGCCACACTGTGGCTTTATCATAATTTATTTATCGTAAATTTCGTTATGGAGTTTCAACAAGTGATTCCCGTATAATTATTTAAAATTGTTATTTAAAAGATTTACATGTGCTGAAAATGTTTGCCCTCGTTATATAAGCATGCATTCACCCTTAGTTTCATATGTATTTTCAAAAACTCTTTGAAGTTCCTCCACTGTTATTTGCTGAATTTGGTTTTTATTTACTTCTTAAGTAAAGTGTGAAACCTACTCCTAAATGTATTACTTTTACATCGGCCAAACAAATAAATATCCGGAGGTGTTAAATCAGCCAATCTCGAGGGCCAAAGGCCTTGACCAATAATTCTGTTTTCATAAAATTCCTCAAGATATGTCATCGTTTGTCCTGTTGTATGTGCTGGAGCATTATCTTGTTGAAAGAAACCATTTTGTAATTCATCGTCATGTACTTGTGCCAAAAATTCTTGTAAAATATTGGTTCGATATATCTTGGCTGTTATAATTTCTTTAAAAAAATGGGTCCTAGTATACGTCTTCTTGATATTGCTATTCACACTCCAATTTTCTGAGAATGTAGAGAAGTTCCAACAAATTCGTGTGGATTTTCAACTGCCCAAATACAGAAGATTTGTGAATTCATATAGCCGGATAAATGAAACCATACTTCATCCGTAAAAAATGTCAAATCCAGAATTATCATCGTGTGCCAAACTTTCATTAAACCATTTACAGTATCTCATTCAGCTTACAAAATCTGGTGGTAATAATTGCTGCACAACATTAACTTTATACGGATGCTGTTCATGGCTGTATAAACAGTGCAAGTGACAATCCTAAAATTATTTATAACAACAGGTTTGTAGAAATATTTAATGTATTGTACCTGCTTGAACTGATAATTTTCGCTGCTACAGAATTTTCGCCCTCAAATTAAGGGCATCCTCAGTGTAGGCAAAGTGATATTATAATCCCCACAAATTAGTTGGAAAATCCATAGTAAAAATGAAACGAAAATTTACACTCTTTCTTGTGTAATAAAGGAAACTCTAATCCCACTGCGGTTGATTGATTTTGCAGTGATAAACCCTGATAATTTTCCTAAAAATTTTTGCGGGCTAGCTGTCACACGATGTTGAATCTCATCCAGTGTTTCCGTTGTTAATTTTGTTGGTCTTTCGGAAGACTTTCCTTTATAAAAGCATTTCCTTTCTTCAAATTTTCTAACAATATTATGTTTGTGATTAACAAAATTGCGACGATTGCACTCTAAATCAGGCAACCGCTGTACAAATTACCACACTTCGAGTCATATGTTGAAGATCCATCTGTATTTAAATTTGCACTACGATAATGGGCTATTAAAATAAACACATCTCGTCCTGACCTAAACGCCATAATTTTGTAGCTCAAATTAAAATGTATAATCAGTAATTTAATGTTTGTAATGAATAGCAAAATTAAGTATGTCATCTTACCACATCGTACTAGATAAACGTCTAGCAGTTCCAAAAAACTTATTTTTTAAATATTAGACTCAAACAAGGCAGGAAGAAGCAATCCAAAGCGAAAATCGAAAATACAAACAAAGGTATGACTTTTTTTTTTACTGTTGAGTTGACCTTGATCTCAAACATTTTTGAACATACGATATAAGAAATAACAATGTATTTCGGTGTCCATCAAGAGATGTAAGCGGATGAAAATATATTCTTACTGTCAAATAGGTGTGCCTTTAATGATTATCATTAGTGATTGCCAAAGTAACAGTTACACCTTCAAATATCAGCATCGTCCCCTTCCTCATTCTTTTAATAAGTTTTAATCGAGTCGAACAAATCCAATTACCTTCAAGCACCTCCTGGGAATATTGTCGTTCCACGACCGGCTTCAAAATCTGTGTAGTGCTGGATGGCATCACGCTGAAGAAATCGATTACCAATACCCACGATTCAACATTGATCACCAGATCTAAACAATTGAAGTCGACGGAAGTGGATCGTTCTATCTAAAAATTTTAAATCGGATCATCTCCAACATATTATAAAAATATACGATGTACCAACCGAATTGTAGTAACTTTTAAAATTCGGCGCGTTCGGATCGACGATCAGAGTGGAAATCAGGACTAAATTCCCGTGAGGGCGCGTCTTCCCCGTCGGCGAGGGCGGAGGCGTCGAAGGATAATCCAAATTATCCTTCGGATTGCACATATCTACGGTTTTTCGTTCGACGCTCAACACATTGGCGGGTTCCAAATTGGTGGGAAGGGATCCGCGCGTTACGGTGGATATGTAGAAGTTATCGGAAATATTCGGGCACGATCGCGAAATACACGAGGATCCCGGCGGTAACTCGCCGTCGTAAGACGACACGACCATAGCACGTTGTTTCGATCCTTCGGGTTGAAGCAAATCTTCCATCAGGATCGATCTTAAAGAGACCTGGGGAAGGGGAAAAAATTGACGTAAACAGGTAGGATTTGATAGAAACTCTTTTCGGGTTTCATCGTACGTCACTAGTATGGGCAAATAGCGGTAATTACGGAATAAGTTACGACAGCCTACATATACACAGAACTACTCGCATACAGCATCGATTTAGTACTGACTAGAGTCGGGGAGTCGGCGATGCTGTCGTAGCTTATTTAGCAATTGTACGCTGTCAACGCTGTGTGCCTAGGCTATTCATTAACAATGACGAGAGTAAAGTCAAAAGCGTCCCAACGCTCCCTAGCTGTGCTGCCGAGACATGGCGAAATTTTTATCAAAGAATAAAAAAACTGACTTACTTGTATGTTGGTTTCGTACAAATGGCATTTCTCATATATAAAACAGAAATCCCTAAAGGATAAATCGACCAATCCCTGCTCACCGGTCGGGGAATCACCGCGTAACTCCACGATGAAGCTGGGTAACTCAAATAGCACTAGAATTATACATTTTTTTAGAAACAACGACACTAAACAGTCCTTTCACCCCTCCGCCTCCCTCTTAGTAGATCTACTAAAATAATAATTAATGTCGTTTTTATAGTAAGCGTTGGCAAGACTGTTTAGGTGGTAATTTGAAGAGCACAGCTTAAAAATTTCTTATTTATAGAGATGATTTTCTACAAAATTACCTTATTAGGTGCGTTTTCGGATAGCTGGCAAAAGTAGGTGTGCAGTGGCTTACTAAGCAAGCCCCTCTGCGTGATAATTATTGGCGTATGCAATTTGTGCTTGCCTAGTAAGCCATTGGACAGTTACTTTGTGAGCTGCCTAATAACACACCTAACAGAAAGTCATCTAAATTCTTCTTTGAATGATAATTAGACTGGGTAAACAGCGGTAATTACAAAATAAGTTACGACGGCCTACATATACACCGAACCACTCGCATACAGCATCGATTTAGTACTGGCTAGATAGAGACACGTCGTAACTTTACTGCCGTTTGCCCAGACTAATGATAATGCCCGGAACAAAATTGGCCCGATTAGGCTGGGAACATCTCGCTCATTCTGCGCACTCAGCAGATATTGCCCTTTTTAATTTTCATTCTTTCAATTTTTTATTACTGGAAAAGAATTCAATACTTCTTCAGAGTTTTATAATAGAGGAATTAAAGCGTTAGCAACACGTTGGGTAGAAATCATCGAAAATCATGGCAATTATATACAACATTCTGAAGAAATGAAAGATAGAAGGACATTTTAAAATCTAATAAATGTGATGCGATAGTGATGCCATCTACTAGACTACAAAAGAACTAAATAGCTGAACGAATGTTTCGTATTCATATCGAGAGATGTCGCTAGTGCTGTGATTTCGCGCGTTAATTTTAAAATTTTTCGTTTAAAGCAATTTATTTTTATTTTATCAATTTTTTAAATTTTTCATAACTTTTTTCATAATATTAAAATTGGGCTGCGTACCCGCAATAAAATAGCCATAAACCCTTGGAAGCAACAAATTGGGGATCTCTGTAAAAAATCTGTCAGTTTCTTAAATGCAAATAAGCAAAAAGGAGACTGTGGTTAAAATCATATATAAAATAAATAAGAATACCCTTATCACACTTTTCGGAAATAAGATACGTATTTCGGCAACTAAGTTGCCATCCTCAGTGTCACTAGTGTTTTGGTGTTTCGCGCGTTCAGTGTGCGAAGTTCATCGTGTAGTGTTTTAGTGTTGTATAGTGTTCGTCTTGCGTATTATCCGGATATCGCAGGTGATACTGAATTCCCTCAATTTTTCGCCAAGGATGACAACTTAGTTACCCGATTACGCATCTGGGATTATTTCCGGAAGGTGTGTTTCTTTTATATATTTTATAGTTTCTTACATAAACATATAGGTACCACAGAAACGACATTCCTTATTACCAGACCCAATAATTTCGGAGAGACAGGTATCTATTCTCTATTAAATTAAAACAAAAAAATACCTTTAATAGCTTGCAATCTTTTCTTATCTTGCTGTTGCTTCGCCCCCGCCACGCCCGGAAACAACTTAGCCCTAACGTGCGGATCCATTTTCAAAGTTGGTACGCCCGTATCCTCCTCGCTGATATCGGTGAGAGTCGTAGTTGGTCGCGAGCTAGCGCCAGTATTATTTTGACTGACGTTCACTGGAGGGGGCGCCATCAGCCAGGACACCGTATCGATTAGCTGTTCGTATTGGTATCTTGCCAGGGAAACTTTTAATGCCGTTACGACACTTCCAGATACCTAAAACCATTGTTTTAAAAAATCGAATACAACAAACGCCATATTAAATTTATTCGCGTCTTTGATGTACAGGGGAATAAAATCAATATGACGTTTGTTTGAATACAAAAAATGAAGCTGATTCGACATTTAATAATAATACTAATATTTGGAGTTGCTCAATTTGCACCAATACTATTACAACTATCTGAAACGACTGTACTAGAATAAAATAACATTCCGCTATACGAATACATAATCTATAATAGTTGCAATGTATAGTATGAAGCCATCTGTATTCGTATAGCACAATGTTACAATACAGTCGTTTCAGATAGTTGTAGTACTGTTGGCGCAAATTGAACAATTCTACTAATAAGGTGACACTAATATAGCAAATTAGTACGAAAAAAGAAATTCAAGAAACGCACTTGGATGCTCTCTGATGGGATATCATCGTTGTTATTATCTGAGGCATCAGAGCCATCTAAGAGTATATTCGATAAGCTTGGTGTCCTTGAATGTGCCCTGTAGATCTCTCTAACTATGCTCAACTGAAGGATGGTGTCGTGTAATATCGGCTTGGCGAGGGTATCGCAGTTGTAGATGATTTCAGGCCGCGACATACTACATCAAATAAAAATATTTTTTTAAATGGGTCCTTTTGTTGATTTTCTTCCCTATCTTGGAAAGTTCATCGACTCATATTGACGTCACTAATGTGGTAGATATATTCTGTTCATTCAACAGAAATAGTTAAGCCGCTCCCCCTACAAAAGCGCCCAATATTTGAATAAAATGTTTCTATTGGTCGTATGTATAAAAACCCGTATCAGACCAACATGCACATTTCTGCGGTGACGAGTTGGCCAAGGTCAAAGGCAATTTCGTTTCGAGGTTTTAACAGTGCTTCATCGTTGATTCGCTTTGCTGTTATTCTAATTGATTTATTAATCATCTGCATTTGACGAATGAAAATATCTGTATAATTATTTTACTTTCCCCGATTAAAACAGTTTCAGTAAAGAATAGTCTGGACAAACTGCGGTAACAGCGTGCAATTACGAAATAAGTTACGAAAACATCACCGACTCCTCACTCTAGTCAGTACTAAATCGATGCTGTATGTGAGTACTTCTGTGCGTATGTAGGCTTTCGTAACTTATTTCGTAATTACCTAACTAGTAATGAATCAAATCCTTTTTAAAAAATAATTTTTACTGTGACAATTTGTATATTCTTTATAGTATTTTTTGTTGTTATAAATAAATACTATTTTGATATATTTCTACGTTTATTGGAATTATCGCAACGTCTAATTAATAAATAACGAAGAGTTTCAAATATTCTTATTTCAAATTTGCCGCGCGATTACTAATTTGTGGCGTTAAACTATCTGTTGCGCTTATTGGTACAAATTTGTGGGGAGTGGCTTAACTATTTCTGTTGGATGAACAGAGTATAACACGCATAATTGAGAATTTTTCTCTTTATAATTAATACGAAAAAAGTAAACCAAAACCGTTTACAATTTATTTATTTATTATTATTTTTTTGATAGCTTGACGCCTCAAAAAGACATACGAGCAAGAGAAGAAGATATCTCGAGGACTTACAGCGGTCCTGGGACACGTCTACTCGAAGTATCCAACGAGAAAATATTCATATCCTTGACCTCGATGTCGTACTTTTCGAGTTTACTATCGCCTAGTTCGCGATGATCGAAATCGTGAGGTTTGCTGTTAGTGAGCGTGATTTTACCGAGATGGCCCACGAATACTTGTGTGTTCTTGCTTGTCCGCGGTAAGATCACAACCGGGCTGTCGAGAACGACGTCCAATCTAAAAATCATCATCAAAATTAAATCAACGAAAAGAAAAAGAGGAAAAAGGAAAGATGTGAAAAGTAATTTCTCGAGGGCATTGGATAGGGAAAAATTATATATTTCGAAAATTGCATTCATCTTCAAGTTAAAACTTGAAAAGTTACACAATTACAGGTGGCGCTGTTTTAATTTTATGGTTTCAATTAAACTTGCCAACATGTAAGCATGTGACGTCACTTGCAATTAATGACGTGCGGGGGAACTTAGGCTGCCTTCTCTATACTTGATATTTCTCACAATCATCATTTAGACATTTTATAATATCCCAAAACATAATCCCCAAAACACTTACTTAATATTTATCATATAATCCGTATTCTCTTCGGGACTAAATGGTGTTTGAGGTACCGTGTCCCTCACCGAGGAATAACCAGAAAAACTTTGTTCCATCGAGCTGCTGCGCCTCCTTCTTCTAGGCGATGCAATATCCGAAAAGGATAGAGCTGAGCCGTAAATCGAAGCAGACAGCCTGGAATTCATGTAAATCGATTGTGCCAACGCTTGAGCCCTAAATTCAAATGAGTAGTGTTGGAGAGATGTCCACAACCTTTTATTTCGTACGAAGCTCGTGTGAATTACCTAGCATGAACTAGACCCAGGGCCATGTCCGTGGCTGCTGAGCGTATGGATCTCGCCAAGTTTGCCATGTACTGCTTGAATTCGGTAGCGCACGATTGGAGTTCGGCGACGAATTGGGGGAAATGGGTGTACCAAAGGGAGGCCATTCGGACGATTATTTCCGCTTGATCAGCTAGATTAAATAAAAAGAGAAATGCGATAAGCGACTCACAAACGCACGGGTGACGCAGAAGCGGAGAGTTAGAAAAATTATCCCCGCGGATGCTTACGTATTTCGAATGATTTACATTCGCTTAAGTATCCTTTTTAAAATGCAATGGAAAATAATAATAAATAAATAAAACTTACAGAAATTTCGTTTGGATGGCATAATAAGTACGTACTTGGGTAGATTTCGACCCTTGAATTGTCTTAAAGAAATCAAAACGTCTGAATCAAGCAAGTGTACACAGCAATAAATTCAAATTACTTTCAAGTCTCATTATATAATATTTGTTTCAGTTCTAAATTTTAATTATCCTGAAGATGATGGCAGGATAGCTATCGAAATGCTGGTATCAACGAATTATGCAGCATCCAAAAATAATTTCTGCTAGGATAATTAAAAAGAAAGGTCGATTATACGAAATTTTAATCAAATTCCATTGCCTTTAAGATTATTATTGTTATTAAGATCATGGTACTACTAATACCAAAATGTTAACATTTGTTTTTGTTCGCAGAGTAATCACAAACTAGTTGGACGTTACTTGATTGGCTAAAGGAAATCTGAAACTGTCTGCAAATTGATATTGCAACATATTATTGGTTCCGACTGCTATGATTAATTGCGGATTTACTCTAGGAGCAATACTATTAACAAACATATCAGAATTTTCCCCACATACCGTCATTGTTTTCCTCAGAATTTAAGCTTCGCGTCAGCTTGAAACTGAAAGCTTTTGGTTCGTCATCCTGGAGATTCTGCGACATCACATACAACGGATGAGTCATATCCAATAACGGATCCTTCCCGACGCTTATAATCCTCTGATGCATGTGTCCTTCGGGCGTCAAATCCAGCACCTGTAACCCTCCTAAAGATCCTTCAACTACGATGGAGGTATCTACAATGTTTTTACGTACAAAAATGAATACAATCTAGAAGTTTGGAAGTTCGTGTGGTATTTACCAACGGTTGCTTGTATCTTGGCTTCGCTCATTGTTGCCGTACAAATCTTCCGACCTTGCACTGAGCCGTCCTTCACGACACCCCTGAGGAGCAGTACGTTGAGTCTGTGGAAGTCGAAGGTTAGTTCTGTAGTTCCCATCTTCGGCGAAGGAATTTGGTCTAGGGAATCGGTGGAGTTGATAACGCTGGAGGGGGCGGTCGATTGTTGTAGGTTGAGGGGCTGTTGATGGTGAGATTTCATATCGGGGAAAACCCGACGAATGAAGCCCATTAATTCGACGATGGTTTCTTGATTCGCTGTAAAATAAAAAGAAAACAAATCAAATTCTATTAAAGTGCAATTATATGAAAAACATTACATTTTGAAATTCATTGTAAGAGATGCTAAGTCCAGTTCTATTCAATACACTACAATGAGAAATTTATATCAAATGAAATGGTTAAATCTATTACGTGAAATTCTATTCAATACATCGGTCAGAAATTATTCTATCAAATGCGTAAGTCCAATTCTATTAAATTACGCTACAATGAGAAATTGGACCTATGTGTAAACAGTCCACCCGTGAAACAAAGCCTTAAATATATTATAATCAGAAATTAATTCCACCCAATTCTTAAATCTATTGAGTGCAGTTCTATTAATAGTAATAGCTACACCAGAAATTAATTCTATCGAATCAATTCTATTATATACAGAGAAAATAATTCTACCTAATGGTTACGTCTATTAAGTTCAATTCTATTAAATATACAATGGGTAACATAACCTCACTTTCTCAGATATCAATAAATTCGTTGATATCGTTCCATTTTCATTAAATAAACAATTTGTAAGTGGCACTATTTAAAAACGATGGCTCTGAACGAGGTGGATCCGTTTTACGTTAAAGCAATATCGGCATTATACTCAAAAGATCATCTCCGTACCGGAGACGCCTCCCCTTTACAAATTATGGTCGAAGAAGCGATCAAAGCGAAATCGGGCAAGGAAAAAGATCTAAGCACGTACGTAACGGCTTGCATGAAACTCCAAACTCTCGACGAATACAAGAACCTACCCACCAACATCGAAGATTCGAAGACGGCTTCGAGTTCGGACAACGAACTCGAATTAGATCTACTGAAAGAGGACCTGATGTGCGTCATATGCAACGGCATGGACGTCGGCGCTAGAAATCGCTTGCTGGAATGTTGCGATTGTCACTCCCTGTACCATCAGGAATGCCATCGACCACCGGTTTCCCAACAGGACGCTGATAACACATGGGTGTGTCATAATTGTAAGGAGAATAAGAAGGCGCGGGGTGGAAGCCCGAGCAGTTTACGATCCAGTCCCGTACAAGGGAGTAAATCGTCGAAATCCTCGTCTTCGTCTCATCGTAGCAGCGGAAGCGGATCGAGTTCCAATTACAAAAGCTCCTCGAGTTCGAAAAGTATCGGGCAGAAACCGAGTTCGAGCAGTTCGAATTTGAGTAAGTCGTCGGGGAAACCAACGAGTAGTTCTTTAACACCGACCTCGGTTACAACGCCGTCCTCCTCAACCGGTCAATCGTCTTCGTCATCGAGGAGTATCATAACTCCAAATATTAATATTATAAGTGCTGATAAACGGATACAAAGTATGAAGAAGAAGGCCGCGAAGATGCAGGAGAAACGGAAGTTACCGCGATAAGTGAGGTTTGCTCAAATTCAAATTTTATTATCAAAAAATGACGGCTGAGAAGTCTACGACAATACACTGAGGTACTTAGGTTGAGGCGATAATTTTTATAAAATTTAAATAAAACGTGGAATCAACTTCTTTGTTATCTAAAACCACCTACGATATATGTATATCCTTTTCTTACAAAGTTTAAACCTGATTTGGCGAACACGACCAATTTCTACTACTTCCACCCATACTGACTATGAAAGCTTGCAAAAAAACATACGATATACTATACTCCATTTGCGTTAAGAATGCAGTATGGGATAGTTAGGGATGATAACGACGCCCAAATTAGACAAAGCACAGAGTCTATCTGACATGACATTTGATAATAATTTTATTTTAACACAGAAAGACATGGTCCGAGGAGTTTGTCCTATTTTGATGGTGCCTCGGTTAAGAGCTCTATCTACTGCATTCTTAACGTGGGCTCAGTATAGTATGATCCATATCTTACCAATAATATCCAGATTATTAAATTGTATATTAGCTAACTGTATCGGCTCTGCTCCTGTCACCAAAATCACTTCTAGACTGATAAGTGCTTCTGCATCTAAGGTGCTCGGTTCTCTATTATAAGTAGCCCGAAACATATGGTGTAAAGGTGGGGATGCAGCCAAGCTTGTTAGAGCTTGTTTCAGAGCGACCGGTGAGGTGCTTTGAGGGCGTGGAATGGTCGGATCTGGACTTCCGGGAGATGTCGGTGATGTGGGTTCGCTGTCTCGTAAACTACCGGACATTGAATCCATCCTGTAAGGAAATAAGCGTAATATTTATTAATTTGTCGACATTTACTAGCAAATGTTGCTTGCACCTCCAAATTGGTGACATCAAGGATGAATGACTATGAAGTAACAATTCTTTCGACAATCATATTACTTAAAAATCCTTACCCGACATGCTTATGACTAGCAACTAACAGCTCGAAATCGGGTCCGAAAGTCTGTAGAGCATCCACTAATAACAAACTATGCACCGTCAACGTGATGCTGGTATCAATCGGTCGTTTCGTAAACGCGGCCTTGACCCCTGACACTTGCAATTCGGCCACGCTCCGTCCCCGACTTTGCACCTCCATCGCCAAGTGATCGATGCTAAATTGCAACATCATCAATCGCGACATCTCTATGCTAGTATCGACGCTGATCGAATCGTCTTCCTCCATTTCCGACGCGAATTCGTTAACTAGATCGTCACTTCCGTTAAAAGGGGACGGTAATCCGGTGGCGCTTATGATCTGGGTCAAAGTTCGAGCCGCCGAAATTTTGTTCTCGTTGAAATGCGCCACTAGTTTAGGGAGATTAGCGTTGACTGTCAAACTAGGATATAGGGGATCGGTGGTGTGAACTATCCTCCTTTCGATTTTCAGCGAGATGTTGAAACGATCCAGGACGTGCATAGTCGACGTTCCCTTATTGTGGGCGTATCTCCAATTGTCTTTGACTTTACCGATTAGGATCTGCATATCGGTCAATTCGACGTTGTATCGATCGTATAATTTATCGTGCAAGTTCACTTCGGTTAGGCCATCACCCGTTTGTTGACTGACGTTCAGGGCTGTTATTGGGGAATCGGAATTGCTTTCTTCGCTTACTGGAGGTGTCGAACAAGGGGTTACGAATAACTCTACCAAAGACAAAATGAACTGTAAGTGTGACAGTGGATTATATAATAATAATAGGAAATTAGAAATAAAGTATAATTAAATTGAAAAATAAACATTAAAAAATCAAATAAAAAGTATGAAACAGAAAAATCATAAGAAAATGTGAAGGGTAATTAAGAAGGCGGATATCCATACCATCATCATCAGTTTTATTTATGGAATCTCCTTGAGCCAAGGTGGTTTCAATCCTTTCCGAGATAGAATTACTAAACTGAAACCTGCCGAAATCGAGCACAGCCATGCAGGAATTTTGGTCGTTGAATTTCTCAACCAGGAATATTTGGGGTGCCGATATGTCCAAGTTGATTTCCCAGATCTTCCTGGCGGTCTGTACAACAAGAGAAACAAGGACAAACGTACAATCTGCGCATACATATTTTTAAATTTATTTTTCATTCCAACCTTAAGAGGTGTAAGGAAGCTTAAGCGCAATTCTATTTCAAATCATTTTTTTCATCCTCATCGAACTCTTTAAAAAGCACGTTAAAACCGCTACGCTTATCGAACACGGCGGGGCAAAGCTCAACCGAATCTTTAGAAACTTTCAAGGTCATTGTAATCAACCAATCCAGACGGGTTTAAATCACGTCACTCCCTATTCTAACTCACTAGGCGTTAGTTATCTTACCAATTAGCATAGGTAATTAGGTTTTGGGATAAAATTCGCGAAAATTTTCCTATCCCGGCCTGTTCTGAATCGACTGACTCCAAAACTAATCCTTTCACTCTCATCCCACCTCCAGAAAAGACACTTGCGCTGCAGGGCTTGGTAAATACACTCTATTGCATCCCAATGTACTATTATCAGAAACTTTCAAGGTCATCCCAATCCTATGGCTTCTGCTCTCAAGTGCATGGTCTCTCACTCTACATGTCTTAGACGTTAGCTAGCTGACCACTTGGCACACGACGATAAAGTTTTGGAATAGAATTTCAGAAAATATTGGTACCCGAACACCTCAGGCTCCAGAATATTCTCTAAGCTGTCGAGCTTTATTATACCCGTCCCAATATAATGCCTCAAAGTTCTCGAGGACTTCGAGATATATAGTTATCTAGACCTGGCACAAACAATTCACAATAAAGTTCAGGCATTCTAGATAAGGTGATATCGAGAGGATGATTATACCTGTCCGAAGGTAAAATAATTAGGAAAAAAATCCCACTTACAACTCTTCCGTCTAACATTTGTTCCCAATTCTTAATCAGTCCTTTCTTAGTCCGAGTCTTCATAGCTTCGATGCTCGAATGCGTAATCACCCTTTGATACGGCAGGAATACAAATTCGATCAACCATTTGATCGCGCCAGGTTGGTAGACCACATCCAAGCATTTGGATCTTACGTTAAGTCTTAGAGAGAAAAAAAAAAAACTCATCAACACATCCATCAAATAGATTTAAATCGTGGGAATCATACCTATAATCACAGCCCGAATTCATAGCACACTTCTCGTAAACTAAACTAAACAAGTCTTCCGGTTTGCTAGCGACGCTCACTCTAGGGCTCGGTCCACGTGACCTGATCAGCGTACTTCGATCGTGTCCGGGTGGCCCGACTAGCACGGGGAAAATGGTGTTCGGTGTGAATTTGTCTTTTAAATAAATCGCCCCTAGGCACAGCTCGATGGTGTGGGAGGACGATCGCGGTCTGCTCGTGACACTCAAGCACAAATTTCTAAATTCAAACTCGATCATCGGTATCCTGAAACAATTGAAACATGAATTGCTCGGTCGTAATCTTGCGAACAAAGGAACTAGCGGCATCCTCGAAGGGATAAATCGAGAAAAGTCCTTTGCTTTGCTCGTAAAAGCAAATAATACGAAATCCCGAATGGCGTTATTATAACTAAGGTTTGATAAAAATGCGGATGACGTGATATTCTTAAGTAGTGTAAACCGGTCAGCGTGGGTCCGGTTTACACTACTTAATGATAACACGTCATCCAGTTTTTTTATCAAATCTTAATTAAAACTGATTTTATGACAAAAACTCACCGCTCTTTAATATTTTCATCCATCGTACATAGATTTAACAGGCCATTTTTTAGGGAAAACGAAAACTGTCCGAAAACCACGTCCCTACGTAAAACGGTATTATCTTCAAGAGTATCGGACAGGGCTTGCAAGATTTCCCTTCGAGTTGGGTCGTTTCGCTATTCGTGGGCGTCGTACTCGAAGAGTACCATCCGATCCATTGTGGGAACCACCGGACTAGGACGCTACGACCTGCCGAACTGTCGGGGCTGGCCGGTTGGTTTTGAATCGGAACTGATTTCATTGAAAGCTAAAAAAATTGTTTTAATTATTATATACCGAGTTCACGTAAGAATGCAGCAGGAACCAAAGCACAAATCCTCCAGATCATGAAGGTTACATTGGACAAAATAACCACCACAACTATCGTGTGCCGCGTCAGATACGTAGTGTTTTGTTTAATGTACGCGTCATTATTAGTAGTGATACTGTAATTTCATATTCATTCCCATATTAACATTTAATTGGAATGTTCCATTTATAGATTAGTGTTATATGTCAAAAAATCTGTACTAACTGCCAGACTGATTGTAATTAAACATTGAAATGGAAACAAATACGTCACAGTTGTTTTGCCGGAAATTTAAAATAATGTTTTCCAATAATTATTAATTACCTCTCGCAGAATTTTGAGCTCATCGAAAGTTCGATTCCACTCGATTTGATCTTTCAATTTTTTATCTTCGGGTCCCAAAACGACGTTAGGGCTCATCAATAATTTAGTATGAATCCTGACGTATTCCACATTTTCCTTGGCGTGCTGGAGGCAAGTTTCCCAAGTGGGCGTCGGACGGCACATCGCCGGTTGTTTTCCGGGATACAAACAGCTAATGGCGTACAACCACCAAGCTCTTGGATCCTGTTTCACCGTACAGGCCGGTCGATAATATCTATAACTTCTATACGTTGCTACGTCGTCTAGTCCTTTCATACATTTCACCATCTGATCGTACTGGCACTGAAAACATTTGATGATGTGTATAGTAAAATCATAGTTAATGATACAAAACAGCAAAAACAACCACCAACAAATCATCTAGTGTCAGTGAATCGTACCAAAATTACATTCTTACATTATCGAAAGTCATCGAAACCTCATCCATTTGCAAATCTGCCACTATCCGAGGAGTCTCGGGTGTCCTCAAGGGCTTCTCGCAGCGATTTCGTTTAATTTTAGCTTGAGCACTAACTGGTGATAAGATGTAGCATTGATTAGGTTTGGGGTGTTGCGCAGGTGACATGGCTACCTAGAATCGGATATGAAATTATCATTAACATTTTTTTTTTCATAATTTTAAATCAAGTTTTTACTAACGGCTAACTCCCCAAGCCCCATCCTCATAAACAACCGATCGTATTCCAAATCGATCCAATACATCGCCAATTTTTGCATCTCTAACAATTTGAAAGAGGAAGCTGAACTGTCCCAGTGTGAAAATTCCGGTATCCAATTCTCGTTGCAGCTTTGAGCCGAGAACGTTTCGACGGTAATTCCGAATGCTATCGCCTTCCCCGAAACGCTAACGTTGTCTTCGTAACGGATGTGTACGTCCTTAATTTTAAGCTGTAAATAAAAGATAAGTAAACGAAGGCAATGGATTTTAATTTAAAACAAAGTATGATTAGAGTTTATTCCGTTAGGAATCCTAAGTATCCGCTCCCATGGGATATTGATATTCCCCTTTACACCCTATAATATAAATAAAGGTGTCCTTTTCTTTCATAGGTTAAAGTAAAAACACTGGATATCCTTGCTTCAATGGCATAGTTCTAACAGATATACCAGGTTGGTATGGCCAAAGTTATTCTTGATGACGTAAGCGTTTTCTTAAGATAAAAGCCCACGATCTGATTTCCCATAAACCATGTGCTTAAGATTACTAGCGAAATAATATGTAAATGTACCTGTAAATTTTCTATAATATTGGTAATCAAGCTGGTGCCATAGTTAAGCCAAGAGGAATAAGTTGAGGCATAATAGGTAGAATTCACCTCCTTATTGTTCGTTTCCAACCTCCATCGTGCCTCTAAATTATCTAACGAACACATTTTTCTTTCTTGAGCGGCTAGTTCCTCCGCGACCGTGTCCCACTAAAAACAAAAATACGAGGATTATAATCCCGAATTTTATCACATTAGTAACCCATAATTCGACCAAAGGCACTCTAGAGTGCTGTTTCAAACTTGGAACATAACCAAATGAAGTAAGTTTACTTGCTATGATCAAAATGAGTTTTTCTCGTTTTGCTCATTGTTCCATAAATGCGTTATTTCTGATAAGGGGACAAATTTTCTCGGATAAACAAGGTTAAACGCTGGAAAAATTCAATGAAATCCGCGCACTTCTGTAGTTTCCAACAGGTTCCAGGATGGATATGGATGGCCATTTATGCATTCAGTGGATTAGGATTTCGGGAAGAGGGAGAAACCGACAGCAAACTTGAGACCAGTAAACCAGTACAACACATTTTATATCTATGCAACAAATCCGAGGCAAAGACTTTTTTTTTGTTCAAAAGCTCTGAGGAGGCCCATTCGCTTGTCTGGCATCAGAGCATTAACTAGTGATAACTTTGTGCGAGTCATTATAAATCCATAATAATAATGGTGGACAAGATAGACTTCTATATGGGGTGTGCATAAAATGGCAAAAAGTTACACGGGATGTAAACCCTTATGAAATTCTGAATCAAAATATCGACATCAAAATATTGTATCATGCTTCATAGGTCTTCATGAGGTTATAGAAGTTCAGACTTTTATTCCACATCATTATTATTCGATATCTGTTGATAGAGATAGCTGCAATTTAGAATAAAGAAGAAGTTTTGATACCATTTGTTGGTAAACGTTTTCTTTCTGACTTGCAATTATGTTTTTAACATTTCCTCATTAACATACTTCCACAAAAAAAAAGAACAATGATACCACATTTTAAGATTAAAATTTTCGATTCAAAACCGAATAAAGGATATTGCTGCGTGTAGTCTTTTCACCAATTTATACACAGCCTGTATAAGGCCACGATGAAGATGGTGGTCACAGTAAAATGTCAAGCACCCATTAGACTTAAATCTAGACCTTTTTGTGATAAGTGACTCAAAACGGATCTAGGTCACATCACCCTAATTTGAAGTTAATCCACACATAGCTAAAACCAATGGCATTTCATTTGCTACAAAATGCTAAAACAAAACAAATAATTTCCATTGAAATTAACCAACCTCTTGCACAGGTAATAGTGACGCTACAACATACAGCTGTTCTATTACAATAACCCATGGTGCCGATCGAATTTGCCTGACCGGTATCTGCAATTTAACCTTCCCGATGAACCCGGCCTTAATCTCGATTGGCAATCCTAAATGTCGGAACGCATCCTTCTTTAAAGGCAAATTTTCTAATTCGACCTCCCTAAAAAACCATTGCAACGATAACACCTCTAAACTCAGAGTTTGATCGAATTTTTACCTGATAATAGCGCTATACTCAACTGGTCCGTATTCAAATTTTCCACATATTTCCCGAGGTAATTGTTTAATACCCAAGCCACGAGTCCTTCTAGCATCTTTCACGTATCATGGGGGCCAGGACATAGTCTCGAATGACGTGTTCGCCTACAAACGAACCGGTAAATGTAATCCATCGGGGATTTAGAAGTAAGGTTAACGAGTTGTTTATTTGCGTCCGAATGTTACTCACGTGAACTTCTGCGCTTTAAATTTTTTTATTTACGAAAACGCCGGTGATGCAACTTGAAGGAGGAATCTCACGGTGATCAATTTTTCCAGCGATTCCGGCGAAATTGCGTACCCCGCTATGAAACACTTTATTTTACGTTTATAATTCGGGTAAAGCCCGAAAAATCGTCGGTATACCATATATAAGAAATCCTGTACTGTGACGTTTAAGCCCTTCGGAACAGCTGACAGGTACTTTGAAAAAAAAATCAACGACAATCACTGAGGGAAACCTTTGAAAATGAATTTTTCTATTTCTGGACGGCGATTACTTTGTAATCTGTGACGATTACCAAGAATGGAACGTTATTTACTTAAAGCGATTAGATAAGTAGACGCCGAAACAAAAATTGTTCATGTTGTAAAATTAGGCAATCGACTACAAAAAATGATTCATCCTGGCTCTGGCACTTTGGACCGCATTATTGACGAATCATGTCTAAAGAGCACATTTGTATGTGTATTACGTGCGATTCGTAAACGTCGTATTCCATCGTTGAAAAGGATAAAGTCGAATTAATCGGATTTATTTACTATTTTTTATTTCTATGAGGAATTATGGAAGCAATTATACAGGGATGAATATAGAAAGAAATTACCCACGCGTGCCAATACTAGAATTACAACCAATTACAACTAAATAGAAATATGGTTGGATAACGAGCTACCGATCTAGCAGTTGTAAAAAGTGAGCCATTCCAAGTGTGACGAATTTAAGTTGGCGGCATTGCATATAGTGACGGTGAGCTAAAATTTCTTTTGAGAAAAAAGCGAATGTCACAAACGATATCCCAACTTGTGATCGGTTTAAAAATCAATGTGAGGAATTTTACCTTATTCAATTTTATTGCCAACTTAAATTTGATCGTCACACTTGAGATGGTTGAAGCTGTATATAAAACCATGACATAGTGTAAGCGAAAATTTGTAATGTGGGACGGTTCTAAGTAACATAAAGCACATATTTTTTATATAATAATTCCTATATTGGTCACCGTCTCGCGTCGTTTCTCGTCACAATCTTCTACCTCCTCTCATCTTTCCTACCAACCTACAAATACTGACTTATCCTAGAACTAGAGCGCCACATTTAAAATATAATAATTCGGCGCGAAATTCAAAATATATTTTTACTGAATATAGTAAAATGTTTAGTAAACTTAAAGAATAAAATTAAGTCGATTTGATTTACGAAATTCTTCATGAGTTTACTTTTTCAATATTAAATGAGTCTTTGGTGGTATGCAAACTAAAAACATTGCGAGCGCATACTCAGAATAGTCTTGTAGCACGGATATACACTAGGAGAGAAACAATGTTGGAAAGGAACCGGGAAAAGTGGTATTCACATGGTAACAAACAGAACTCTCTTCTGCTAATCATACCATTAAAATTCATTTTTATTCGTTCTCTAATTCGGTGAAATAAACTACATTCCAAACAAATGTGCAGAAAAACTGTTTTCGATGAATGAATTAGAAACAAGCAACAAGGAACTGTCAAAACGAAACGTAGTGACCTTTGACTTTGGCCGGCTCATCGCAGCAGAAGTTTACACAAGTGTTGGTCCGATACATGTTTTACATACGACCAATAAAAACCTTTATTCAAATTTGGGGCGTTTTTGATCGCTCGCTCTGGAGAGTGAGCAACCGAAAGTGTCCTGAGTTGGTAGTACTAATAACCCTAGATATTGTTTCCTTGTTCTGTCAGTTTTGACTTGTTATTCGTGATTATTTACTAAAACTCATCCCTATTGGGAAAAATGCAGTTTCCCCATTGAGTAGGATGCTTTTATTATTATAGCTCATTTTGAAGTGGTATACAGACTGAAGATGATATGTATACTCAGGCACAAAGTCAGGTCAATCTAGATCAATTTTATGAATTTCATTATAATTATAGTTGTGGTTTTTCGAAAACAGTTAAGTGAACTAACGAATGTAATAACTAAAGCAATAAATGTCATTTATATCTTAAAATAGAAAAACGAAGTTGTGAACGAACCTCAAGTCCAAATTAAACTATCAAATCTGTGTTCTAAAAAGAAGTGATATATGTTTATACTTCGAAAAAGCCGGAGAAAACAGAAAAATATAATAAACACTACAATAACTAGCGGTAATAAACAAATCTCAATAGATTTAATAGAATTACGTATGCAATAGGATTATAGCAGGATTGGTGCAGTGTCATTTGGTGCTGCTTTCGACCAATCAGAATTTACTATAAAGGTGGTGTGTTTTATTATATTATCTATTTTTGAAACAAGGAATAGTAATAAATAATCTAATTAATCTGGGATATAATAAAAATATAATTAATATATGATTATGGTAGGACAGAGATAATTGTCTTCTTTCCAGATTACAAAACTTAATCGCAGTTTTAATAAGCAGCACGCTAATAATGGATATGGACAATTTCCTGCTCGTTCTAGCAAAATTATTTGAAACTCTTAAAATAATCTGGGGTTATGTACATTATTTACGTTTGACTACGATTGCCACCACCTAAAATTTTAGGTCACTTGGTCAACACTTTCGGTTGCTCACTCTGTACACAATATACAAATTTTTTTGTGGGCATCATCGATAAGTTGGTAATAGTAAGATTTGACAAATTAAAGGAATACATATATAAGACTAAACTCGGTATCTCACGTCATTCTTTTAATTCTTATACCACCTCGAGAATGGGTCATAGCAATAAAAGCAATTTCTTCAGCGGTAACGGTGTTCAGTAAAATGTGGGTAAGAGATAAACTATGCATGACAGAACAAGGGAAACAAGTACTACCAACCTAGGACTCTTGTGGTTGCTCACGCTGTATACGATTACCGCCAATATCTCAGTGTCACCAAATTAAAAACATTAGATTAGGTGTTGAATACTTGCCGTTGCTCGTACATGAGATGAGACTTTTCATGTTATAATAATTTTCCCGTTTCTGGAATAGTTTTTCTGGAATTATTTTTTTCTAAGTTAACAGTTCTCAACAACACCATTAATTAGCGCAACGGCTATAAATAGAAATCAGCATTTGCGCCCGTTATTGTTACTATTACTTCATAGCATCAATTTCCTCGTTTACCCCGCGACCTTTGACTCATGCAAGTCAATCGCTGACATTGGCCAAATGTAAATTAAGTTCATTTAATTTTCCGTTTACGGTATTATTGCGTTTCTTAGAAATAGTTCTGAAACAATTAGCGCGTTCGCTACGTATATATTTAGCAAGAATTGCACGCATCTCGCACTTCGTTTGTTCCTCGCAATCAGTCGAAATGAAAGTGCTTATCATATTCGTGGCTTTAATTGTTTGCGCCTACGCGATCGTGTGTCCCCACGATTATTGCGCCACTGTGAAATGCGAGCAGGTTGAATCTTGCGAGCCGGGATATCTTTTTGCAGAATGGAGGATTTTGTGGTTGCTGTCCGATGTGTCATAAGATTTTAGGTAAGTAATTGTATAAGCCAGGATGTCCAGTCCAGAGAACACGCAAATCGTATTAAAAGCAAAATTGTTTATTATTTTCTTTGTAAAAGAGGGCACAAATTTTTTTTTCTCACAACGTTTGATAAACCTCTTTAAAAATTTTTCTTTTTGGAAAACAAACCATTTCTTCGAATTTAGTTCATAAAACATCAAATCTTTGTCATCATTGTAAGATTCTTATTGAAGACGAAACTCTTTGGTTTAATGAGTTTGGGGATTACCCCGATTTTACTTGTAGGAAGACAAGAAATATGTTCGCTTCCTTTCATCGGAGGTCCCCCGCCAAGCGTCGTCTGCGGAAAGGGGTTGGTTTGTATCGATAGAAGGTGCCAAGCAGTGGCGGATTAAGGAATATTTCATGATTTCAGTGGAAAAGGTGGATGAATAAAAATAATGACACTCATCAATAAAATATACGTGCATTTGATTGTTCTACGATTAATATTGATTGTAATTATTTTCAAGGTTCCTCTGTATATATCCTGACGTTAAGACATTATGGAGTTTGTAATTGTTTTGATGTAAAAATATAATAAAATTTGTTAATAAATATTTTTTTGTCTAAATTTTCTTGAGGAACTGGATATTCGATATAAAATTCTATCAAAACAGTAAACTATTTTCTAGAGCTAAAATCTTAATAAAATAAAATCTGGATGACTCCCCACATGAAGACCTAATTGCATGTACGTATATCGTAGCTCTAGGACTGCAGTAACTTTTTAATAAACGAATGGTCTGTCAATCCATACTGTGTGTATATTTCAAAGTCTCAATAAAGAAGTACAAAAGTTCCTTTTTCTTGCTGAAAATCAAAATAAATAGTACAATATAAATATCGAGAAGTACAAAACTTCCTTTTTCTTACCGAATGTGACAAAAGGTTATGGGCCCAGATCACCTAATACTAAAGAAAATAAAAACGTTACATTATATCAGTAAGAAACGATAAGAAAATGGAGGCCAGTTGTGAGTACAAAAGCAAATATCGAGAATTGATTACGTGGTCAACCGTTCCAATCGATGCCCCCAATTTTGGCTATCGAAAACTCAAGGTTGAAATTTGGTTTGAACTTGTGCAAAAGTGTATCAATTTTTGTGAGAAATACTTAAAAAAAAAAGGTATTTCCAGTGAATCTATTGTTTGATGTTTATAACCATATGTAATACTTCAACGATAATTCATACCTCGTTGAAATTTTTCATGTTAAAGAATTGAAAGAATCTTCCAGTTTAATTCTTATCTTAGCAGTTTATCAAACTGTTCAGAACTAACCACTGGATATTTTTCGAAATTGTTTCTATTAAATATTTCTGGTGATTATTGAAATACAAATTCCAAGAAAATTCCAAGAAAAACACATTTACAACTGAAAAGTCCCCGAGAAATAGAAAAAGCGACATGCCTAAATGTCACAAATTTTCATACGGATACCAACGACCATACCATTCGCAAGCAATATATGTATATGTGCATTCTCCATTGAACTGTGACTGCGTTGTTTTAGTCTTTCGACACGAACCCAAAATGAAGGTGCTTCTATTTCTGATCGTGTTTATTCCCTCTTTAATCGCTTACTCATCTAGCCTCGTTTGCTTTCCCGAAAATTGTTTGAACAAGACTTGTCCGGCGACAAAAACTTGCCCCCTAGGCCAGAGGTTTGCTATCTTAAGCAATTGCCAATGTTGCGCCCAGTGCTACAAGATCTTAGGTAAGCAAGCCAAATGATAAAAATCAAGTTGAAATGTTTCGCTATCATTTTTCTATATTTTAGGCAAAGATGACAAGTGCGAGGACTTTCGCATTCGTCCGGCTTTGACATTCGGCGTTTGCGATTTTGGATTAGCTTGCGCTAATGGGACTTGTCGAAGGTGTTAGGAATACATGGGAGTGTTGGTCCGATGATCTTGTTTTGAAGTTTTGAGTTTAAGTGGAAAATAATAAAACTTCAAACGACCTTTATAGTTCGTGTTATTCAAAGGAATGAAAGTACATACATACTAGCATACGAAACTATATTTTTTAAATTTATTAAGTTTATTGGTTGTACCCGTAATTCGTGACTTGACTTTCGCTGATTGATCATTTCAAATAGATTATTCCAAGGATTCACAATCTCTTTCAAATTTTTGAGCTTGTAGAAATCAAAAAATAAGAAACTGCGAAAACTCTTTTTATTCCAATTAGAGCATATTTTTAACTACCCAAAAAGAGGCTGTAATTGTTAGGTATTAACATAGAGAGTGAGTAATTACGTGACCTGAAACTTTTAGTTGGGAACACTGAGATATTGGCGTTAATAGAATTTGATGTTAAATGTGAATATGTGAATAAGATACATAACCTAGCTAGAAACGATATTTGCTAGATATTAGCAATCATCAAAACCAAAAGGCACATCTGATAGTTTTGACAGGTTTACGTCTTACTTTCAGTTGGAAGCACTGAGACGTTGGTAGTAATAGAATTGGACAGAAAATGTGAATAATAAACATAACTAAACCTAGTTAGAAATGATATTTGCAAGATATATAGCAACCTTCAACAGCAAAATGAAACATTTGATAGTTTCCTAATTTGAACAGTTTTACGTTTTACTTTTAGTTGGCAGCACTGAGACGTTGGTATTAATAGAATTTGACAGCAAATATGAATAATAAACATAACCTAGCTAGAAATGACATTTTCAAGATATTAGCAACGTTCAAAAGCAAATTAAAGTTTTGATAGTTTCCTATTATTACCCCTTTTACGTTTTATTTGTTGTTGGGAGCAGTGACACGTTGGTATTAATAGAATTTGACAGCAAATGTGAATATAACATAACCTAGCTAGAAATGATATTTGCGAGATATTAGCAACGTTCAAAAGCAAAATGAAAGATCTAACGGTTTCCTAATTTTGACAGTTTTACGTTTTACTTTCAGTTGGGAATACTAGGACGTTGGTATTAATAGGATTTTACAACAAACGTGAATAAGATACATAAGCTAGCTAGCAAAGATATATGCAAGATATTAGCAATCATCAAAAGCAAAATGACACATTCGTTTCCTAATTTTGACAGTTTTACGTTTTACTTTCAGTTGATAACACTGACACGTTGGTATTAATAGAATTAGACAGCAAATTTGACCAACATACATGTCCTAGTTAGAAATGATATTTGTAAGATATTAGCAACCTTCAAAAGTAAAATTTAAAATCTGATAGTTTCCTAATTTTGATAGTTTTACGTTTTACTTTTAGTTAGGAGCACTGAGACGTTGGTATTAATAGAATTTGACAGCAAATGTGAATAAGGCACATAATTTAGCTAGAAATGATATTTGCAAGATATCAACTTTCAAAAACAAAATGAAAGAACTAATAATTTCCTAAAATTGACAGTTTTACGTTGACATTTCTAACTATTTTTTAAACGACTAAAATCTATTCTATTCCAATTGAAGCATATCTATAACCAGTTAAAAATATATATTAAAAGATAAATGGGTGTAGTTTTTAGATATTAAGATACAGAGTGAGTAACTGCAAATGCCCACCAAGTGATCTGAAACTTTTAGTTGGGAACACTGGGACGTTGGCAGTAACGCATTAACAGAATTTGACACCAAATGTGAACAACATTCGTAACCCAGGTAGAAATGATATTCGCAAGATTTTTGATTTACATTAATTTAGATAACCCGCCTGGAGATCTTAGTAGTCAAAAAGAAAAGAAAAGTAGTTTCTTTCTTTACCTAGTCATATAAAATTCACTGAAAGAAAAGATCACTGACGCCCCCACCAGTTAATATTGTGACTAACTGATGGAATTTGGGAAACAAACAACAGACTAATCAATGGATTAAATGCAAAACGAGGGAAGGACAATGTATTATTTAGTATAAGTTGGCACTAATAAAAAAAGTTAGTTGATAGCACTGTAAAAACAAAAATAGAACTGACTATACCTAAAATGTAAGCAATCATCTTTTGTCACTGCCAAAGTATTGTAACGTTCATAATAAATTACAAAACTCTAACTGTATTCTCGATTAACTACAGACAAGATCGGAAAACTTGGAAGAACGCAAACCCAAATTGGAATTTAGGGTTTTTAGTGTTGCCAACTAATGATACTTCCGGTTGTTCACCAATATAACGATAAATGATCTGTCATATCTATCGTAAGCGATATACAGAGTGAGTCATCTCCAATGCGACGACCAAATTTGGGTTGTCAATAAAATCGACTAAATATATTGACTACATTGGTTTGTAAAGCGATCAAAGGTTGAGGTGTCGTCTGTGACATTCATGTGATATATTTATTCGATATTGTGGATTTAGTATGAAGTTAGCTCTGGTTGATACGTTTAGTGATTAGATCGAATGCGAATGTGAATACCTCGTGTACAATAAACGACAACGGAGAAGAAAGAAATTTTATTTATGTCATCCTGGTCGTACGACCTAATCTTCTACAATATAAAAATCAGTTTTTCTCAAAAGAAAGTTTACCACCAATACATACAATACCACCAATTTAAATTCGTCATACTGGACATGGCAGACTTTGTATTTGTATTTCCAAGTTTTATAACGCATTGCAAATCTCCCACTGGCAATGCCGGTAGAAGATGTCTAGGATTAAATAAGTAACTATAAAGCATTTCAAGGTGAATCTGTTCGTATGTTTATAGGTGTTTCCTTTTTAATCCCATATTCTCCCTCGAGCGTCGTTTGTGTTCCTGGAAGTTGTTTCAACAATACTTATTCGGCGGTGAAAACCTGCTCCCAAGGGAACAGGTTCGCCAATTGTTGGTGTTGTCTAGTTTTATATCGTACTACACGAGATTTAAGAGCAATCCTTTGTTATCCACTTTCTTTGTTTTAGATGAGGATAGCGTTTGCCAAAACACACTTCCTATAATCATCGAAGTTTACGATTTTTTATTAGATTTGCGTCGATGTGTGGAAAATGTGGATTGTAAACATTTTTTAAATTTCGCGGATAGTTGGAGTTGGCAGTTCCAGCAATAGTGAACATATTCGCATGCGTTGTACTTAAGAATTGGCGAGTATGTCCACTATTGCCGGAACTACCAACTTAAACTGCTCGCCAAATTTAAAAATGTTTACTGGGATATGATACAATATTTCTGAACTGATGTCTTCTTCAGGAGGAATATATCAGAAAAGAGCATACTTGTAGTCCTCATCTTCCAAATAAATTTAATTCAAACAGTTGTATACGAGAGTATAATTTTTTCTTTATTTATCCCATTGATATATTATTACATACGTACAACATACAACGAATTATTTTCTCGATCGAAAACATAGGAAACGCATCGTTTTCAAAGCATGCATTTTAACGTAAATTCGAATCGAATCTTCACGATTATTTTTTCCCATTATCGATCATATTCCGGGGAAGTCCGATGATCGAAGAGGTCAACTCGGCCGAATTGCGCTTTCCATCTCGCGGTATCCGGTAAGGAGCGACGTGAACATCCGGCGGTTGATTCGGGAATTTGTTACGTCTCATTTGAGATAGGATAAAACTGGCGAGTTGGTGCGCTCCCCGAGGAGGATACTGAAAATTCGAACGAAAATGTAGTGACGAAATTGCGGTTATTAATAAGTACAGTAAGTTCAAGATCGTTTGCAAGACACGTGAGCTATGTCTAATTGGTTGCATAACTTATACGAGGTGAGCCGTCTGAACTGTGACGATAAAATTTAGGTTGGTAATTCATGTCATTCTATACGAAAACAACAAGCAAGTCTACGTCAATGTCAAATAACAATGAAAAATGTCAAAAGATTTGGTGATATTACTAAAAATATAATCAATTGCTATATTCACTCAGAATTTTGGAAATAAATATTATTACCACCCTCTGCGGAAACCAGTTTATCTCAGACAATTATTTTGGATCTCTCTGTAGTAAGACTATATCCATATAACTATGTGAACTAAACATATAACAATTTAAATGAATAAATACCTATGTTGGCTACATTAATTTTTTAAAGCGATCAGAAATTGAGGCGTCGATTGTTGGATATTCCTGTAATTTATTTATTAACCGTTTTGATATAAACATCAATTTTTCTCATAAGATCCCGTAGTTTATCATTACTGGTTGTTAAAAAGGTGGATGACGTGCTACGTTAGAATTTGTCAAAAAGGTGGATGGCGTTTTAACTGATGATGCCAATTTTACGAATTTTATTATTCAATGATAGTTTATTTTATTATTCAATAATGTTCATTGATAAGGTGGTAAGTTATCATCAGAGTTTGTTAAAAATCATTAAATAGTGTAAACCGGGCTGACGCTCTCATTTCTCCGAATTTTATTTTTCAATGATAAGTTGTGATTGATAAGTGAGTGACAACGTCAGTCCGATTTACACTGCTTTATGATAAAACGTCATCACCCTTTTTAACACACTCTATTTATCATCGATACACACAATATGGCCAACTTAAATTCGTCCTACTTCAAAACTTACGAGAAAGGGTATTATTTGGAGGTTATGCAATTAAAGTAGTTATGATTGGGACTTTTACTAGTTAACAGTGCGGGCATTATTTTATGACGTGGTTTACAAACACATTTGAAGAGACGCTGTCACCCACCTATCAATGACAACTTATCATTGACTAATAAATTTGGGAGAAGTGACAGCGTCAGTCCCATTTACAGTACTTAATGATAACACGTCATCCACCTTTTACAAACTCTATTTATCATCGATACACACAATACGGCCAACTTAAATTCATCGTATACTTGAGATGGCTCACTCTTTCGATTGGTAGCACTTCAAAACTTAGGAGAAAATGTCATATTTGGAGGCTATGCAATTAAAATGATAATAATTGGGACTTTTACTAGTTAACAGTGTAGGCAACAACGCAATTTTAGTGGCGTATATTATTTGGTGATATAAAGCCTACTTCTCCGCCGATTTCTTCGTCCTGCGTCGATAGGAAAGCGTAACAGGAGGCTGCTATGGCGACGAGGTAGGAGATTCGGATCAGAAATCTCACCGAGGAGGATTTCTGCTTTAACAGGATCTCTCTGGAACAAATTAAATTTCAGAAATTCAATCCGTCTGGAAAGGGCGAAATGTCCCCGGATGGGGAAATTTGCAGGACTCTATTTCCTTCTACTTCCTGTATATCCTTTTATTTCTCCTAATATAGCGCGGAAATTAAACGTTTTGTATCAAATCAGATATATCCAAATTTATAACAAACATGCACACTGGATGATGAACGGGTACATACAATTTCGACAAAAAATCGTCAATGTATGGGGTGGAATTGTCGATAATTGTTATTGAGTTTGTTAAAGGTGGATGACGTGTATCATTAAGTAGTGTAAATCGAACTGATGCTGTCATTCCTCCGAATTTCATTATTCAAGTGACAGCGTTAGTCCGATTTACACTACTTAATGATAACACGTCATCCACCTTTTACCTAACTCTAGTAATTAATAATTAAAAGTCATTTCTTATTGAGGGTGCATTAAATTATTTGTTATTCCTGCAGCGAAACGTAATAGCCACAATTGTTGCTTTTTTGCCGGATAGCGGTTTAGGGTTTTAGAAGTACGGTGCACCGCCACATTATCCTCTAACTGTTCGTAATTATCTTAGTAGTATTTTCCCACAAGAAATGGATTAGTAGGTGAGAAGCAATTGAATAACCAGATCTCTCGATAAATTAAAGTAAAACAAAAAAACTTACCCCATTATTTATTGCGTTGTATAACTTATAGACTATAACTTATATAACCTCCTTCCAGTTCTTACCTGGCCGTTTCCTCGACTAACGAAAATAATCGCGGGATGATCCTTTTAAATAGGTTTTCGTTTGATTGACAAGTTTCTGTCGGAGACAATTCGTTCCTTTTATTTCTTTTTCTTTCGATAAATTTCGCGCTTGTTACGTCAAACGCAATTTATGAAATATCGGTCAGGTATCTTTTTTTACCCGTGTAGATTTAAAAAGAAAATGTAAACGTCACCGAACTCGGATAGGTCTCGTTTGTCTCTGTAATTTATCTGATAATAAAAATAGGAACACGCCTGTTATAGACGTAAATGTCATGAAAAATGAATGAGGGAAAAACGGATATAAAATGGCACGAAGACAAACGCCCCTTCCTCTTTTTGGCTGGTTTTCTTTCCTTTTTATGTAGAAATGTGTTGCTTTCGTTTTTTGAAGGAAATGTTCTTCGGGGATCAATTCATCCATTACATTCTCGATCATACTGTACTGACCAGTTCTATTAAGTAGACTGGGCAAATACGCGGTATGATGAGGAGTCATCTGTCTTTTTCACAATGTAATATTATATTGCAGAGGACAAAGGACGGGTGACTCATCACACAGTATATTTGCCCAGTTTACTAATAAGGATGAATCTGCGGTTGCGGTCCGTGATTAATTAATTATTGGATTACTTAGCCATTTGTGCTTTCTTAGTAAGCCATTGCGCAGCTACCTTGCAGTTGCCCATATGAACGTATCGAAGTAGGTCGTTTTGTAAGGAAGTTATCTTAGTTCTTTGAATTAATCTTTTATTTGGAAGATGCTGGAACGACACAATTTTTAGTTATTTTCAAAAAAAAAAAAAAAAAAACAAACAAAATGGTGTATTTTTGACTAGTCTAAATGTCCAAACTACCGGTAACAGCTTATGGTTATACGTCGTCATGCTTTTATGAAAATAATAATTTAATTATTTTTGTCGAAAATTATAGGGCTGAGTTTCAATTATTTTGCAATTAAATTTACAGTGAAAACCTTCCGTATTAGTGGAATATCACAAGGGTCATGCCTTTGGTCTTAAGCCCTTTTAAGAGTCTTTTATTCTCGTCATCTTTATCATACTTTTTCGCTTGTTTTTGTATTATTTTATCTATATTCCTCCTCTTCCTTCTAGCAGAGATTCTTAGTGACCTCAATATTGAGAATTACTCTGTTACGTTTTTACGCTTCTTTTCTTCGCGCGTATCTCGATTTCGATCGTTACACTTGTTGCTATAAATTAATCTTTGATAACTGATCTATGCGGGCGACATCTATAGGTTATCGATTACTTATCGATTTCCATCCTCACGGATAGAGGGAGTCTTCTTGTCTGTTTTGAAGAAAAATTGACTATACGCTTTCCGATTGACGTACGGTTCGGGGGCTTTCGGTATAAGACATTGGTGCAGTTAAGGCGTTTGCTTCTCGAAGTGTTTTCCTCGAGACATTATTAAGGGTCAATTATTACCCACAATAGTTGTTAAGTTAGATAATTAAAAGATAAATTTATAAATATAAGCAGAACAGATATAAGATCTGGTACAAATAAAAAAATTCTTGTATTAGCGCCTTCGTATGTAATTACTAAAGACTGAACTCAATCCCGAAAATGAGAAATCTTACTTTTAAAATCGCAACGGAAAGCTTACCGATTTCGCCCAAGGAAGGAAGTTTGCTATCACTCAGGGTGCCAGCCAGCTAGTCGGCGAGAGAGTGAATTAAATAAATCCAAAGAGCTGTATATTAAAGGCGCCACCTGTTTTACGATTACTCTGTCAAGCCCTGGATAAACAGGAATCCAGGAAGTTAGTCAAGTAACCCGGGTGGGAAACGGTTTGCGACATTAAAGGAAGCAACCACAACTCTGACCACAACGAAAAACAGGCGAACCATGAGAGTTAATGAGGAGAATAGGGCGACAAACTATAACATTACCTTCTGTTCTGTGCTTGGAGTATTTCTGCGAGCTTCTTAGTCTATCATGAAAGAAGAAGAAGAAGAAGAAGGAGAAGAAAGTTGTTTTTGTACTATACATCGTTCAAAAATGTTAGAATCGCTTCCGGAAAATCATTTTTGCCATTTTTTCGATTAACTTCTGGTGCTTCTGAAAAATTTTGACATCGTTTTCATAGAAAATATGGAAAATTTTGGGAGGTAATTTCGAAGAAGGGGGAAATTATGTTCGACATTTTCGAAAAGTTTACAAATCTTTTCTACTATTTCTGTAGCGTGCTATTCGATTATCATTTATATACAGCGCGTCCCAACATTGCTGGAAACATAAAGCTACCACGTATCGTAGAGGTCAAAATAAGTCGATTGGACGCAATTTATATAATATACCAAAATGTACCGTTTGTCCGTGAGAACAGGTCAAAGTTGACTTAAAAAATCACACTTTTGGTACGCTGTTCAGAAATGCCCGAAATAGATTTAATGAAATTTGGGAAAAGTATAATTTAGAGGAGTACCTTACTTTCAGTAATCAAAGAAACCGAAAGGAAATTCCGTAAAGGTTAGAGCCACCCTCACCTCTTGGTAATTTTTTAAGAAATTTTCTTAGGGGTGGTAATATGGTTCTAAGCCCATTTTTTTAAACGGGAAGACTTATTCATCGTCTTCATTTTTTGACCCTTATAGGAGCTCTGTCTTTCGCATAGTTTCGAAGGAAAAAATATTTTCCCAAATATTGCTAACCTATACATTCTTAGTATTACAAGTTTAATAAAATTGCAATACAAAATTTAGTTCGTTTGATAAGGCACGGTTTGCGGGCGTTAGCATCGTTCCTAACGAAACACGTGTCACCGGATTTATTTAAATAATTTATGAGTATGAGATATCAATCGCTATTAAATTATTGTTAATTAAAATGAAATAGAATTAATTCAAGTGTTTCGTTGAAATTATTTATAGACAAGCTCAGATTGATTATTATTCAAAACGATTTGTTTTCGTCGAAATCGTCTGAACCTAGTCGAGGATTTGATGAATCACGACCGTAACGTCGGATTCCACTCAATGAATCATTGATTGTGATCGCGTACATGACTCGATGGATCGTACGTTTTTAGAAATCGCTTACCTTTCAATTATAGTGAAAATAATAATCATAATACTTATAATTTAAAAAAGAAAAAAACAACGCAAACAGGATATAAATTATCGCCGTTTAATTTTTCTTTTGTAGAGAAAAAAAAAAAAAACCAAAAACCAACTTCAGCATCGTACAACACGAATGATCGCGTTCGGAGTGACTAGAATCTACACTTTTCGAATGTTCGCCCCCAAAAAAAAAGTTCATCGATCAAAAGGCCTTGATCAGTTTTCTGGGCGTTTCGGCCAGGTCATCGTCCAAATGCATCAGTAGCATGAAGATGAAGAACATTCCGGGGGCGCTGAGTAAGTGCCATAGGTCGTGATGGTCGTAGAAGTTCATGAAGATGCATTCGCGATTTAATTGCCTCGATTGTGCCGGGGTCACCTATAAGTCAAAAGAAAACGAGACAAGAAGTTAAAGAAAAAAAAGTGAAAAACTTTCAGGACGAAGTTAGGATCTTACCGTCCATAACGTGGAGGCGTTCAGGAAGAAATATCCCGAGAATCCCCAACAGATCATGGCGAAAACTCCGTATAAGCAGGCTTCCATGCAAATCCTCTCCTTATTATAAAGCTGCAAGATTGCAAAATTAACTCGGAAAAGTTTATCGAAATATCCCCAAAAGGTTGGAATACCTTCATGCTAATGTAGAAGATGGCGTGCAAGAGCGCGTTCGCCATCAAAATTCCGAGGAGGTAAGTCCCGAAATCGGTGTAGGACGGGTAAAATAAAATTCCGATGACGGCCATGGTGATGTTGCACAAATTGGCGATGGCTACCAAAATAAATCTCCCTGGAAAAAAATTCTTTTTCTTTGAAAAGGAGAATTCCAACATTACCTATGTACCTTTTCTGACTGGAGTTATAACGGTCTTCAAGTCCGTCCTCCCCTTATAGACGTCGACGAAATGTAATACCCCTGATAGGACGTATCCGAAAAAGTAGATTTTGAAGGATAAAAATACGCAAAGGAACAAGTAGGATACCACGAATATCACCATTATGATCGTCGAATTGGTCAATATACCCAACATGGCTGAAAAATTTAAGGTCTAAGAGAAGATTTCAGACACTGAAAGCGGTGTTAATACAAATGACTATTTAAGTTACAACCCATAGAGTAGTTGTCAAAGCTTTACACGGAAATATATTTTTATTGAAACAATTTTATAATTAGTTGCCTATTTGCTATATAATAACATTTATTTAGGCAAACAATGTTTTATAAATTTTGATTAAAACTTAAGTTATTAGAATATCCCCAACCAACACCCGAGTCTTTCCGAGTGTGTCGGACGAGTTTAGTGACGTCACTGTATTTATTTACATGTTACATGTTAGGGTTTGTTTCCTTAGAGAAGAGCACATTAAGTCATGAAAATATGCGCGAAATGTGACGTTTAATTGACTTTCGCTAGTCGGTTGCCATGGTAACGTATACAGAACACCAAATTTGGTTCATTGCGCCGCTGACGTAATGTGCTCTTCTCTAAGGAAACAAACCCTACACTGCACTGTTGTTGTATTAAAAACACATGTTCTCCTAAATAAATATTGATGTGGAATAGTTTGACAAGTGCTTAAGTTCTCATTTGAAACTTTAGAATGGCTGAAATGATTGAAAACGCATTTGTAAAGGCGCAAAGTGATAATTTACTGAATATTAACCTATTTATGTTGACGGAATTCATTCGCCCAAACGATCGTTTCAACTCCGCCGAAATTAGAAGAGTTAGAGCTGAATCGTAAGCAAAATTAGTTAAAGTTGTAATAATTTAATAGACATACTGTTATTTCATATTAATTCCCATATTATTAACAGGTAATTGGAATATGAAATTTACAGGTTATTGCTATATGTCAAAAAATATTTTCTAACTGTCAGACTAACTGTAAGTAACCATGGAAACTGAAAACATCGAAATGTAAATAAATACTCATACGTCACACTTGCTTTGCCGGGAGTTCAAAATAACATTTTTCACTAATTATTTTATACCAGAAATAATGTATTTTATACAAAATTAATTATGATACAAGTAATTCCAAATGTTAAAGTATCTAATTTAATTATAAATAAAAATCACGCGTATACCCTATTCTCCTCAAAATAATTATTATAATTTAGACAATATTTACTCATTGTAATTGTGTAAATTTTTATTATTACAGACTAGCTTAAATCTCGCGCGTTGCTATGACCTCACAAGAAAGGAAATTAAAGGAAACTCGCCGACGATGCTCGCAAATTCGCTTGAATAACTAAATAAAGGGAAAAAAATCAGTATTACGACTTACATCAGTTATTACCCACGAAGTAAATTGTCATTAGTTATTATTCACAGTCAATCGAATTGAATTTGTTTGTATACACGCGCGCCACCTATCATAGGATATATGTACTATGCCAGAAACAGTCAATATACGCGCGCCACCTATCGCAGGATCAGTATTACACGTATGGAAATTCATGGCGTTTTTTTATTGGTTAATTAAACAAATTGATTTGTAATTCGTTGATGCCACTTCGCGGAAGTATACTCAACAACTTCCGAAAGTTTCATGGCGAACGAATGAATGGTGTAGCTATGCTTAAAGAACACCCTCACATACATACATTCGTTTGTCAATAAATGGGACAATAAAAAAAGGAAGAGAATAGGATTAGGATTAAAAATGACGGATTACCCATGAACACGGCGATTCCAAGAATGGTGAAGGCCGAGTACGCGCTAGCGTTGATCCTGGGATGGCGGTTTTGGTACAGTTTTATTATGCATAGCATCGCCATGACGTACATGAAGCTAGTGTCTGGAAAAAAAAACAATAAAAGGAAAATTGGAATGTGGCACTTTTCGATATTGACGTTTCACTGTTCATATTGCCAGCTTTCTCGAGGATGGTGAAATAGTTTCAGAAGCTGAGAGTGTGGACAGAGAAATGTAAATATCAAATAGTGACACGCAGCACAACCTGAAAGAAGTGTCTTCCATTGATATCGCGTGGGCTTCCATGGTGTCTTGAAGTCCTCGAGGATGAAAGTTGAGGACAGTAGTCAGAGGAAGGGACAAGTTCCAGAAAACTTCGATAATCTGGGCAATGCCCTTCATCAAAGGCTTATATCTTTCGTTCAAGACCTAGGAATTCGATGTTTCAAAAGAAACTTTTGGCTGTGAAGTTGGATGTATGACTAAGCCCGCGAGGAGTTCCCGGAGGTACCAATAAGCTCGACAATACTCTAAGAAAGTGAGCAAACTTATACCACGTATTGTAGAGATCAAAATAAGTCGATTGCACCCAATTTATATGTATACCAAAATGTATCGTTTGAGTTCTAGGTAATTTTTTAAGAAATTTTCGTAAGGGTGATAATACGGTTCTAAGCCTTTCTTTAACGGGAAGACTTATTCGTCATCTTCATTTTTTGAGTCTGACATGTCCCTGACATTACTAACGGTGAAAGCCCAACGTACATAGATCCCGAGCGTATGTCTAAGTGTTGGAGGATGAAAGTTGAGGAAACTCACCAGCGGAGGAAGGGGCAAGTTCCTGAAAACTACTACAATCTCGACATTGCCCTTCCGCAAAGACTTATACTTTTCGTTAAGAATTTGGGAATTCGCAGTTTCAAGAGAAAATGTGCGTTGTGAGATCGAACGTATGGCTAAGAATTCGAGGAGTTTCCGGAGGTAGCAATGAGCTCGAAAAAATGGAAGTGCTGGGCTTCAAAAGAAGACGTGTTCTAACATTGTTAACCAGGAAAGCCCAACGTAGATTTCGAACGTATGTCTAAGTCCTCGAGGATGAAAGTTGACGAGACTCACTAGCAGAGGTAGAGTCAAGTTCCAGAAGACTACGATAATCAGGACAGTATCCTTCCTCAAAGACTAATCTTTTCGTTAAAGACTTGGGAATTCGCAATTTCAAAACAAAATGTGCGTTCTAAAGTCCTACGTATGACTAAGACTTTGAGGAGTTTCCAAAGGTACCAATAAGCTCGAGAAAACTGTAAGAAAGTGAACAAACTTGTATCTCCTCCTAAAAATCTGGAAGTTCGGGCATCCAAAAAAAAAAAAAGACGTGCTCTAACATTGTTAACCAGAAAAGCCCAACGTAGGTCTGGAACGTATGTCTAAGTCCTCGAGGATGGATGGTTGATGGAACTCGCCAGCAGAGATAGCGGCAAGTTCCAGAAAACTACGACATTGTGAACAATGCCCTTCCTCAAAGATTTATACCTTTCATTGAAGACCGAGGAACTCACTGTTTCAGGAGAAAATGTGCGCTGTAAAGTAGCACATATGACTTAGACCTCGAGGAATTCCCGAAGATACCAATAAGCTCGAGGAAATCGTAAGAAAGTGAGCAAATTTATACCTCTGCTAAAAATCTGGGAATTCGGAGTTTCAAGAGAAGACGTGTTCATTAACCAGGAAATCCCAACGTAGGTCTAAGCCGACGAGGATGAAAGTTGAGGAAATTCACCAGCAATGGTAGGGCCAAATCGTTTTTGGCAACAACATAAATGTATATCAGCGCTAGAAGCCTCGTGGCTTCCAATTACGTCACTATCTTCCTCCAAATCCCTCTGTCCTGGGTTTCCCGTTTGTTATGCTTCGATTGCAATCATCCTCACATCCTCCTTAACCATCTGTAGTCATTTTGCCTTTTGCTCGTCCTTCTCGTTTGATTGTACCTTCTGAGAAGTCTTAAAAACTACGAGTTCGAGAGAAGACGATGGAGTACTATGCTTTAAGACCAATTTTGTGGAACGCAGAGACTTGAAGAATGTGAAAAATCCTAAGAATAATACTGATTTATTCGGGCGACATCTTTTGCCAAAAGAATGCAAAATGTAGAAAGAATCTGTCGTACAGAGGAGGAGAAATTTGAATTTCTCCTTAGATTCTGAAATTATCAACTCATCAATCAGGAAATTAGATATCACGAAACCCTACGAGGACATAGATTACACATATTTCCTTACCAAATTGATAATTAGACTGATTAGGGCAGATGTGGTAACAAGCCGAAAGGATCCCTTCGACGATCAACGCCACCCCCATCGCGTAAAAGATGCCGTAATGTTTCGGGATACCGCATTTCTGAAAAACGACGTTTCCAACGACCATCTTCAGGAAATCTTATTTTAATACCTACCGGATAGTACACGTGTTTTTGCTGACGAAACAAAGTGACGCACAAGAAGAATATGCCCAGCATCATGTAACCGATATTCGAGTAGATGTGGTTGAAATCGTTGACGTCTCCTAGAGGATGAGCGCACATGAAGTTGTGGTAGCACGTGTCTAAATCGCCGGTCACATTAACGAGCTGAAAGTAACGACTTAAGTTACTCAAACCAGATTTTGCTTGAAGAATTATACCCTCTGGTAAGCGACCATCAATTGGACGACCGGTATCCCGTAGAATATGGCGATGTTCATGATGTGCCAGAAATAATTGAAGGATTTCCGTTGCATCCTTTTGGCGCAAAAATCTTGCACCGTCAATTCGCTGCGATCCAAGTAGTGCTCGACGATGTCGGTTTGGCTTATTCTCGTTTGATCACCTAGAATTAGAAATAAGGGAAAAAATGAAATTAACTAAAGACCTTCATCGTAACCTATACGGGCGTTTCGAAATGTGCAATGCGACGACTAGATTGCTATCTTCAGGACGGAAAAGCACACGGAAAAAAGACGTCATTTGCCCAAACCCAAGAGAATTAGGGAAAATCCCACGAATAAGACTTTTCTTCTTTTCTTCGCGTTTCTCTCCCCTATACTTGTCGAAATATGGATTTCGAAATATCCAATCTGATAATTTTTATAAATTGTAGTGTCCCCCTGTATTTTGCAAAATTCTAGGGTTTTCTTTTGGAACAACGTTTGTAATTACCATCTTCTTCGTCGTTATCCTCCTCCTCGATGCTCTTTCTCTGACAACAATAGAAGATGGCTATGATCGATATGAAAATGACGCAAAAGGCGATATTGACGAATAACACCACCAAGATGGCCGCCAAGTATTCTTCCTCCTCGATGCCTTTCTCGATGTTGAATTCGACGTACGTCGTCCTATTCATGGGGCTGATGGCGCGATTTCTACCCCTCGGCATCGGCAGGATCGAGCTCTCCTGCGTGCATTCGTAGTTGTCGCCTCTGGCGACGAAGACCAGGAAGAATCCGTTGGGAAAGCTTCTTTTCTGGAATTGAAAATTTCCGGCGTGGTACGGAAGTTGAAAACTGAAGATCTTTTAATGGAGACTTACGCTGACCATCATCGCCCCTTTGAGGTTGACCGTCTGGTATTTACCTTCGAATTCTATGTCTTGGTTGAGGTCGCGTACCGGACACTGAAAGAAATGATTTTGTTGAAATTTATTTTGGGGGTTAAAATGGAAGAATTTGGGCAATGAACTGCGTAAGCGATGCTGGAGTAAAGGGAAGAAGGAACGAAAATGTACTTTCTCGTTTGGAAATCGCACCAGGTGAAAATGATATCTTCGCCCTTAAAGATGGATTTCACCCAGTAAGGACAGGTTTCCGTGAAGTTGTAATTTGCAGAAGGAAATTGACGTAGGAGGTGATGAAATTTACTCTTTTTTTTTTTTTTACGAAGTGAAGAGGTCCAAATTAATTAGGGAAAGTGCGAAAAATCGGATAACGAAACATAAGTCCCCCAAAAATGTAATTCCTTAAAAATGGTGAAATTTGGTTAGATTCTTCTGCAACACAAAGACCAAGCAAGAAGGTCTCAATGTGATACAATTATCATTGAATTAATTCTATTGGGGACTATCTTGCGATTTCTTCATCTCTCATCTCCCATCATCATTGCCCTGTTATTAGATTAATCTGTTGGGTAATAAAGTTATTATTATTATTATTATTATTATTATTATTATTATCTCCTTGCCAAGACATTTAACCAAGAAAAAGCAGCTGGAAGCATCTTAATTCTCTAGACGCAATACTTACTACGCTATCTTGCACCGATGCTATTAGACAGACATCATCTTCGGAGTTGATTTCGATGAAAGCTCGCGGGAATTTTTCGTCTTCCGGAAAACTGTAGTAGTAGAAAACCGGCTCGCTAGGCGACACCGTGGTCACGTACGTTTCGTCATTTTGTAGATAAAATGCGTCCACTTCGTCCGCCCTGATGATGACCGTCAAAGGTAATTCGGAGGATGTCGAAACGGAGACGCTGAAGTTCCTTCTGACTTCGGAAGTATCTGTCAAAGAAGGATATGGGATCAATAAAGAAAGCGCTGGTAAATATTAATCATCAATGATGGATAAATGAAGTTTGAAGATTTTAAGATAAAAATTTGATGGCGCAGTTGATGGAATCTCAGTGTTTTGGAGATGGTAAGTTTTATAAACGAAGAAATCTGTTGATATCGTTTTTTACCTGAACTATAACCAATTTTCCCAGTTTGTCCACCAATTCTGGAGCGAGAACCGATAGATAGTGGAAATTTATCTTCAAAATTTCCAGAATCTATCGGTTCTCGCCTATTGTTGGTTACCACACCAATATTTGATTGAAGTTTGTATAGACCTGGTCGTCTTCAATACAGTCCCATCGTCAAAACGAAATGAGTACGAAACGCTTTCTTTTTCGATGACAAAGTGCTATCGGCAGTATGCTATCTCGAAAACCTGACAAAATTTCTATGCTTTGAGGTAGAAATTAATTTCGACCAAACATTTTTTTTGCGTCCAATCGCGTTCAAAATGTGCCTATCCGATAAATAAACGTTTAGCCAAAACATAAGTCAACAATCTAAAATTCTACACCAGATCATCTCCTTTGATTTTAATTAGAATGAGATTCATCATCTATCATCGTAAATCGTCCAATTTCTCTTCTCTGAAAATCGTGAACTGATGAATCCCAAAACGACCAATCCGCGATTTTCGACTGCTTTTCACATTTACCTCATCCGATGCATAAAGCATGGATCGTAGACGTATGATGCGCCTTTAAAACTATCCAGATTGAAAGTGTGAACTCGATAACTCATGTTTGGGCAATTTTGATCGGTTTTAGAGCGGATTTTGACTAGTTCAGGTCCAATTGCGTTTCAAAAGTTTACCTTTAGATTATATAAAGCTCAATATCGCGTTCTACGCCGTGAGGAACATAAATAAGCTGCATTATAATCAAATCGTTGCCTTCAACAAATTTAAGCTCGTAGACGTATGATGCGCCTTTAAAACTATCCAGATTGCAAGTTTGAACTCGATAACTCATGTTTGGGCAATTTTGATCGGTTTTAGAGCGGATTTTGACTAGTTCAGGTCCAATTGCGTTTCAAAAGTTTACCTTTAGATTATATAAAGCTTAATATCGCGTTCTACGCCGTGAGGAACATAAATAAGCTGCATTATAATCAAATCGTTGCCTTCAAAAAATTTAAGCGGTTATACCAGCACTTCAGAATTTCATGTCGAAAAGTTCTCGAAATCGCATAACACCTTAAAATGCTTATGCGTGTAAATGTGCGGGTATACAACGTTATCAGCGGCGTGCGATGCTTATGGAATGACGCAAAACTCCGAGAGCGCAGTGGATTGGTGAGTTGTTGATCAGAAACGTCAGAGGAACGATCAGACGCGTTGTCTAGGCGACCATCCATCCTTATGTCATCCCATAAATCATTTGTTCATTGGTAATCATTCCCAATCATTCCTTGAGCATTGAACTCGATAAAAATACCTAAACTGTCATCTTCAAAAGGGCAGTGGCCCCAATACCCATCTACGGTTCGCAAGTTTGGTCAAAGAACAAAGTAACACAAACAAAAAATACGAAGTACGGAAATTAGCTTTCCAAGAAGGATTGATGACCAAATGGAAACGGATGAAGTGAGAATTGGTACAATCATAGAAAATCATTTGAAAATAGAGGACATACAAGACAGAATAGGAGAAGGTCACTTGAGATGGTTGGGGCACGTAATGAGAACGGGAAGAGATAGGATGGTGAGAAGCTCAAGGTCGTGTTCTACGCCGTCAGGAACATAAATAAGCTAATTTATAACCAAATTGGTGCCTTAAAAAATTTAAGTTGATCTACCAGCAATTCAGAATGTCATGACAAAAAGTTCTTAGAATCAGATAAGAGCTTTAAATGCTGATGGCTAGAAACGAGCGACTATATACGGTTATCAATGGCGTGCGATGCTTATGGAATCAGGCAAAACTCCGAGAGCGCAGTGGATTGGTGAGTTGTTGAACAGAAACATCAGAGAAACGATCAAATGCGTTGTCTAGGCGACCATCGATCCTTGCGTCATCCCATAAACCATTTGTTCATTACTAATCACTTCTTGAGCATTCAAATAAATTTAAAAAAAAAAGATAAGCAAGGGAACCAAAACTGGGATCTTCAAAACACAAACAAAAATACAAAGCTGCGGAAATGAGCTAGGGATAAGGATGGATGACCAAATGAAAACGGATAAAGTGGGGAAATAGTACGATCAGAGGAAGCTTGGCGATAGAGCCCATATAAGATATAATAGAAGAAAGTCAGCTGAGGTGATTGGGGCACGTGATGAGAATGGGAAAAGATATGATGGTGATAAGAGTGTTTGAAGGCAAACTAATCAAAAGAAAATAGAAGGAAGGCCCTAGGAGGAGCTGGACGGAGGAAGTGCGTAAAGTGGCGAAAAGAAGCAGCATAAGCTGTTAGGGGGTTAGGAGGCAGGTACAAGATATAAAGGCATGGAAACGAATTCCAATTTAGAAACTCCAACATACCCGAAAGGGTATAAGGGCTAGAATTAAGATAGGAGTATTTAAACTAACTAATTCTGTGACCCAACATACAACAAACTTTGACTTGTAGCATCTTCCCACACCAATTTGAAGGCACGAATTCTTTCATAACAGTCCGTTGAGGTTGACAATTATTATGATTAATTTCGTCGAGGTGTGGCAAGAACGAAAAGCATTCCCATTCGAATTTTGTTAATTTCTCCCCGACCTTGATGTCACCAATCTTCACTTACCACTGCTGGAAGCCCGAATCAAAACCCATCGTTGCTATAACACAAAATCCTGCTGGTATTTCGAAACGGTATCACTCCCAAGCTGGAACCGACCATCATGGGAACCTGCCAGGACAATACCTGTTTTTCCTGTCTGATGACCACCATCGCCGGGAAACGACGCGAAGCGTCGTCGCTGTACGCCGATATCCGATAGGGATTGATGGTCTGAAGAGATTCGCATAAAAAACGATAATCCAAAATTATTTTTTGGCTGGGACTTACCGAGGTGTTCGGGAACGATAGGATATATTCCTTATTCTGGCTCACTTCCACAATGTTGTCCATCGAGTAATATCCGCGTTTGTAAACGACGGTGTGCAGATCCAAAGCGACGTCGGCGTGGACGCTTAACGTTAAGAAAATCGCAACGGAGGTGAGTGCCCAAAAATTTGAAGACGAGCCATATTTTTGGGCTTTCGTGAAAATCGACTGTGGTTTTTAGGTCGCGTCGCTTGCGTCTGTTTCGACGACGACGACGACGACGACGTGCATCATTACGGTTTGCACTAATTGGAAATGATCAGATCCGACGACGACGACCACGACGAAATCTGAATTTTTCTTATCTTATCTAACCCACTTGAGATAATGATTCGCGGTTGTGTACATAATGTTTTTCTATTATATTGGCACTCCTTTTTTCGATAATAACGCTATTGACATTATATACGATGTTTGGACAGGATTACCAGGCGTATTGAATGACGGGCAATACGCCTTATCAGCACCGCTTTGAAGGAGGAAAATGCAATTAGTTGTTATTCGGGAAACAATGCTGTTGCCGTTTTTCTTTTTATCTAATATTGTATTGTATTAAACGGGAAGTATTAGGATCGTCACAAACGACATGGGACGGATCTCTTCCTTTCATTTTCTTGACTTTAAAGAATTTTGGAGGTGAAGAACCTGCAATTTTTCGTGATCACATAGTAGGCAGAGGGACGAGTTTCTCGACTGGGCGTGACAAAACTCTCAAAACGAAATCTCGTGACACGAAATCCATTTTCTGAGGAAGTCTATATTATCAACAATAATAAGGGACTAATCATACTTGGTATTATTGATGCTTAATATACTGCATTATCGAGAGGAATTCGCTGGTCGCACTAATAACATATTTTTTTAAATAACATGTAAAATGCATGTATGTATATTAAAGTTACAGGCCTTGTGGTCCTCTTCAACCAGTTTCTTCAGTATCCTCCTCCAATTTCCTCTGTCCCGGGCTTCCTATTGCCATGCCTCTATTCCGACCATTTTCACATCCTCCTCAAGCTTCTGTAGCTATTCTTTTTGGTCGCCCTTTGCTTTTGATTGTACCATCTCATCTCAAAGATTAGATGGACGAAGAAAGCTTCTTGGCCCATCTAACTTTTGTCATTCTTGCTAGATGTCCTAACCATCAAGCTCCTTGAGCTCTAACTATATGAATTATCTATGGTTTGTTGTACATATCCATTATTTCCGTGCTTGTCTGCCTTCTCCATTTTTGCTCTCCTATTCTCACCCCAGCAAACAATTTTCCTTCGGATCTTTCATTTTCACATTTTAAGACTGTCTTCCTCCTTCTTGTTAACTGTTGCCCGTATGACTGTTTGATATATTCAGCATTTACCAGTCCCAGATATGCTTTTCGCTCGTAGTATCTCCGTTAGCATTCTAGCAGCACTACTTCCCTTGGCTATTCTTGGTGCTATCTCCCGCGTCTCATCTCCTTTGCTTCTCAATAGTACTCCAGAATATTCCACTTTGTCAACCTTTTCAATTGCATGTGCCTCACTGTTTCTATATATTATGCTCAAATTAACCTTCTCTTCAATTTCATTATCCTATATTTTGTTCTATCCTGGTTTATCTATAGTCCATATTCCTTTGATTTTCTTTCCAATAGTTTAAACACTTTCACCAATTCTCCTTTCAACCCTTGTCATCAAAACTTAATCATCGACATAAGTTATACATTGATGTCTGTGGTTGTATATCACACCCTCCATTCTTATTTCACCTTCCCCTAAAATCATCTCATATATTAATTGTAAGTTAAACCACAGAATAGACGGAAGCGACAAAGTTAGAAAATCTTGTGGTCAATTTTGTATGCGCATGTCCGGCGACCATGTTTTAAATACGACGAAAGTGTTATATTTGGCTAACTTCATTAATGTTATTATTCTGGCATGGCTGTGTGCATATTAAAATTAAAATATCCGATTATTGTTGTGTATCACTGATTTAACTTTTTAGCAAATACTATTCATTTAACATATACATAACTCTAATATTTTTCAAATAACATGAACACATGTGCACCTATCGTGTTTTCAAAATGGCGTTAGCTAACTTCTGAGCTATTTCGAGGACATTCAAATCGACCACGTGAACATCAAAGCTGCCGACATGCCTTGTCACTTCTGTCTATTCTGTGGTTAAACAGAGTTGCGGACAACATAACTGTAGCACGAGAATAAAACAAATGAAAGCGACAAAATGGAGATTCGGTGATTTGTATTAAGATTAACCTTCCTATACTCACGTCAAAATGAAAGACGTATACTATACTATATAAATCGGTCTCACAGACCGTATGCGTGAGTATAGGAAGGTTAATGATGACGAAAATTCTCCTTCCACAAAACATTGCTTTCAGCAAGAAGGAAGTCCAACCTCCTCCCCCTCCCCCACTCACCTAAACTTGCTTTGAATGCTTTATTTAGCAACGTTTCTGTTCTGCATCTTCTCCATCGTTCGAAGAATCTTAGAGGTAAGTAAGGGGCGAGAAGCATTGGAAAAATTGATTATTTAATCGTTTCATCGTTTTTCTCTATGATAATCGGCGATTTTGGCATTTACCCTACCAAAATAAGCACGCTCGATTCGGTTAGTCGACTATGTCAGATGCAATTCGATCTGGAACGTCGATTGGTAAAAGAAATTTGCAGAGCAGGTTAGTTGCTTAGAAGATATTGACGTTTCTGTGTCATAAGAGTTGTTTCTTTATACATATTATTGATGTCTCCCTCGCCAAAGCGAGTGCGATCGAGTATAACTCTTAACTGCTACTAATGTAAATTGGCGTGGAGACACGATTGGTGAAAAAAAAAATTACATATCGATTTGGTAGTTTAGGAAATTTTGACGTTTTTGTCTCGTAATCGTTAATTTATCACGCGTTGATTTTAGCGTCCCTTCACCAAAATGGGCACGTTCAAGCCAATTTATCTATTGTTTCTAATCTAATTCTGGACAATCAGTTGGTGAAAGAAATTTGTAGATTGATTTAGTGGTTTTTGAAGATATTAACCTTACATGTCACAGTATCCGATAGAATGACTGATCTTGATCTGGTACTGTCAGTGTCAAATATTATTAGCATGATATTATTCGTAAGCTGGGGGAAGATTTGATCAAAAAATCTAAATCTTAAAGGCCTTGTGCATAATGCAGGCAATTGGGTTTCCAAAATGTGTGTTTTGACTCAGAAGTTTAAAATTGGCTGGTTTCTTCGAAATTCACATTTATATTTTTCGACGTCCTGGTAGGGCAAAAGAAGTTTGGAGAAAAAAGAAGAAGTATTAGAGGTACTTCATAATCAATTTTTGCAACACAAAAACTTGAAAAATTTCAAAATCACGAGAATAATACTGAATTATACAAACACCATCTTTTGCCAAGAAGTATAAAATGGAGAAAGGAACTGTCTTAGAAGGAGGAGAAATTGTAGTTTCTCGTTAGATTCTGCCCGGATATAGAAACCCAAACCAATTCAAGAATGATCCTGGAACGATAGTTTCAATTTAGTTTATTTCTTAAAGTCCGAATTCATATCTTGTATTATTTTCCGTAAACAATTTTGTAAAACACAGGAACTCAAAGAATCTGCGCAGTTCTCAAACAAACTTCGGTCCAAAGTGCAAAATTTGGTGGAAGCATTTCTGATTTACTTGCGATGGGAGGCTCGTTTTTCTAAAGTTTACTTATACGTCTATTGTGTTATTCTTCATAAAGATTTGTAGAAGACAGGAACTCGAAAAATCTGAAAAGTCTTAAGAACGTTACGTTAGTATATGTACCTAGTTGACACTTATTCACATTACAGAACATGAAGGAGGAAAAATTTGATTTTCTCTTTAGATTCTGTTTCAATATGGAAGCTCAAATTTTCAATCAAAGAAGGATTATGGAAAATTATTTTGTAATGGGATTTTTTAAGACAGCGAACATCAAAGAATTTTTTCTTCTAGAATACTTGAACGTTCGAATTTGCATCAGAATATTTCCGATACCTATTAAAATTTTATCTGAATTGGTTATTAATTTATATTTAGTTCAGTGTATTTGTCATCGAATGATCTGCAAAAAAAATTTCGAAAGAATTAATCTCGACTATTGTACCTATGAAACATTCCCGGCGTTATCGAAAAATATATACATACATATATGGACGTGTAGATAGAAAGGGTGATAAGATGAAAACATTTACTGACTAAAATTGTACGAACTTAAAAATGAAATTCAAATTATCGAGAAGTAAGCGTAAATAAAGAAAAATGCGATAAATGCGTATGTATATGTATGTAAATTAAAGCGGGCCATTTTAAATTTTGGTATTAAAAGCAATTAACGAAAATTATAATTTTTCTAATGCTCAAAACACTATCGATCCTTTGACAAGCAGCCTATGTAATTTAATGACTTGACCTCTACATCTTTTCATGTTTCAACTCGAGATTCTCGAGAGCAAACCCAAAATTATCTTCCTCTACCTGCTGTCCGATGTATCGTCATAAAGGGGTGCTAATAAATGCCCCGAACTCGTTTTGGAATTTATTATTTTTGGACACAATTAATGGTGGTTGCTTTCTATACGAAGACAAATAATCAGAACGGAGCAAAAAGATTTAGTGTCGAATTAAAAATATTAAACAGTGTCGTAGCTCAATTCATACATACATTCATAGGTGTGAGAGTATATCAACATTTTACTGGATAGAATAGAATAATAACTTTATAAGAAAACCATAGACTTTCGCGATCGCTGCTACTACTTGATATAAATACTCGCTTAGCCTTCCATGCTAACTTTTTCAAATTTATTCAGAGTTGGTATTGTATGGGTCGGAGACTGGATGAGGCGTATGAGAAGTTATTCAATATCCAGTTTCTTTTGCTTAAAACGTAGAGCAATTTAAGGAGTTGTTAAATCGGGAAAAAACGCATTCATCTATAAAAAAGTTGTAATGGCAATGACTCTAATAAACATTATATGTGTTTGTGTTCATCTACGTTTCCCTCTCGCCCATCGGTAAATAATTTTCCGTTTGGTCCGTATGCGGAAAAGTTGCTGACCGCAAATCTAACGAGAATCCAACGAGAAACTTCTAAGACAGTTTCCTCAAAATTTTGGGTAAATCTGTATTATTCTTAGAATTTCTCACATTTTTCAAGTTTCTGCGTTCTATAAAATTGATCATGAAGCATAGACACTTCTTCTTCTTCTCTTCAACTTGCTCTTGTTAATATTCCTCAGATTTTACAAGTTTCTGTGTTTTATCAAATCGTTTACGGAAAATAATATAAGAGATGAATTCGGACCTTTTAAAAAATCGAGCCTTTAATTGCGACTAAATCGAAAATATCCTTCCACAATCATTCTCGAATTGATTTTAGGCTTCTGCATCGTAGCAGCATCTAACGATAAACTTCAATTTCTCCACCTTCTAAGACAGTTTCTTCCTAAATTTTACATTTTTTTTTTTTTTTTTAGCAAAAGATGTTATCTGAATAAATCAGTATTATGCTTGGAATTTTGGAATTCTTCAAAGTTTTGCGTTCTAGGAAATTGATTATGAATTATAATACTTCTTCTTCTTTACCAAACTTTTTGTCCTACCAGGGCGTCGAAGAAGAAGAAGAAGAAGTTGAAGAATAAGAGCAAGAAGAATACAGTAAATATAGATGCGAATTCCGAACAAATCACCGAATTCTAAACTTCTAACAAGGGGAACGTCAATGTTGTGAATAACGGATTTTGATGTGTCTCGAATATGCTATAGAGGCACCTCCTACGAGTATCTTGGTACCAGCTTTTGTAGCCATTCGCCCTAGTTCTCGAGAAAATTGCAAAAGTTTTCCCAACGGACTTTATATACCGTTAATCTTAATAATTTTGTAAAGCAGTGAGTATAGTGCAGTGGTTAAGTTCCAGGGCTACTACGCTAGCGACGGCTGGCGATCCGTGTTCAAATCCAGTTCTTGTAGTTTTTTTTCTCAATCTTATTGCATACGATATTAACAAATATATTTAATTTCATGCAAAATTGTTCAAAATTAATGTTTTTCGCCATGGTAATGTTATTAATAAAATCATGATATTTTAAATCGTTTAATAAAATTAAAGGTGGTTTTTAACATAAAATGATGTATGTAGGTATGTAGTTCTTTGTGTATAAATTCGGCTATTTCTTCAAAAAGAACATTTAAGCGGTTAGAATCAAAATTATCTGACTCGTTTTCTTTAAATGGCTTTGGCCATTTATTACTTTTTGCTCGACAGAAACTGAATCATCAAAAATACCAAACCCACTGCTTCTTCGGTGGGATACCATAAATGCCCACAAAAATTCTTTGATGTTGCTTTTGACATGTTTTCACTTATTTTATTATAAAAATAGAGGTTGTTTAAAAACATCAAGTCCTGGGCCGATGATTTGTAGGCAAAAGGAACATTACAATACGGTTTTATGTATATCTTTAAAATAAATATACAAATATCCTTCGATCCTTGCAATTCCGGCCGAGTCAATTTTAGTTTAAAATATAAAAATTGTTTAAATTATGATCACTAGTGATAAAACGAATTAATTAATACACACCATGCTGCACATTTGCTTCCGATTCATTTTATTAATAAAATTACCATGGCGAAAAAACATTATTTTTGAACGATTTTGCATGAAATTAAATATATTTGTTAATATCGTATGCAATAAGATTGGGAAAAAAACTACAAGAGCTGGATTTGAACACGGATCGCCAGCCGTCGCTAGCGTAGTAGCCCTGGAACTTAACCACTGCACTATACTCACTTCTTTACAAAATTATTAAGATTAACGGTATAGTAAAGTCCGTTGGGAAAACTTCTGCAATTTTCTCGAGAACTAGGGCGAATGGCTACAAAAGCTGGTAGCAAGATACTCGTAGCAGGTGCCTCTATAACATATTCGAGATACATCAAAATCCGTTATTCACAACCTCGACGTTCCCATTGTAAGTCAAAACATTCATTTTGGAAGCCCAATTGTGTCTATGATATACAAGGCAAGGTTACCTTTCAAATTCTTTAACAAAACATTTTTCCAGCTTGCAAAAAATATCAAGCTAACAATATTTGAAACTGACGGTTTCTACCAGAGCAAGATCAGTCATTCTATTGGATACTGTGACATGTAATCTTCCATCTTCCAAACCGTTATATCTATCTGCAAACTTCGCTCACCAAACGATTCTTTAGGTAGCATTACATCAGAAATAGTAGAGAATTTGGCTTGAACGTGACTGAATCCAAGCATTCAATTTGAAAACCCAATTTCTGTTATTATGTACAAGGCAAGGTTACTGTTCAGATTTTCTGGTAGATAATTCCTCTAGCTTGCAATCTGACTCGTACAAGTGAAAGAAAAATATCAAGCAAGCAATCTTTCGGAATTCTCCATTTATTCTGGTGTGAATTTCCTGCATTTGTTCCTTTGCCAATTTCTCCTTGGCGGTAAAAATTCTGTAGTTTTGCGGAAGTAGCTCATTAAGGGAACTTGAACAAAAATTTTGGCGCTCGACTTTCTCAAAATTCTTTAACTTTCCTATATTCACACATACGGTCTGTGAGACCGATTTATATAGTATAGTATACGTCTTTCATTTTGACGTGAGTATAGGGAGGTTAAACAAGAAACCGATGCTGATGACGATGAAGAAGAACACATTTGTGATAATATTTAGCTTTAAACTTCGAATCCCTCCTTCCTTTCCCTGTTAGGATTTTAACGTCTTGAACTTTTTCTTTAAACAATCGTTTCTTATTTTTGAGTTTTATATTCCATATCCGATTAATTAATAAATCTTTTTCACAAGAAAATATGCATTGGAAAATTTTTCCGGAACCCTCGAACGATTTTGAATTTTCCACTACATAAATGTGTACATCTACGCCACTGAACTCCATAGATATAAAAAACTTATTGTCCAGTCGAAAATTTAAATTGGATCAAATAGTCGCCGTTTTTTTTCTCTCTTCCTTTCTTTCGACGAACGAGAACCGCCCCGATTTGATAAACAAAAGCCTGTTTTTCGAACTGGTATTTGCGGCAAGTTTTTTTCTACGTATTTTTATCACTCGACTAGTCATTTCGTCTTGTTTTCAATTAAGAGGGATATCGTGCGATCCGGTGCGTCATGTCGCTTTGTAATGATATAAGAAAGAACGTTGATGGCAGTTTTCAATCTACGCTATCAATACGTTATTATTAGTATTATTATCCTTTCAAAATTAACTTTCGTGACCACGGAGGGTTCATGGGGAAGGTATTAACCTTAGATGTCACAGCATCCAACAGAATAGCTGATCTTGCTCTGTGTTGCTCTGGCAGAAACTGTCAGTTTCAAATATGGTTAGGATGATATTTTTGTAAGCTGGAGGAAGATTCTATTAGAAAATCTGAAAGATAACTTTGCCTTATAAATCATAGAGGCAATTGAGTTTGCATAACAAATGTTTTAACTTACAAGTTTAAAACTGGCTGGATTCTTCGGAAGTCGCATTTATATTTACTGTATTTTTCTTCTTCTTCTTGTTTTCGACGTCCTGACAAAAGAAGTTGGAGAAAGAAGAAGTAGAGATTCGATAAGAAAATATCGAGTTAACATTAACATTATGCACATGATTTTTTTGTTTCTATTAGGATAGGGCAATAAAAGGGATATGTAAATAATTTTGTTATGAAAGTAATTTTCTTTTATTATAATAAATCGATTCTGCACAAGGAAGATACGTCCGTTTGCTAGAGCTGACACCACACTCGAGGACTGACTATGTGACGTATCGAAAACTCTCGCTTGTATCCGCCCTTATTCTTATCCCGAAAAACAGTTTAGCTTTTCCTTTAAAAATTTTCTGTGTACATGATTTATTGCGAGACAATGTCACAGATAGACAGAATCGGTAAAATTAGAAAATCTTGTGGTAAATTTTGCATGCGCACGTTCGGCGGCCATGTTTTAAATACGACGACAGTTTCTATATTTGGCTAGCTTCATTAGTGTTATTATTTTGGGATGATGTCTGCATATTTACTGTTGAGTACCCGGATAACGTAAAATCGAGGGACAGAAACACTACACTCTCTTTAACTACTTTATTTCGTATGTTCATACAATAACTTTTAGGTAATAATCTTTTTATCTATCAACTGCAGGTTAGAGGGCACTGTTGTCGACTCCCGCGCCATCTATTATCAAAGTGTCACAATTACAATTAAAATATATTTTGAAACTTGTTTCTTTCGTTAGTTGTTAGTGGTAGTTAGTAGTTATTGTGGTTTTAGTAATTTTACAGTTCGTACAGTAAGATCCTAAGTTGGGAATACGAACAAATATGTTTAAGTAAGTATTTTACTACGCTAAATACTCAATGAACTGAAAGTATCGTTAAAAATGTCTGCACTTTTCGTATTTTCAAAATGGTGTTGGCTAACTTCACAGCTATTTCGAGGTCATTCAAATCGACCACACGAACATCATTAAACGCCAGTCCATTTAAAATTTCCCAACAGTTTTTAATTTTGTGTTCTTAGGAAACAAAAATTTATATTTATAGAAGAAGGATTAAAAATATTTCCTTCTTCTAATTGTTCCTTTGTACTATTGCGGCAACAAAAAATGGGACACTTAAAATAATGTAGTTTAAATCTGGCTTTTGCCTTGTCAAAAGTTATGTCATTTTGAAATTATTATTGACGTATGTCATTATGCCGCATTTAAGTGCTACTGAAAAATGGAAATAATTACATTACTTGGGGAAGGATGGTCCATAAGAAGACTAGGTAATAGATTTGGAGTGCCCAAAAGCACACACAACATTAAAAAATAAATGACTACAACAGGTTCTGGTCGTAAATTAGTACGGAATTTCATGGAAGAAAATCTTATTCAGTTTTTAAGGAATAATCCGTTTGATACCGTGGTAAAAAATAACTAAAAATACTAGATTAATTTATTGTTTCCATTAAGAGAAGATTTGTTTCCAAGATTTTTATTTCAAATAAATGCATTTAACAGAAGTTTCTTGCGTTCGTGGGTAAACTATTTTTGACATTAGACAAGATGATTGACGTGAACATGACAAACGACTGGTTTATACAGCTAAAAAACAGTCAAAATAGCCTATAAGACTTGTCCCGATTTTTGTTGCCGCAATAGTACATAAATAAACATCACATAATTTCGACACATTTATTGACACCTCTTCATAACATAACCTAGAACATAATGTGTGTGTGTGTGTGTACCTGACCAACTTCCGTCACGACTATATATATACCTACATTCATCGTTCCCTACCAACCTAGCCAGTGCTACCAACTTAAAATTATGCCGTAAATTTAAATTTAAACTTTGGAATACTACATATTAGAGTTTAGTTTTGCCAAACGATTTTCCTGTAGGTCCTCCATTACCAGGTTTGTGAAAACTGCTAATAATACAGTCCGACAAAGAAATTTTGTTTTTTGCTGCACCAAAAATTTTTTTTTGCTGTAACAAAAAAATTTGTTTGCTACACCAAAGAAAAGCTGATTATAGATAGATAAAAATACCATTCTGTTTCTTGTATCAGCTCTAGTTGTTGAGATAGACAAAAATTAAATATTTTATAAATTTTCATTCATATTGCTATAATAAACTTTCTGAACAGACCTTCTTTGCAATTCTAGCTGTCTATTACAGTTGTCTTTTACTTAATTTTAATTAATTTATCATCTTAAATCCTCCTATAATATATATAATTATCCCCAATGGTTTCCAAGAATACCTAGTTTAATATGTTTATGCCAGTTTTCAAGAATGTACGTTATAAAGGATTTATGAAAATAGCGGTATAATTGGTATTTAAGGTTTCCAATAATATCTGCATAAATAACTATAAAGATATCTGCGTGTCAACCGTTGACTCAGTTTAAACTTAAGCTTTCTTGCAAGCGTGTTTGCTCTGGAAGTGTTATCAAAATCATGGCTTCGACAAGTTAAAATTGCGTTATTATGTGTGAAAATTACGAAGAAATGCTGGAAGATATGCTTGATAACTTAGAAATTTTGGGTTGCCATATGAGGATTAAGGTCCATTACCTCCACAGTCATTTAGAGAGATTTCCTGCAAATCTTGGCGACGTTAGAAAAAAGGTACCAGGGCAGATGAGGCACACAAATGATGGCTGATTACTGCTGGAGTATTACAAGTGACCAACCCATTCAGACTTGCGCAAGAAAAGTGCCTAAAATAAATATTTACAGCAGTTGGTAACTAATGTAAAAATTTACCCAAAAGAAAGTTTTCTACATGAGTCACCAACTACTGTAAATATTTATTTTGGGTAAAAACATTAGTAAATATTTGTTTTATAGAATAAACTTATTTCCTTTTTGATTTGTGCGTTTTTTTATAGGTTGTATTGGAACCAATATTTAGATGCAGGAATAAGACTAGGTAAATACAAATACGTGCTCACATCTTTTGAACGCGAGTTGCTACCGAAAATCTGATTTTTGGATTGAACGCACCAAAATTAGTTAGTAGAACAGTTAAAAAAGTTCGGCGGCAAAATATGTATTGACCAGTGTAATAAGGAACCCATTTCAGTATCGGAAATTTGTTTATAAATTTTATTTGAATATTTAAAATCGAGCTAAGATGAATTCTTCAGGTAAGGGAAAAACTTGGATAACTCGGTTTGGCTTTTTGAAGATAAATCTTACAATCAGAGAATACGGACTGAAGTAGGTACCAGTACTGATCTTTCTTGTATCGATCCGCCCAAAATATACAATTTATGAAAGAGAAAATCGAAAAAGTCTTTTTACAAAATTAAAAGACCGGTCAAATTAAAAAGTCACTTCTTGAAGGATCGTTTTGACCAATTCAGCACGTACACCCAAGAGGCTCTCCCTACATTATTATTTATTAAATCGGTGGTGATCGGACGGTTGATATCCAACGACGGTTATTATAATATTCAGGTTCGATATTAATTCCCACACATTCGATTAGATTAGAAAAAACGTGCGAACTAACCGCCCCCGCAAGTTCTAATCTCGCTAATTAAAGAAGAGTAGAGTTAGCCCGCGGTTACATATTTTCGCGATGGTAGGCGATGGTCGTAATAATCTCGTCGTTATTACAATACGAATGCTACCAGAAATACGTGCTTCCAAAAATGAACGAGCGACATGCTAATTACGAACGGGGCAGAGAAAAAATTGGTGGGTGTCGCGCGAGAGGATTCCGATGGTCAATGGATTTTTCGGAATGTCCGTAAATTATAACTTTTTGGATGTACGTACGTACTCGTACATGTGTGCGGTTTCGCGATTACGTGCGCCGACAAAAACGTGATTTTAATCCGACATCTCGCGCGAAAAAGTAACGGATTACGTGAGCGCCTGTCAGAGAAAAGGCGGTTTCGCGTCCTCTGTAATTATATTTACTTTAGGTAGCAATTTAGTAATTAGTACGTCCACTTTTTTACGTTCTGTATAGTTTATATCGCCTCGAGTCTCGGAATGTTTGTCAAATATAAATATTCGATGCGATCGTAAGATACAGTTCTATCGAAAAGTTTAAAGATAATATGTTGACTTTCGAATTTTATCTATACAGTGTGGACGTGTAGGTTGGAACAAAAACCATAAAATCTGTAAATATTGAGAAAGAAAGAAGACGATCTGACACGTCAATCTGAATTTCTTAATGCGCAATTTTTTACAAAAGACATATTTTGTGATGTCACTTAATACGTTTGCGCATCTTAAAATTAAGGTTGACGTGTCCAATCGTCTTCTTTCATTCTCAATATTTACAGATTTTATTGCTTTTGTTTCAACCTATACTTCCACACTGTATATTGTGTATCAGATCACTGTCATATGTTTGTCAATGAGATTTTTTCTTAGATTTCGTTTTCTATCGTGTGTTCCTTCAATCCGCGGTGAATCGGAAACTTTGAAGACAAACACAGGGGTGCCATACAGGCCTATTGTAGGACCCACCCTCCTTCTTGTATACATCAACGAACTTTCAGCCAACGTTACCTTCATTGTACATCTACTGAAATACAAGACCGTTGATGCCGTTGAACCAGCAATAGAAGAATAGTTTGGGGCGAATGGACTCAATATCCACGTTACGAAGAAGCAAACTCTGCTTTTCTCCACTTGCAAGGGGAATAAATAAATTAGAAGAAACATTGCGAAAGATCATAGAAGACGTGTGATAAAAAAGCCAATCCTACAAAGCGAAGCTATAATTTTGTCAAGTCAATGTAAAATGGTGAAAATTAGAAAGGCACGTCGTTATTCGATAGAATATGCATACGAGGCGATGACAATGACAAAAGAGGGCGCAGCTAACCAAACAGAAATTAAGAGAATACTAATTAATTGATGCGGGAATCACTCCAGCGCGAAATTTATGATAAAGCAAAAGGACTTTGTAAGTTTCAAAATATTTGATCCTAGTACCATTACAATATTGTTTCGCCACACTGTGGCCTCATCAGGTGGATGAATACTATTGTGAGTTTCTAAACAAATGCGTGTTAAGTAGGTGAAGTTCTGGCCTAGAAGCAAATCTTGTTCTTCGATGAGTTTGTTTAATAAGATGCGAATTATGAAAAGGTCTAAAATAAGAGGGCTTTTGCCAATGAGGAAAATCTTATTTGAAGGCCAACTTAAAGGACAATATGCCATAAAATTAGAAATTTCAGTTTTTAGCCTATGCAAATGACACTGCATTTTTTATCAGATGCAGAAGACATTAAACTAATAGCAAAAAGAAGATGTTAGGAATAAATTTAAAAAGGAGTAGAAAAAATAAAATTACAATTAACTTGGGAAGATGGAAACGTTCTTCTTTGGAAAAGGGGGAGGCAGTAATCGCGATGAAGGAAAAGGAATAAAATTAACAGAGGAACAAAACTTGTAATAAACTAGCTTACCCGTCGCTCGTTGCTGCGGCCTCAGAAGAAAGGAAATTAAAGGAAGCTCGTTACGATAACATTCAATTTACATTGTGTCATATTTATTGAAACTTATCATTAGTCATTATTTACATTCATTTGAATTGAATTTGTTTGTATACACGCGCGCCACCTATCATAGGATATATGTACTATGCCAAAATCAGTCGACTCACGCGCGCCATCTATCGTATTTGTATTACACGTATTGGAATTCATGGCGTTTTTTTGGAAAACGTTGATTAAATAAATTGTAGCAGCACAGATGGTTTTCCTAGGGCCAAAGCAAGCAGGGAATAATAAAAGTTTACACTTTGCGAGAATTCAATGAGTATCACCATAGAAAAAAAATTAGAATTAAAAGATTATGATAGAAAAACGTGATTTCGGGTCAATGGTTATTGTTAGGGTTAGGGTCTAGGGTTAAGAAGCTGGCAAAATGATTAGCGAAACGTTGATCACAGCGATAATCATGAAAGTCAACATGCGATCAAATGAAAAAAATAATGATTTTCACTGATAAATTCCCTTATCTTCAGATACGTACGACTCCTTGGCCGTCGATGTACAATCATTTTCCAACATTTTACGCCGATATAAAATCAACAAAGAAAAATTCAATTTCGACACTCAGCGCCCGTTACTCATCCCGAATTAATTGCGGCGTGGTTTAGGCTTAACGGCGGAGAATGGAAGAGGTAAAGTCGGATCGCCTGCGGTTTTTATGCGTATGGCCCATTGTTTTGACCGAAAAGGAAAAAAGTAAGCGCGGGTATTATTCGCAGATTTTTTCGCGTCTGAGTCAGTATTGCGCGAATTGTCTTCGAAGAATACGAAACGACGGTACGCCCTCTTTTGTTAATAAATACGAAAAAAGGAATAAAAGATAGTTCATTGTTAACAACATCGTCGATAGGGAAAGTATTCTGATTGCAACAGGTACAAGTTTTCGGGTCGTGCTTATTTTTGTACAAATCGTTGAGGGATGGGGAGAGCATGATTGGAGCGGGTGAGGGGGAGGGATCATAATCCATAAGTTCTTAATTCCTTTTATCTCTCTTGTACAAGGATCATCGCAAAAGTTTCTAGGGAATGTGGGATAATGGGTAAAAATGACAATACAATAAACTGCCTTCAACATATCCAAAAATATGATGCTTATAAGGGAGATTTAAAAAAAAATGAAATATGGAGCCCCTGTAGGTGTTAAAACGGGCACCAACATACGAGAGGAGACCATCATCCATAATTTCTTAATTCCTTTTATTTCTCTCGTTCAAGGATCACTGCGAAAGTTTCTAGGGAATGTGGAATTATGGGTAAAAATCACAATACAATAAACTGCCTTCAACATATCCAAAAATATGATGATTATAAGGGAGATTTTTTTAGAAAATGAAATATGGAGCCCCTGTAGGTGTTAAAACGGGCACAAACATACGAGAGGAGATCATCATCCATAATTTCGTAATTCCTTTTATTTCTCTCGTACAAGGATCACTGCAAAAGTTTCTAGGGAATGTGGGATAATGGGTAAAACTCACAATACAATAAACTGGCTTTAACATATACAAAAAATATGATGATTATAAGGGAATTTTTTTAGAATGAAATATGGAGCCCCTGTAGGTGTTAAAACGGGCACAAACATACGAGAGGAGATCATCATCCATAATTTCGTAATTCCTTTTATTTCTCTCGTACAAGGATCACTGCAAAAGTTTCTAGGGAATGTGGGATAATGGGTAAAACTCACAATACAATAAACTGGCTTTAACATATACAAAAATATGATGATTATAAGGGAATTTTTTTTTTAGCATGAAATATGAAGCCCCTGTAGGTGTCAAAACGGGCACCAACATACGAGAGGAGATCATCATCCATAACTTCTTAATTCCTTTTATTTCTCTCGTACAAGGATCACTGCAAAAGTTTCTAGGGAATGTGGGATAATGGGTAAAACTCACAATACAATAAACTGGCTTTAACATATACAAAAAATATGATGATTATAAGGGAATTTTTTTAGAATGAAATATGAAGCCCCTGTAGGTGTCAAAACGGGCACCAACATACGAGAGGAGATCATCATCCATAACTTCTTAATTCCTTTTATTTCTCTCGTACAAGGATCACTGCAAAAGTTTCTAGGGAATGTGGGATAATAGGTAAAAATCACAATACAATAAACTGGCTTCAACATATCCAAAAATATGATGATTTTAAGGGAGATCTTTTAAAGAAAATGAAATATGGAGCCCCTGTAGGTGTTAAAACGGGCACCAACATACGAGGACGCTGTGGGCATCTGTTGGAATCGAGTGGTTTGGGTTTTACATAACGATTTGAGTTCAAAATAAGCTTTCTGCGAGATGGGTGCCGCGTTTGCTCAATTCAGAGCAAAAACGCATTCGAGCTCGAACTTCAGGCGATTGTTTTGAAGGTTTCTCCGAGGAATCTGACGGATTTCAAGATACGATTCGTTACCACGGATCAGACCTGGATTCATCACTACACACCGGAAATGAAGCAATGAAAACAGTGGATCGCACTCGATGAATCGGTGTTGAAGAAGGCAAAGACCATTCACTGAGTTCGAAAGGTGGATGGCATCGGTCTTTTTGGGAACGCAAGAAGGAATTTTGCCAATTGGTTATCTTGAAAAAGGCAAAACCGTTGCTGGGCCAATATTACCCAACACTTTTGGACAAATTGAGAGCAGCGATTCAAGAAGAAAACGCCCTCACAATGGTTTGTCGTTTCAGCACGAAAATCGTTCGGCAAAAATTGACAGGTGCAAGACGGTCTCGTACTCGTTCTACAAAATTTCCTCGGTGTATTAGATAACAAATCTGAGAATTTTTTTACTCACTTCACACTTCTAGCTAAGCGAATATATTTTTATATATTTAAACATCTTATCTGATTTTAATCGCATTTCACAACTATATGTTTGGGGAAAATGACGAAAATAGAACGAGATAAAATCGAAATCTCCGCGTCACATTTATCGTTCTGGCGATAAGAAATTACATAAGAATTGCATCTTTTCGTTCCGTTGAGTTTTGAATCACCTTCTTTGCATTTTTTGTGGATATCATCACCTTCTTACACGCGTACGTGTGGGAAGATTATCCGATCAGAATCCGTAGGAAACTTGTTATTTTGCGCGGATTACATAACGAAAAACATTCTCCGACCTTAAATGATATCCTTAACCTTAGCATTGAATCGGCGAAAGTTCATCTTCGACAGAATCGTTTTACGACAATGCATAAATCTGGTTATTTATTTACTTCTTCTTTTCTGTACGATTTTGTTTTGTTTTTTTTTTTTTTTTTTGGATTATCAATGTATCGATGTTCGCTTGTTTTTTTCTATTTGTTGTTCGGAAATTGCAATATTTCTAAGTGTTTAGAGATAACGGTTTTTCGGATTTTATGCGTTTTGTACGTTTTAATGGTTTTATAGCTCGACAGATAATTGGCCACCTTTTATATTCTGGGATTAAACTTTGATATATTACGTCAGGATTATCTCCTTATCGTTTGTTGCAAAATCGTTTTATTGATGCTTACAGATTTATGTATGTTAGAAAATGGTCGAAGATGGAGAGACGTAGTTTCATTTCTTAGTTTGTTGCAGCAAAAATCGCTGTTATTATAAACATTTTATTTCTGAGATTTTCTTTTTATGTCAGCGTTGGGCAAAATCTCCCAAGATTTGATACAAAATTGATGTAGAATTGTTGAAACGTTTTCTGTGTTAGTATCGTACGAAATTTCCGAACGATATTGCGACAAACGCTTAAATTGACTTGGAGCTGAAGAACTTTCCATCTATAAAGTTCAAATCGGTCTTAAAGACACACTCAACAGAAGCTTGATGTTTGGGATATGCATTTCTTTGGTCATACATGAAAAATCTTGTAAGTTGAATAAGTCGCGTAGACCACTGTAAAAGTACTGAAATTCTCAACCACGAATCCATCGCAAACACCACTGTAAAAGTCAAGAATGTACCTTCAAATAGGGAAATTCTGAACTATGAATTTGTCGTGAACGCCACTGAAAAAGTCTGAAACGTACTGGAAGTCTCAACCATGAATCTCCTGCGAACACCACTGTCAAAGTCAGAACTGTATCCGCAAATACTAAAATTCTCACCCATGATTCCATCGTGAGCACCACTAAAAGTCAGAAACCTATCCAGAAATACGGAAATTCTCAACCGTACTTGTTCAGAAATTTTCAGTAGCAATCCTAGACTTCCCTAAGCTTCCTTACAGTCATGGTACTTAGTAAATCTCAAGGTTGCATGGTAAACGCGTGTTCTTGCCCAGGAGATCAAATTTATTGATACAATGGAAAGTTCCACAGAACATTCACTTCATTACGATATGAACGTATCCACACTAGCTTCTGGTCTTAACCATGCTACGACTTCAACTACTCCAAGAGAATTTCGTTCTAAACGTGATATTGGAGAGACCGAGTACGAATTAACATCCGTTAACAACAATCTTTGAACGATAATGAGACGTCGAATCCACTGAAGAAGCAGTCATAATCGGTACGAGATGTTGTAGAATTTTAGGCATTTTCAGGTTTGAAATATTTGTGTGGTATCAAACAAATTTCTTCTAGAGAAAGATATATATATATATATATATATATATATATATATCAGTTCTACAGGCCATGTAGGCCCATGACTTGTGCTCTATTCTTCTGCCAATTCCCTAGAGAGATCTCCCAGAGAAAGATGATGTTAACAATAAAGATTTTCTTATGCCATTTTCCTGTTTATTAACAAAAGAGGGCGCAATTATGTCGTATTGTTCAAAAACGATTCACACAAAATCCGTGTGTGTGAATCATACCCGCTTACTTTTTCTTCTTTGTTCGAAACCGACAGATGGAACTTCAAGAATTTTCAGACCAAATTTTTTTCTTGCAAATTCTGCAGGTGATTGTAACTTTTCTGTTTTTCTGTGTGAAAATTGATCAAAACTAAGCACAATCTTTTAGGCGATGGGGAGGCGTCCATTCCGTTTAGAAAAGGGCCCAAAATCAATCAAACAGGAATCTCGACAATATCTACATTTTCGAAAAGTTTGTGAAGAGTTGTACAATTGAAGCGAGCATCGAGTAAAATCCCCAGATCGTTGTCGTCGTTGTTGTTCAAGATGCATCCAAACCAAATAAAATATTTCAGTCATAATCGACACGAAATCCCAAAATTTCAAAAAATTTGGGATAAAAATAGTTTGTTTTTTTTTTTGGGTGTAAATTTCTTGTAAAATCTCACGAGGATCGTAACGTTTTCATTGTCGAAATAGCGCCTAAATCAAAGAAGAAACAAAATCCTTAGGCCATTGACGCTCTTTAAGAAACAGACGAAACTCGTTCCATAATCGTAATGTTGCTGTTGTTTGAAAATGTGTCCAAAACGAGGCAAAATCTCCGGACGATGATGAGCCGTCGATTGAGCTCCGGAAACGGCCAAAATCGACAGAAGTACCCCAAAACTTTCGAGATAAAAATACATTCCATGTAAACACTAAGACTAATTGATGTTTGTTGTACCCACGAGAAGGATTCGAAATGCTCAAATACCATTAAAATCTCCGAATGATGGCGAGATTTTTACTGTGGAAAAGTGTGGTCAAAATCGACAGGAAGTCCCTAGAATTTCTATTTTCGTGGTGTAAGTTCTAGTAAAAAAAAATTCTTCAGGCGGTTGCAGCATTTTTTCTAGAAAAATCATGATTCCTCGAGAAGTGATTAAAATCGGTTGACGAGGTTTCCGGTTCATTTATCTTTTTCTTTATAAGCAAAATTGATGGGAAATCTTATTAGAACTTTCTAATTCAAATATTTTGTATAATTACTAAGAAGGTTCTTCAGATGTTTGATTATACACTGATTGACGATGACTTCTCGAGAAGTGATTAAAGTTGGTGAAAAATCTTAGAACTTTCCTACTCAATTACGCTTTTTTATACGCAAAATCGATGGGAAATCTTTAGAACTTGCCAATTCGAATACTCTTCTTTTTTATGTAAGTAGGTACGAAACAAAAATCTTCTGATATTTGATTATAATGGGCGAAAATGGTTCAGAATGAAGCAAAGTGTGGAGATGACTGCCAGATGTCGATTGTATGTGTGTGTGTGTGGTGATTCCAGCAATTTCCCCGTCAAAACCAATGAAAATCGTTCGGATGACGAGGAAGACGATGATGACTCCTTGAGAAGTGATGGAAAATTCCTGAAAAATCCTATTCAATTACGTTTTTCTCTGTAGGACTTGCCAATTCGAATACTTCCTTTTTATGTAAATAGGTACCACTAAACAAATTCTTCAGTTATTTGATTATACCGATCGAAAATGGTTCAGAATGAAGCAAAGTCTTGGGGATAATCACCAGATATCGATTGTATGTGCCCAAGAAATGGCCGACATCAAATCCTAGGATTGCTAAATTTTCCAAAAATGTTAGTTGGTGTCGGAATCAAGCAGAAGTTCCAGGCGCTTGCGAAATATTGATCGATAACAAATCCAAAGGGTTTTCAAATTTTGCAGACCTGAAATATTTTATGTAAAAAATCGTATAATTTCCCCCAAACAATTGCGACGTTGTTTCTTTCGAGACCAAACACATTTAAGTATCCAAAACTGTACTTATCTTATAAGAAAAAGCTTTTAGACAATCGTGGTGTTTATCCTCACTAACACCCGTTCAAAGTAAACAGGAAACTGAGAGCATCCACTCTAAAAAATTAGAAAATCATCAGCTGAAACGGAAGCGGGCCAAGTTTCAACAGAAAAAAATTATAAATATTTTCAACCCATGTAAATTTATTTTTAAACTTTTTAAACTTTTAACATGACATTAGTGGGCCAATTTTGCCCAATACAAAACATTGTTATTTTTATTGATTTTGTTTATTTTTTTTACACTCATGACATTCAATACGGGTTTCGGAATGGGTTTTACAAATAAATCTCTGACAGGCGGAATATTTGTTAGCATATTTTATCAGGAAGAGACAACATAACACCAGAAATGATCAAATATATGGGAGAAAAAGGGATAAGACAAATAACCAAGCTAATGAATACGATTATACAAGAAGGTAAAATACCGAAGGAGTGGAACTCAGGAATAATATTGCCCATTTATAAGAAGGGGGACAAGAGGGATTGCAATAACTACAGGGGAATTACACTAACAAGCGTCCCAGGTAGAATATTAGCGAGTATTATAGAAAAAGAATAAGAAAAATAACTGAGGAGAGCATAGAAGACACTCAATGTGGATTTAGAAAAGAAAGAAGTACACAAGATTTAGTATTTGTGATAAGACAAGCAAGTGAAAAGATAATTAACAAGAAAAACAAATACATATATGTTTTATAGACTTAGAAAAAGCTTTCGACCGGATAAGAAGGGAAGACATATGGAATGTCCTAGAAAAGATAAATATAGACAAACGAACAATAGAGTTAATAAAAGCGATGTATAGGAATAACACAAATATAGTACGAACCAACAACGAAGAATCTAAAGAGTTTACAACAAAGATTGGGGTAAATCAGGGTTGTGTGCTTAGTCCACTGCTGTTTTCTATGGTACTAGATGAGGCCATAAAAAGTGCTAAAAAACAAATGAAACCACTAAAAATGGGTCACTGGAAAATGAAGGAGACTAACTTGTGTGAACTGATGTTTGCGGATGATATGGCAATTCTGGCTGAATCAGAAGAAGCGCTACAAAGGAACCTTGAAATCCTAAATAAGGAAATAAAGAATATTAACATGAAAATAAATATCGAAAAGACCAAATCAATGATAATAGCAGGAGAAAGGAAAAGACATAACATCAAAATCGAAGGGAGGACAATAGAACAGGTGAATAACTACAAATATTTAGGAACAATAATTCAATGGGACGGAAAAATGGAACAAGAAATTAATGAAAGAATGAAAAAAGCGGCAAGAATGTTTTATATGATGAGAACTACGTTTCTGGGGAAAAAGAAAGTGCCGAAACGGATTAAAACGGAAATTTTGAAAAAAGTGATAAGACTAGCAATAACATTTAGTAGTGAGTCCTGGACAAGGTCGGAAAGGGTAAAATCGCGGGTGAACGCCATGGATATGAGATTCCTAAGACGAATAGAAAACAAGACCAAGAAAGACAAGATAAGAAACGAAAATTACTGGCAAAACCTAGGAATAAAACCCATATGGAGAATAGTGGAGGAGAGTCAGCTGAGATGGTTCGGCCATGTGTGTCGTATGAGTGCTGATAGACTGACAAAGAGAGTGTATGAGACACGAGTGATAGGAAAAAACAAAAGAGGAAGGTCAAGAAGAAGATGGAATGACGATATCAGGGGAGCAGCGGCAGAGAGGGGAATTGAGTGGGAGGGAATAAAGGATCAGACCGGAGACAGAAAACGGTGGAGAGAACTATATGGAAAATAGGAAACTTGACCCCATCCAAGCCTTACACCGAAAGGTAGATAGAGGAATATGATTAAGAAGAAGAAGAAGATATTTTATGGTATTGGGCCGATTTGGACAAACGAAGCAACGTCCCCTCTTCAAATGGCTTACCTTTGAATTTGCAGCTAAGCCACTTTGAAGCCTTTTGACGTATGCTTAAGCATGACTGCTGTGTGGCATATTCGATCTACGAGATATTTCCTCGCTTATTAGATTCATACCCCAGGTCTTCCAAACAAATGCTTGCGTTTGTACCTTTTATTCTGATGGGAGTCTGGATTAATCTTTATAAAAATTACGTATGCATTATAGGCAGATATATCCAAAATGTTGTATAATACCACCTGAGGCAATGTAATTACAATACATACCCGATACCGGAAAGGGGTATAAGGGTTAGGATTAGGATAGGACAAGAATAAAAATACGAAGTAAAACGATCGACCGACGTGGATCTTTCTAAAAACTTCACTGCAATCCAAGAAAGATCTCTAAAATTTAGTTTTTTTCGGTGTAGGTATGCAAAACAATAACAAATCTTCCAGACGATAGCGACGTTGTTGTTTTCCATATCCAATAATAGCCTTTTAATGGGCGTTTGATGTACGATTAATGGGCTGTGCCGCGAACGCAGAGCCTTCATAATTGATTTTTTCAGATTAAATTTATTGCTAAAGGTCACCTATGTACGTGTGGATACGCATACTGTTATAGCGGGGGCTTCTTAAAATTCCGGTCGGAGAGAGAGAATTAGTTTTTGGGAAGGCGAACACGAGGACGATGCTATCTGAACGATAGCTGTTGCGGTTCCGAAATTTGCATTTTCGATCATCGATGAATGAGTAATAATAGGTTGGCGGTTTTCCGACGTTGTTGGCAGTCGGGATTCGTCAGCGAAGCGATGATGATGGTGATAAGAAATAATTTACGAAGTTGAAATATTTTATAATAATTTATTTTCCCCAGTATCCACTGCTGCCCTGGTAGAGCGTCTGAGTTGAGTTCTTTCTTCAATTTCCTCCATACCTTCCGATGCTCTGCGAGTTCCCTTATCACTCTGATCGTTTTTCCTATCTTTTTCCCTATTTCCCCTGTATTTGTTGGGTCCCTGTTTTCCTGGGTCTCTCTCTTTGTCCTCTTCTTGGATCTTTCGCCTCATTTTTAGTCTTAACTAATCTGTTTTGACTCATCTTGCATCCATGTCCAAACCATCCCATTCGTTTCCCCTCAATAACTTCTATTATAGATTCGTGCTTTAGGTAATTTCTTATTTTCCTGTATTCATTCTTCGAGTACTTTAAGTTACCTTAAGACCCTTCCAAATTATCTTCCTATCTATCGAATATCAATCCACAAAGGTTATGTACAGTTACATATGTATAGTTCCTCACCTGTCTATTTCTTTCTTTCTATTATGTCCCTGAATATAAATTATCTGTTGTTTGCCTTCCGTTTCTATATATGCCGATTGTTCTTCCTCCATTTAAGTTCTACGATTCGCCTCAATCTTCTATGTTCAGTTATCCTCATAGGCATATACAGTTTTTACATTTTGTCTCATCCCCTTTCTTGTGAATTGAGATTATCAAGTTTTATTCCCATTCTTTAGCTATTCTTCTCGTCTCTAATACGTCGTTTAACAAATTGAGTAGCCATTTGCTTCCCTCTTCTCCTATGTATTTCACCATCTTTGGATCTATATTATCACTATCGCCTCCTCGTTTAAAGATTGTTGTTTGTCTTCCTCTTGTTCTCTTATATCTATATGATTTATATGATTTTCAGGGTGTCCCTTTTCTTCTTTATTTAGCCCCCAAATCTCCAGTTTTGAATCCTCTTGCTTTCCTCATTCGTTCTTAAACTGTTACTTATAATAGTTCGGCCATATTTCCATCATTTCCTCTGTTGTAGTTTTTTCAGCCGTTTTGCCTCGTTTCTTAATCCCCGAATTTGTTTTCTCCTTTTTCCTCTCAAGGATTTGATTTTACCCCAAAATATTCTATTATTCGTTCTATACTCTAAACCCAATTGCTCTCCTAAATTTTCACATTCCTTCCTTTTTTTTGCCTGTCTTATCATTATCTTTACTTTATGCTTTTTCTCTTGGTATAGTATTTTGTCATTTACATTCCTAGTCTCTATATACTTTCTGCACGCCCTTTTCTTATCTCTTGCTTCCCTTCGAATCTCTTTATTACTCCACCTTGTTTTCCGTTTTGTTGAAACGATTTTCACGTCTCCGCATATTTCTGTTCCAAGCAGCGATTAATATGCTCTTGAATTTTAGCCATCTTTTTTCCGCAATACATACTTCGTCTTCTTCGTTCAATTTCCGTTTTAGAATAGTAATTTTCTTTATGTTCTGCACACTCCATTTTGGCTATTGTACTGAGAATTTAGTCAAATTCCCTAAAGAAAATTGCACCCGGCCTAGCTCTTAGTTAATGATATAAAAACATAAATTATAACAAATTATATTTATAAATTTTGAGAAATATTTAACATAAAATCAAGATAACTACCTAGTGTTGTGTATGTGTGAGTGTAATTTCTTTTATTAGATGATGGTTCTTCATATCTCTCCTCTCTTGAATTTCCTCTTCGATGCAGCTCTATTTCCTATGGATTCTCCCCTCTCTTAACTTCGTTTTTTCTGTGTGGCTCTATTTTCTATGGATTCTTCCTTTTCTTAAATTCTTTCTTCTCCGGTGTGGGGAGGTTCTTTTATTCACTGGTACTTCCTTTTAAAACCCTTTTATTCGAAATATATTTATAGACTTATTTGTTGACTTATCTATCTTGTCAAAATTCTTCATCGTTAACCGAACAAACTTTTTATTTATTTTTGGAAACCAGGACTACACTACATTATTTCTCCGTTGTCCACGAAAAGTTAAATTCACCGTAACTTCGGTTTATCCAAGGTATAAGGTTGTTATAGAAACCTGTATCGTTAATGTCCAGGTATCCTTGGTTATTTATATCCAGTGGTTATTAGGAATTCATGTGATGTGAAAGTGTTGAATGTATGTGCTGAATGGTTACAATGCGTTTCTATCTTTTAATCGATGCCTTTTATAATGATTATTAATTTTATTTCTAGTTACATCTTTTTCTGCCGTTAAACGTCTCTGGCTGGCCTTAAATAGGAAGCTAACACCCGTAGGGTAATAAAATGCTTAAAATTGAATTGTAATAAATGATACATTTTCTAATGGTAATTAACCATTCGAGTATTGCTATATTACACTATCCTTATTCTACGGTATTGTTTAGTCTGTTGCTTTTGCGTCCTACATTTTGCCTCTTTTAAGTTTTTACTTACGTCATTGTTTTGTCGTACGGGTAAATACAATCTGCCATATTCATTTGACTATCTTTCTCAAGTGCTGTCGGTGAAAAGAGAAGCACGATTTGCGCTTGTCTCCGATATTAAGATCTATGGACAAAAATTGATGACGTAGGTAAACACTCTAAATGGACAAAGTGTATATGTATCAATTTCCACTGTTATTAATCTCTAATTTGTCCCAATTTCTGCATACTTTTCTGTTGTAATGTTTCTTGCGAAATTCTATGCTTACAATTCATAAACTTGTAAGAATGGCTTGATGACTTCACAGCAAGTATTTCCGGTTTCTTTGAAATTGAAAATGTCATCATGTTTGGTAACGGTTCCATCATTAGAACGTTACCTAATATGAAACGATGAACGATAGGGACCGGTCTTCTTTGTAGTATAGATCTAGGAAGCTCTTTTGGACGGTATTTCCTCTTTATAGGATTATTAACGAGAAATGATGAATCAAAATAAACTTGGCACCGTTTTCGCGCGTAAACTCAAAAAAGAAAGAAACTCTTCCAAACGCAGGCGCCCAAAATTTGATTTACATCGCAGATTTTCATTCAATTCGTTAAGTTCGGCTTAAACTAATGTTTGTGAACTTCAGCACCCACATCAATCTACTTGCAAGTAATCACTGTCATCTCCAACCCTTCTTCGGGAATGTCTTTTGTTTACCTGTAAACCCTCCGAATCCCAAGCCTCTTAAAAGGAAAACGAAACATTAACACCTTCCTCAACATAGGCGATTTCTACCATTATCGTAAGAAGTATCTTCAAAAATTTCTCCACACATATTGTGAAGAACCGAAATTAAGAAAAGACACCAACTACAATCGAAACAAAAAAACAGAACGAGGCATAAAAAGCAAGGTTCCACGATCACCTGTTGAGAAGTCAACGGAATCGGCAGATGTGTACGTACAACGTTGTAATGGTAAACACGTCGATATTCAATGAAATCGTAAGTCGGTAAACCAGTAAATACTGCCCACGATCAAGTGCAAGTACGAGTTTACGACGACGACGCGACCTTGCGATAAAGTGCAACGGATCGCTCTTCGATCACCCGTATTCGGTGGAAATAACATTCGAGTTGCTCGCGTCGTCGTATCCCGAGGTGATATTAGTCGTCTATGCACGTCTAGACGAAGTGCAGACTTGATTTCGGAACAATACCACTGCAAGAAGTTCAAATAATAAAAAACAACGACAACAGTTTTGGCACTGCTTCCGTTTAAATTCTTAAATCTTCAGCCAATTGAAAGCTGAAGACTTTTAGATCCGTCCATCTCTATTCCAATCTGGAAGTTCGAAGCTGTTGGATTTCGTCCGGATTTAAATGGTGCGAAATACGTAATTCGACGGTCAAAACGGTCATCGTACAAGTACACTTGTTATCGATGATCGAACGGTAAAGCACTGTGTTTGGTATTCGGTAATGATGACATTTTTCGGTTCTTCTCCATCGAGAATGACAATTTAGTGTAGTCGAAACAGAAATTACGATGTTAAGGCAGATAGTTTCATCCCCGAAATGAGAAAAATCCGTTGATTCCTTCTTCGAAGTTCAAAATCTAACTTTTCGGAGTCACCGCCATCACATTTGAAAAGACAACTGATCCACTTTGGACGTATCACAGTCAATGTGACCAATTCTATAAAGAGATTATAAAATCAATTCCTTCTTATAAAGCGAAATTTTTGAATGTCAGATTTACCACCATTAAACTTGAAGTGTATAGTTCTTATACATTCTAGACATTTTGAAGGTCAACGAAGCCATTACTTTCAGATTTATCACCATCTAATTTGAGGGAGCATGTGTTAGATTCTGAGGTTTTCGAATGAGGGTACAACAAATCCCGCAGTAGATAACAAACATCAGCCATTTACGTCAGCAAAAACCCATTGATTTCTTTCTGTAAAGCGAGCCTACTAATGTCAGATTTAGTAGTACCAAATTTGAAGAGGTGGTTGATAGATTCTGAGCACTCTCAAAGTAGATCATCCCCAAAACACCAAGAAATCTGATCGATTGCAGCGTATAAACTATGCATGTCAGATTTACTACCATTGAACTTGAAGAGTTTGGATGATGGATTCTTGATATTTAGAAGGTGAGCGTGGCCAATTCTATAAACAAATTTCAAAGTTAAGACAGATAATTTCATCCCCGAAATAGCAAAAATTTGTTGATTCCTTCTTCGAAATTTAAAATTAAAGCTTTCGGAGTTACCACCATTAAATTTCAGGAGATGGTTGGTAGATTTCGTCCCTAAAATACCATAAACTTGTTGAATTCCTTCGTACAAATCGGAACCACATGAGTCAGTCACCATCATAAATTACTGATACCAGAAATTTGTTGATTTCTTCTTTTAAGTTTGGAATCGAACCTTTTAGAGTTACCACCATCAGTTTTGAGAGTGCCAGTTGGTAGGCTTTGAAGATTTCGTCCCTAAAATACCATAAACTTGTTGAATTCCTTTGTACAAATCAGAACCAGATGTTTCAGTCACCATCATAAATTACTGATAATAGAAACCTGTTGATTTCTCCTTTTAAGTTTGAAGTCGAACCTTTTAGAGTTACCACCATCAGTTTTGAGGGGGCAGGTGGTAGATTTTGAAGATGTCGTCCCAGAAATACCATAAACTTGTTGAATTCCTTCTTGCAAATCAGAACCACATTATTCAGTGACCATCATAAATTACTGATACCAGAAATCTGTTGATTTCTTCTTTTAAGTTTGGAGTCGAACCTATTAGAGTTACCACCATCAATTTTGAGGGGGCAGGTGGTAGATTTTGAAGATTTCGTCCCTAAAATACCATAAACTTTGTTGAATTCCTTCTTACAGATCAGAACCACATGATTCAGTTACCATCATAAATTACTGATACCAGAAATCTGTTGATTCCTTCTTTTAAGTTTGGAATCAAACCTTTTAGAGTTACCACCATCAATTTTGAGCGGGACAATTGGTAGATTTTGAAGATTTCGTCCCTAAAATACCATAAACTTGTTGAATTCCTTCTTACAGATCAGAACCACATGATTCAGTTACCATCATAAATTACTGATACCAGAAATCTGTTGATTCCTTCTTTTAAGTTTGGAATCGAACCTTTTGGAGTTACCACCATCAATTTTGAGGGGAACAGGTGGTAGATTTTGAAGATTTCATCTCTAAAATACCATAAACTTGTCGAATTCCTTCTTAGAGATCAGAACCACATGATTCAGTTACCATCATAAATTACTGATACCAGAAATCTGTTGATTCCTTCTTTTAAGTTTGGAATCGAAACTTTTAGAGTTACCACCATCAGTTTTGAGAGTGCCAGTTGGTAGATTTTGAAGATTTCGTCCCTAAAATACCATAAACTTTGTTGAATTCCTTCTTACAGATCAGAACCACATGATTCAGTTACCATCACAAATTACTGATACTAGAAACCTGTTGATTCCTTCTTTTAAGTTTGGAATCGAACCTTTTAGAGTTACCACCATCAATTTTGAGCGGGACAATTGGTAGATTTTAAAGATTTCTGCCCTAAAATACCATAAACTTTGTTGAATTCTTTCGTACAAACCCGAACCTCATCATTCAGTCACCATCACAAATTAGTGATACTAGAAATCTGTTCATTTCTTCTTTTAAGTTTAGAGTCGAACCTTTTAGAGTTACCACCCTCAGTTTTGAGGGGAGCAGTTGGTAGATTTTGAAGATTTCATCTCTAAAATACCATAAACTTGTCGAATTCCTTCTTACAGATCAGAACCACATGATTCAGTTACCATCATAAATTACTGATACCAGAAATCTGTTGATTCCTTCTTTTAAGTTTGGAATCGAACCTTTTAGAGTTACCACCATCAATTTTGAGGGGGGCAGTTGGTAGATTTTGAAGATGTCGTCCCAGAAATACCATAAACTTGTTGAATTCCTTCTTGCAAATCAGAACCACATTATTCAGTGACCATCATAAATTACTGATACTAGAAACCTGTTGATTTCTTCTCTTAAGTTTAAAATCGAAACTTTTAGAGTTACCACCATCAGTTTTGAGAGTGCCAGTTGGTAGATTTTGAAGACTTGGTCCCCAAAATACCATAAACTTGTGGAATTCCTTCTTACAAACCAGAACCATAAATTACTGATACTAAAAATCTGTTGATTCCTTCTTCTAAGTTTACCACCATGAAGTATGAGGGGATGGTTGGTAGATTTTGAAAGTACCAGAAACTTGTTGAACCTTCTCTTACAAACTAGAACCACATTATTCAGTTATCGCCATAAATTACTGATACTAGAAATTTGTTGATTTCCGTCTTGGAAAGCGAAGATATCCTTCCCACATTTATCATCAAATTTGTAGTTGCAGTTCATGAATTCCGACTGTTTTGAAGGTGCGTGTGGTATGGTTTATAGACGAGGAAATCTGTTGATTTCTTTTTTCTGAACTATACCAATTCGTTTATTTTATCAATCCGTTTTTTTCTTCGGTCTTCCCTTTTCCCAGTTTGTCCATCAAATTTGAAGCGAGAGCCGATAGATTCTGGGAATTTCGAAGCTATTTGGTCGAATTACGACAACAATAACGACAAGTACCAAGTATCAGATAACAATATGCGTGAAAATGAAAACAAAACAATTATGTACGTATTTTAAAATAACCGTACAATCAGTTAACGCACCAATATTTGATTGAACCTTGTATACACCTCATCGCCTTCGAAACTGTCGCATCGCCAACAGGAATTCGATACGAAACGCTTTCTTTTTCGATGACAAAGAAAGTTTTTTTTGTTATAAACGTTTACTTAATAGATAAGTCAACAATCTAAAAGCCTAGACCGGAGCATCTTTCTTCGATGTTTATTAGAACGAGATTCGTCACTTCGTAATCGTAAATCGTCGAATTTCTCCTCTCCGAAAATCGTGAACGAATTAATCGTCGGACGACCAATCTACGTACAGGCCGGTGCAAAAGATAAAACGGCGGCAAGGTCATCGCCGAAGAAGTCAAACACCTCCGAGGGGACCGGTCTACTACATAGTACATACGAACATTTTGTCGAACGACCTGTCGACGATAATCGCAGATATTTCTCTTTATATATATGTACTTACGAATTCGTATTAAAAACAAACCTGTTGATATGTATGTGTACATACATACGTATACATTTGCTACCAACATACTTTTGTGTATGTGCAAGATGTAGGCATCCAAATAAGTGACTTCTTGCGTTTCTTAGGGCATGCAAAAGAATTCTTATCTCCAGCGAGAAGGAATTGAGTTTTATCGGAATCGTGAGCGCGTATAAGCTGATTAAAATCAGGTAATAAATCAAAACGGAGATGAATGTTTGCTTATATGTTTGCCAATACGTAATTCTTATCGTAATTGATTATGGAATTGGGTAATGGGATTTCCTCGGTCGAACGCGATTAAGTTATATACAAGAAAACGGAGGATGATTAACTGTCAGTTACGATTTGTCTCAAAAGCCAATCATATAACTACTACAATTCTTCTACAAGGACGGTTAGTATCTAGCGTCACACAACCCCTTGTTTCTCGCGGTTACACAGTCTTACTGGAAGAAACTATCCTAGAACGAGGAATCGACTTCCAGCAAGATAATGCAAAGTTCTTCAAAGACCCCAAAAGATAATTCAGTTTTTAAAGTAGGAAAATATCGAAGTATTGGGTCATCTTCTGAATAGTGTCCACCTAAGTCCTAACTATTCTTTTGCGTTCTCAAGAAACAAGAATGGAGATCGTGACCAACAGTGACCAGTCACTGGAAGAAGCAGTTGATTCATTCAAAATGGCAATTGAAGATTTGAATGTTCACTTCTAACATTTGGTTTGAGTGAATGCAAAAGCAGCAAAGTATCGAAGTATTGAATCATCCTGGGAATAGTCCCCACCTAAGTCCTAACTATTCTTTTGCGTTCTCAAGAATCAAGAATGGAGATCGTGACCAACAGTGAGCAGTCACTGCAAGAAGCAGTTGGTGCCTTCAAAATGGTTACTGAAGATTGGATTGGTCACTTCTAACATTTGGTTTGAGTGAATGCAACAGTAGCAAAGTATCGAAGTATTGAATCATCCTGGGAATAGTCCCCGCCTAAGTCCTAACTATTCTTTTGCGTTCTCAAGAAACAAGAATGGAGATCGTGACCAACAGTGACCAGTCACTGCAAGAAGCAGTTCGTGCCTTCAAAATGGTTACTGAAGATTGGATTGGTCACTTCTAACGTTTGGTTTAAGTGAATAATTTTAATTTAAAGGGTTATATGTGCAAGTACTTTTAAAAAATGTAACTATTTAGAAGAATACTCCCTGCAAGTTTTAAACCGATTTGACATGTGTTTCCAAAGAAGTCTGTTGTTTTATAGCTGAGCACGTTCCAACTGCTGCTTCTTATGCTTTAAAGCAAATAGTTTTTTGTCAAAAAAGAAATTTGAGAACAAAACGATTTGTTGATGGTACCAAAATATCGGAGACCTTCGGAAGATCCTTTAGGAATTTAAAACTCTGTAACTGTTTTTGGTGCAATCTATTTTGTTTTATAAGATGCAAAGACTGTGGTGGAAACATGAAATTTGAAATGACGCCAATGAACGCCCTCTTGGGTTTAAAATTGCGCTGTAATGTGCAAATTATGCTCCTCAATACATTCGTTCGAGTCCTGTCGTTTCTAATTCGCATGATTTTCTTTGCAAAAATTTAATAATACAGCTTAACCAATACGTTGTCGCTGTAATTGTTGCGTCCAAGAACTCCGATAGAAAAAGTCCTTCTCTTCTTTCTTAATCCCGAGTCTTCCAAGCGTGAGATGTAAGACTGGTAAGTTAAGTCGAGCCAACCATTTCTTTCCATGTTTTCCTGTTCTGTGTTAAGTCTTTTGATCTGCTCTCGTCGCATTCCTCTTCCTTGTGTCTGTTGCTACACAGCCTCCCACTACGTCTTTCTCTTCTGTTAGAATCCAGAACTCGTGCCCTCGTATACCATCCTGGTTAATCTACTGTCTGGCATTCTGTCTTCTACGGCCCCAAAACACAGTAGCCATAAGTTTTCTGTTGGACAAAGTTTTTTAAACTTCTTTATATAAAATAAATAAAAATACCCTTACCACACGTTTTGGAAAAATCCAGATACGTATTTCGGCTACTAAGTTGTCATCCTCATTGGAAAACTGGGGAATTCAGTATGACCAACGATATCCAGCTAATACCCAGGACGAATTCCATATAACACTAAAGCACTTCTTTGCTTTGTTAGCCGAGTTCCTACGCATCCATTGCCTCGATTGCTCTTTGGTCTCGACGATCGTAAATTCAATACACGCCTCCCGTTACAATTGTTCCCAAAAGATGCTTCTCCTTCGTCATTGTAGAGGGGCAAAAACGTCAGTGCAGAATCCATACGTTGCAGTTTGTGAACCGCTTTACGCCGTTTGGGGAGCAGATCGTGTACAAAATTCCTTGTATCCGAATCGTACTGTATGTCAATGTCAAAAATATTGTTTAAGCCAAGACTACATGTGTTTGCTGCAAATACTTACAGTTGCTAAGTAGAAAATTCTACTTTAATTAACAATTTCAGAATGGATTTTTGGTTTACTATTTATTAAGGAACTCTAAACAGGAAAAATAAACCAAAAATCCATTCTAACATTGTTGATTAAAGTAGAATCTAAGAATTTTTAGCAAACACATGTACTCTTGGCTTAAACAATGTTTTTGTATTACATCCTAGATCTGATGAAAGTCAACATATTTTTAAAACTATATATATATATACCTGTACTCTCTTCTGGTAAGAAGAGTGTTGGGAATTTGTTAGGGTTCAATTTATGTAAGCGATTGTTCATACTAACATGTTCATTTAAAAATGCTTATTACACATTTTATATGTTTTGTATACACTCATTGGACGTAAAATATTTAGTTTTTGATTTTGAATCGTTTATAGCCATTTCCTAAATTTAGTCATATTTTTTTCTGGATCCAGAAAATGGTGCATCATATCAATTCAGGTACACAGCACTTCATCTTAATTTCTGAAATCACAATTCTATTATGTTGGGTAAATTGAAATGTTTAGAAAGAGATGACCATGCGAAAAAGCACTTTAGATATTTATGGAAATGTAGTCAATAATAATAAAATACATAAATTTAAATTACCTCTCACTTATTGTTAGTTTCTTCACCAAACACCAAAATTTTAAAAAGGCAAAAACATGAAAAATTGCCTTAAATCCAAACAAATGCATTACAGAAAAGGCGATAAATTTAAATTAACAACAAGAAATGTTACAAAGTAAAGGACAAACAAATAAAAAGATGAATCAAACAAGAATAACAGAATAACTTATAGAAACGGATGGAAGCTGATAGAAATTGATGAAAATTCATAGAAACTGCACGCACAGCATCGCTCAGAAATAAAAGAGGGGAAATATTGCAATATTAATAAGTAGTAAGGTTTGATAAAAGAGTGGATGACGTGTTGTTATTAAGTAGTGTAAACCTTTCTTTGTCTTACGTGCAAAGCGCGACATTAAAATTCGGAGAAGTAGGGGCGTCAATCCGGCTTACATTACTTAATGATATCTTATATCATATGATAAATATACAGAAAGACACTAAAACTATTAATTTCAGGACCGATATTCAAAATTTAAGTAATGTATATAGCAATTTGTTAAAATGACATTTGCATTTCTTAAGAAGGAAACCTTTGGCTAGGTTTTTAAATTTGGTTTTCCCTAGTCCTTGAACAGAATTGTTAAGGTTTCGACAAAGATTTTTTGATATAAGATTTTACTTAATTTGCATGTATGTTCACACATTAATTTAGTTTTTATAATTTATATATATACATATAAAAGTTGGTTACACATCCTCTATATCAAGAAATCCTAGTCATTAGTTATTTTGTTGATAGTCCCAAATAAAAACAAAAGTTTGTTTATACATTTATCTAGTTATATTTTCACTGACGAAGGTGTTCCGAAAACGTTTGTAAACGTTCTGAAAATATAACTATCGTTCAAACCAGCCTTGTTTTATTGACCTATTAGTGGTAGAGATCTATCATATAAGATAAGTATAAAAAGGTCACGAAATATATATATATATACATTTAATTACTTAATGATAACACGTCCGTTCACTCTTTTATCAAACCGTAATTATTAGTAGTGTGAGGCAATTATTTGCGTGCTAAAAACGCTCATGCGCTCTCTAACATAATAAGATGTAACTATTTTCGTGGTCCCTCGAGAGGTAACAAAAGTTACTAGGCTATGCACATCGAATACTAAACATTACTGCCCAGGTGACACGTCACCATGACAGCTGAGTATCCATTGCCAACCTAACGAAACTTGCAAAAAATTATAAATACGCAATACTTAAAGGGCAATCCTCGTATGTTGAATCTTCTTACTAAAACTTTTACAATAAATTTCTGATGTGTGATTGAAATCGCTTGGAAATTCCTTCAGTTCTCTGTACTAACACCATAAATTCATGTTTTCAGAAATTTCGACAGATTTCTACGGGAAACATTAACATTCTGCTCCGGCGTGTACCCCGCCAGAGCTTTCCAAACTGCATTGGCTCTCGGAAAACTCGAATTATTTCGGCTTTACGACTGCAAATAATAACCTATTAAAATTCAATGAGACCGACAACTTTTTGCCTCTACTGTAGATCCCAATCATCGTCACGGCATTATCCAGAATGTTAATTTAACCCGTTCTCGGCCGTTACATTTACATGTAACTTCATATCTATCTACATACACACGCATACATAAGTATTTATGTATGTATTTTCGATTTCTACATATGTACGTACATATATGTACCACGTCTTTTTCAAGTTCAAGGCGAACCGTTGGCATTTTCGTCCTCCTCATCGGCGAGATTTTTTCAAAGGCACCATCCCCCAATTCGCGCCGCCTTCGCCCCGATCCTCCCATATATCTTATCGTTCAGGTCCTCTCGATTCCCAGAACGTTTTCGTCGATTTTTCTCCTTTTCGGCGGTCGCTATGTACATGTATGTATGTATATGCACGCGTATCTACATTACATACGTTCTTCGTTGCGGTAGCGAAGCTCGATTGTCCTATACCTGTTGTTGTGGATATCCCGAATACGCGGTGATATCGACCCGAGATCTCCGACTATAAGAAGAAGTTCGGACGGTTGCGATCGACATTTGTTGATCGAATTTCGACGGCGATTTTCGCGTCTAATCGTCGACGATTTTTTTGGACGAGACGTACGGAGAATATCGTTTCGTTTGCGTGGGAAGGATAGGAATTTCCTTTTCCTAGTCCTAAAAGAAGAAGAAGGGAGGGGAAACGCGGTACGAAAATTTCTAAAAGTAAAGTGATAATTTTGCTGTGATAAAGTGATTTTTCTAGATTTTTGAATTTGATATTTTCTGTAATATACGCAAGTTGTAAAAGGTTAGTATAAGTATTTACTATCTTTCCAATTTATTTTATTTCAGCGAAAATTGAAATCTTTATATGCATATTTTTTAAATACTCTCATATCCTCAAAGGATTTCACGACCGGTGTTAATGGTGGAAACTTGTTTCGAGATTTGTCAGGTATTACTACTTTTAACTTCGAAATTTCGCTTTTCATACTGCCAACTTAAAAGAAAATGCAGCTATATATAATTGTATTCCTGAAGAAAGTAAGATGATAGAAAGTGAAACGTCGATATTAAATAGTGGTACCCGAAAGAAGTCGCGAGGAAAAATTTCTGCCAGTTTGGAATACTTTGTTGCGAAAATTTTTTTTTAATTTTTCTTCAACCCAAAATTTTGAAATTATATTTTCTGTAATAGATAGTATAAATACAATCTTACCAACGTATTTTATTTTAGCGAAAATTCAAATTGCAAATAAGAATAAGGAGATTGTGGTTAAAATAGTATATAAAACAAATAAAATTACCCTTACCACACTTTACGGAAATAAATCCAGATACATATTTCGGCAACCATGTGATATTGAATTTCCCCATTTTTACACCGAAGATGGCAACTTAGTTGCTGAAATACGGATCTGGATTGATTTCCGAAAGATGTGGTAAGAGTAATTTTATTTGTTTTATATATAAAATTCAAACCTTTGTGATATATTTTTATTTAAAAAATATATAAGGATTTCAGTTTTAAAGCAGTTACTTTCACATCCTCACAGGATTTTACGGCCGGTGTTAATGGCAGAAACTTTTCTTGGGATTTGGCGTGTAGGGTTTGAAATTTCGCTGTTCATGCTACCAACTTAAAAAAATTATATAACTGAACATAAATGTATTCCTGAAAAATCTAATATAATAGAAAGCGAAACGGCAGTATTAAATAATGCCACCCGAAAGAAGCCGTGAGGAAAAATTCCTACGATTTTAATTGGTGTGTTGGAAAAAGATTTTTTATTAAATTCCTTTCAACCAAAGTGTTGGATTTTCCTTGGTTAAAAGTTTAAAGAAAACAGTTCTGATTCCTACCAGAACGATTTCAGTACCTCCAATTAATTCGCCATCATCAGTGGAGAAAAACGTAAAGGAAAAAGAGCGTGATTCGTGAACTTTAGTTCACACAATTTCAAATTGAAATTATTTCTTCGGAGTCTCGTACAGTAAAAGTGTGATTAATCAAACCAAGAATTGTTTAATATCAGTTCTGATGATGCCATGCAATAAATAGCAAAACGTCGCTTCATGTACTACTGCGTTGGATTGCTCAGATTTTTACTGTACGAGACTCCAAAGAATTAATTTCAATCAATTCCACACCGGACAAGAAACGGATATCATATCACAATTTTAAATGTTACATTTATTGTCTTAAAGGAGTGTCAAAGTTCACGCGAGTAACGTCTGCTTGTCTCGCTGTTTTGGCCACTACTGATGACAACTTAATTGTCCAAATACGTATTTGGAAATAGTCAAATCGGTGCTCTAAAGCTTATAAGGACAGCAAATTTTGGGGGAAAAACCAGACGCCAAAACGAAGCAAAGTACAGTGTGAAGTTGCATTCATTGTTTTTCGATGTATTCTCCTTTTTAATCGCTGAATTTTTGCATTCGTCGGAACCAGCTTCCAAAGCACTTCTTCCGCTCGAAGAATGGTATATTACCCTTTTGACTTTCGAGTGCTTCCACAACCCCAAGAAGTGTTGAAAATTCCGACACTAATAATCAAGTCTATTTCCCGGAAAAAGGTAATACTCCACGTTTCCTCTCCTAGTCCCCTTACCTACGCTTGTTATTCTTATTCTGATCCCCTTCGTAGATCTTTTGCGTCTTCAGCAACACCATCCACCGTGCCTTCCAAAATATTCCTTTACCCGCCGGTTGTCGATTTTTGCATGCGTTGGAACCAGTTTTCAAAGCACTTCCTTGACTCCTTCCACATCCTTGACTTTTGATACCCTCTACAACCCCAAGAACTGTCGAGAACTCCAATATTAATATCTAACTCTATTACCCAGAAAAAGTCCATATTCCAGGTTTCGATTCCTAGTCCTTAAAGTTGCTCTTCTTCTTATTCTGATCTCCCTAGTAGATCTTCTACGTCCTATGCAATATTATCCATCGTCCCTTCCAACTATTCTTTTACCTGCCGGTTGTCGATTTCTTTACGCGTTGGAACCAGTTTTCAAAACATTTCTTGCAATCAAAGCATGTTATATTACACCTTTGACTTTTGAGTGCTTTTGAGCTGTCTAAAACTCCAATATTAATATCCAAATCTATTACTCAGAAAATGGTCAAATTCCACGTTTCCTTTTCTAGTCCCTTTAGCGTTGCTCTTCTTCTTATCCTGATCCCCCTCGTATATCTTCTGCGTTCTCTGTAGCACCATCTATCGTGCCTTGCAATCATTCTTTCACCTGTCGGTTGTCGATTCTTCTTTTTAAAAAGAGTGGAATATGCTTTGTCTGCTGTGAGCTCTTTACTCCAATGTATTTGGAGTGTTTAGGTTCTGATAAAATTTTAAGTATATAAGAGAGCATGTGAAAATAAAGGAAACAATAACGGATGACATAAAAAGAAACTAATTAGTATGGTACGGTCATGTCCAAAAGGATGGGAGAACAAAACAAATACTACATTGGATACCACCACTGAGACGAAAAAGAGGAAGACCAAAGAAAACATGGATGATGGAGGGAATAGGGAAATCCACAAGAATAAAAAATCTCACAAAAGTTCAATGAAACAACAAGTAAAAACGGAAATCACGGATTGGACGTTCTGAACCGATACAAAGAAGAAGAAGAAGAAATATAAGTCGTAGTTATAGTTGATTCTTCAGATTCCTCCTTCGTTAGTTGTCCCAAATAATTTTTCTTTGTTCAAAGACGTCCATCATTCCAAAACGTTTGAATGTCCAGTTCTAATGCAAATTTTGCGATGGTTAATACATTGAAATTGCCATGGCTATCATATTTCACCACCAGTGATGTTTTCGTTGAGACTTTGGCTATCAAATTACGATGGCTATTCACATGTCATCAAAAATTCATCCCTACCGTTCAAAATTTGATCAGATTAATAAAAAGAACTCTTTTACTTGAGTTTAATGTTAAAAACTACGCATTACGAAAAAGTCTGATGCCTCCCCCAATGAATGTGAGCAAAATTGTTTGGGTAGTCAATGTGTTAAAGCTGAGATAGTCTGAAAATACTAGGAGTACCCATTTCTTGATATTATTATTATTATTATTATTATTACTTTAATAATTATTTAATACGGGGCTCGTTCTGCACTACAAATATTCCTACTTTTCTGAGTTTAAGATTTTAAACAGCAAAGGGAAATTCTATACAAAATTAAGTTTGAAGATAACGAGTAGGTCGTCCAGATTTAGAAAACAAACCCGAAGCAAAAATGGTAATTTTATTTTTAACCGAGCTAAGGTCAAATATAAAAGCATTGCCCTATAACTCCGAATTGAGGAAACGGCGATAATGGAAGATATCCATCTAACCACAATTTATTACGAGGAAAGAACTGAGTGGACTGTCGTGTAGTAATTGTTAATTCCTTTCTTTTTTTTTTGGAACCGCAATAAGAAGGTCAATATATAAATAATGCATCTTTTAAAAGGTGCATTTGGTCATAGAAATTCCATTCCAACACAACTCCTACGTCCATAAAATATTTAAAAATGTTTAAAAATTAACTTGGTTGCCTAAGGACTTAGGATTTTTTAAATACTTCAAATTTTTTTGTTCTCATTAAATCATGAATTTTAAAATTGTTTTGTTTCAAGAATTCCCTGCAACTAATTTCGTTCTTAAACTAAATGGAAACGAACCAGTTTACATCTTAACGTGAAAGATGACGAAATGTAAACATTAAGAATAATAATTACTAATCAGTGCTTCGGACCTACACACGAATCGTTTGGAAGTTGTTGACTTCTCCCGAAAGGAGCCTAATCTGGTTAATTGGCTGTCGTTTACATTATCTTGTTTGGATGCCGTCGAGCCCATCGATTTCGGGTGCTTTAGCGCTTACCTCATTAATACGCTCATAAAATCGCCCATTCTTTATGTTCCTATTTTCTAATTAGCCGCTCGTTCTAGATAGTTATATAAAATCGTAGAAATATCCAATTTTGAAGTATTAAATAGAGAATTAGAATGATTCCGACAGTTCCATGTACGTAATTCGACAACTTTTCTCTCGGATTATCTCCACCGCTTTTCCAGATCCAATAATAATATATGTAATATGATTGTCCTTTGTTTATCGGTTAATAAATGTAAAAATAAAAATAAGATTGCAAAGATAAGAAAATGGAAACCATTTTTAACGATGGAGGCAAGTATATCTCAAAGAAAATTTTAAGAATCTGAAGAAATCTGAATATCTGAAATCTGGGATCTATATAGAACGATTGTATGATTGTCTTGTTCTTGTCGTCAACGAATGTAAAAATAAAAATAAAATTGCTAAGATAAGACAAAGGTGTCAGACAAGGGGATGCACTGTCGGCCACGTTTTTCAATCTAGCGTTGGAACAGGTGTTAGCGAAAATAGACAAAGGAACACTTACAAGAGGAGGGTGCGACGTTGGGGTCACGGATTTGGACGCCCTTCTGGGATAAGAAAGTACTTCACAGTAATTGAGTACAAACCTTCAAACATGGTGCCAATACTAACCGTTTTTTAAAAAACCGGTTTGAACAACAGACGCAATTGATATACCTGGACCATTGCGGTTGTTTTCAAGAGTGGAGTGTGGCTCGATCGGTTGAGCACCAGCCAAGTAATTGTATGGTTTGGTTTCGATTCCCGAACAGAATTTTTTTGTCAATTCTTTTTTTCTTCTTTTGTGCTACATATCTACACATGTTTATTTTTCGACAACGTTGTTAAAATATCTACACAATCAGTGAATTATAACAAAAAGTTCAGAGAGTGTGCCAAACGAGTAAATATTTTGGTGTGTGATTGAAAACAAACAAGAAAAAGAAATGGAAGACACCGGACCATCCACCAGTATGGAAGTTGATTCGACTGCGTGTGAGAAAACAGCGTCTTCCATTGTTTTTAGAGAGAATCTCTTTTAGCGAAATTCTGCGGCGAGCGTTAACTGGAAAAAGTGAGACGCTTGAAATCGTCACTAGACGCTTTCATCTTCCTCTTTCACTAGTTATTTTTCTCTCCCACACATATATACTCATCGCAGGAGCAACTATGAAATGCGCCATATTTGCGTATCCCTCCATCAGATGGTGCCCTTATTATTCCGATTCGAATTTACTTCAAATTCAACTTCAACTTATTTACCATCGGTTTCGAAATGAAATACTTTTTCTTTATACATTGTCTATTCAATTATAGAATTTTATCTTTAATTCAAATAAGCATCAAATGCGTAGAGCTTTGCTCTTGCCAAGTCTCCCACGACACCTCTCCCCTTTTTTTTTCTGATCACACACCAAAATATTTATTCGATTGGCACACTCTCTGAACTTTCCGTTACAATTCACTGATTGTGTAGATATTTTAACAATATTGTCGAAGAATTAACATCGGTCGATATGTAGTACAAAAGAAAAAAAAATTGAAAAAACTTCTGTATGGGAATCGAACCCAAACCATACCATTACTTGGCTAAAGCTCATTCGATCGACCCACGCTCCACTCTTGAGAACAAACGCAACGGTCCAGGTATATCAATTAAGACTCTTTATCCAAACCGGTTTTTTTCAAAAACGGTTGAGTATTGGCACCATGTTTGAAGGTCTGTAGTTAATTACTGTGAAGTACTTTCTTATCCCAGAAGGGTGTCCAAATCCGTGACCCCAACGTCGCGCCCTCCCCTTGTTAGAACTAGAGGAAGTCAGATAGTGGCATATCCAGATGGAAATCATTATTACAGAAGGAAAAAATATGGGACTACATTTGAATGAAAATAAAACAAAAATAATGAGATTTGGAAAGAAACTGGAAAAGAAACATGTCAAAATAGGTAATAACAATTTCGAAGCAGTTGAGGAATTTAAATATTTAGGTGTGAGGATATCGGCAAGTGAAGACAGGGAAACCCAAATTGAAGGAAAAATAATGTCACTAAATAGAGCTTTCTATGCCAACAAAAAATTACTAAAAAGCAAAATCCTAACAAAAAGACAAAAATGAACCTCTATAAGACAATAATAGGACCAACCGTACTATACGCAACAGAAACCATGAGCATGTCCAAAAAAGATGAAGAAAAGCTGAGAATAGCTTAAAGAAAAGTACTAAGAACAATACTAGGACCAGTGAAGATTGATGAAAACGAGTACAGAGTAAGTATGAATCATGAAATAGCACGGGAAATGGAAGGTATGGATATTGTGAATAGAATCAAAGAGCAAAGTGTGAAATGGTTAGGTCATGTATGGAGAGCGGGAGAATCCTCGACGATATTCTCTGTATTACAATGGGAGCCAGGTAGTAGAAAAAGAAGAGGAAGACCAAGATCGAGATGGCTACAGAAAGTGAAAGAGGATCTAATACGGGCTGGAATAAAGAACTGGCAGCGGAAGACGGCGGGCAGAAGTCTGTGGCAAGTCGGAACTCTAAGAAGTGGGGATTGATCCAACCCGGCCAATGGATCTAGAAAGCTTCACAGAAGAAGCGGCGCATCCCCTCTCTCCCCCAAAGGGTGTCAAGCCACTATTATTATTAAGATAAGAAAACAAAACCATTTTCAACGAGGGAGCCAAGTATAATTCAAAGCCTATTCATCATTGGAAATGATCTTTTAGCTCAAGCCAACATAAGCGTAAGGAATAACGGTATATATTTTTATACTGAAGAAAGAGAAACATAATTACCTAATGAACATAGCCATAGGTGAAACGCAAAATTACGAAGAAGAAATTGAAGTTGTACATATTAGAAAGCTATATTGTTGGCGATTGGATACTCGAGAAAACAAAAACCACGAACATTGAAGTTTAGATAATTTTAAGAAGCCAAGACCTAGTCTATGAAGACCCTAGAAGACTTTCAATCTCTGAAAAAGAAGAAGTAAAAAGAAGTGACAAGATTGATGAATGGTTAAACAAAAATGTTATCAGACCAAATTCCTCCGACTTCGCAAATCCATTGGTGCTGGTAAAAAGGAAGAATCTCACCGTTCTTCCTTTTACCAGCACCAATGGATTTGCGATTTGAGTGTGCTGTGACTTTCGTAAATTGAATAAAAATCTAGTTCGAGGTCGTTTTCGCCTTCCGCTTATTGAAGATGTTCTTGACAAATTACAAGATGCTAGGATCTTTAGTACAATCAAACTAATCCATGTTTCCGTAGAAGAAAATGGTATAAAGTATACATCCTTTATCGCCCATAACAGTCAATATAAATTTCTTAAGTGTCCATTTAGACTTTGTAATAGCCCTATAGTATTCTACAGATATATTTCGCGTATTTTCAGACCTTTGACTGCAAAAAAGCACAGCACTGACGAAACATAAGGCATCAATTATACTACATAAATTCCGATAAAAAATTAGTGTTTATTATCGTATTGTAACAGTGTAGTGTTTTAGTATCAGTGTAAAACTGGTACTTATATGCACATTGCAGCACAAACTCCGTCTTGAAAAATGTAAAAATAACGATTCATCCTTAATCCCTCTGAAGTTGCTCGATTCTTAAGCTAATCTACCACTAACACTGACACTTACACTTTTCGAAACTTGAACGCGAAACGCGTTTCGTAGTGTAAGATTGAAAAATCGCCTATCGCCCTTCTAAGTCTGGGATTAAATTTGAATAATCACCATCGTCGATGTTTCAGGCACTAACACTGAATTTACACTTGGCACTGATACTTTATATTCTTCGTTCTTAAACGATATTTCAACTTGTTCTCTTTTAATCACTCATTTCCAAGATTAAAGTGTTCATATTCGTAGTATAAGATTGACAAATTAAATTGTTTATCGTCCTTTTAAGTCTGGAATTAAATTTGACTGAATCGCCATTAACATGTTGATCACTTTATTTAATAAAATTTTACAAAGCTAAGGTAAAACTAAATAGAAAAAATGCACAGTACATATTAGTGAGGCAGGCCAGCGGCCATTGTTCTCTGTCTCTCTCGTTAGTCTGTCTGTGCACTTGCGCACACACAACCGGTGGTTAAGGTATCCACTTGCGCATACAACCGGTGGTTAAGGTATACGCACTTGGAAATAATTCTTGCTACAGCTTAATATAGTTACAGGCACTAACACTAAGTTTACACTAGCACTGATACCTTATCCCAAAATTCTTCCTTCTTAAACGATTTTGACCGCAATATTTGGATATCTAGAAGTATTAATCGATTTAAGTTTTTTCTTTTAATCACTAATTTGTGGATTAAAGTGTCGATATTTGTAGTGTAAAATCGATAAATCGTCTATCGTCTTTTTAAGTCTGGAATTAAATTTGAATAATCACTGTTATAAAGTTACAAGCACTAATACTGAGTTTACACTTGGCACTGATACTTTATCCTAAAATTCTTCCTTTTTAAACGATTTTTGCGCAGTTTGTTTTGATACCGAAAAACATTTAGCGATTTCAATTTTCTCTCTTTACTCACTCATTTCCTAAATTAAAGTGTTGATATTCGTAGTATAAGATTGACAAATTGAATCGTTTATCGTCCTTTTAAGTCTGGAATTAAATTAAAATAATCACCATCATTGATGTTAAAGGCACTAACACCAAGTTTACACTTGGCACTGATACTTTATCCTAAAATTCTTCGGTTTTAAACGATGTTTGCGCAATTTTTGGATACCTAAAAGCATCCTAATCGATTTCAATTTTTTCTTTTAATCACTAATTTCTAGATTAAAGTGTTGGATAAGTAGTAGCACTTACACTCAATTCAGATTTGAACATAAACTACAATTTCTAGTGTACAATCGAGGAAGTGTTTATGGCTTTACCTTTACCACACCGATTTCGATACATTCGAAAACACATTTTGACCATCTTCAGTAGATGATACACAGAGGAAGTGAAGTTTTATGAACCGATATTTTCTTTCCTTGGTGTCTTCTTGCATCGAGGATGACCGGTTGATTATCGAAATGTGTATTTAAATGTATCGAAGTCGTTCTGGTAAGGATGAAGAGCCATTTCGTTCGATTTTGAAAATTACAACCCATTTCCGATTTTTTGATCCCGGGGTAATTTTTTGTTCAATTTATTTGGGCAAACGTGTATTTAGCAAAGGAGGAATCAACGTGTTATTTCTGGTAACTCCCATATTTATTCTATTTCTATTGTTTCGAAATGAATTTCAAATACCACAAATTTGACAAACACGGGATGACAATCCAGGAAATCCCACCCACAAGTCCTAAACATCGATCCATTTACAAAACATTCGTACATCAACATCAATCATTAAATCAATAATCAGTAGGGAAAAAACACGGTTTCCTCCTTCGAACCGACATTTACATTCAACATCCGTCTTTCGTCTATGACTCCTTTACCTTGTTTACTAACAAGACGTCTTTGGTACCGTCCCCCGCATATATACATATATATATATATAAAAATTCGATGTCAGACGCTGATTATCGTTAATCAAGGGGACCTTTGCCGGGGGCGAGTCGCGCGTTGAATTTTAACGAAAAATCGCTTACCGCGGTATTGTCCGGTCGAACGAGGAGTCTCTTCGAACGCCGGAATATTGGTCAGTGGCACTCACGTACCACCTGTGCACGATTTTTTCTTCATATACGGCTTATACGGGCGTGCAGCATCGTTAGAAAACATTTATTGTTTTGTATTGTTCGAGTGCGCTGGCCGGTTGTACAGGAAGTGTTATATTGGTCGTATTAGACCGCCGTCGTCGGTTTGATTTCCATTTTTTTGCTTTATTTGCAGGGTCGGAACCCGTAACGAAGCTCATGGGAAAGTTTTTGCGATAGTTTTTTGAAAATTGGTTTTCGATCGGAATGGATACGCCGATTTTGGTGAGTATTTTTATCGCTTTTTTAAAGTTGTGCTTCTTTTTATATATTTTATCAAGGAAATTCGAACATTTCGATTCTTGTGAGTGTTGACCACCGTAAAACTGCGTCGAGACATACGCAAAGCAAAAATTTCGCATTTGCACTCAAAATCGAAATAGGCGTACCAATATGGCGGTTCAAAAATCGGCCATATTTAGCAAATTGCATTAAAATTTGGATTCGGTGGTTTGCTGGGTCATTGTTAACGAACCTGAAGTTAGTTTCGTATTCTACAAAATAGCCGACTGAAGATGGTGCCCCAAAACCGACCTAGATCCGATTGTTCCCTCACTAACTACTACGCAGGGAATTTAAAATATGATAGAGTCATGTTACTCCGAATTTTTTTGTGATTTTTATTTTGACGTATTCTATACTTTTGTATCGCAGGCAGATTTGGGGTATTAGTCTTGTGTCTATTGGAATTCGTCGGAAACCTGCCATTTTACTTAGATTATCCAATATGACAGATCTACATGATAGAGTTCAGCCAATTATATGAAAATCCTTATTCTGGGGTTTTTGTGTTGTTGATAAAGGAACTGACGCTAGCTTCGCATTTAACAAAATGGCCGGATGGAGATGGCGCATGCAAATCGACGAAAATGCTACTTCTCCTTCACTTATGTTTGGCGAAATTCGTCGTAAAGCAGTCACCCCACTTAGATTTGCCAATATGGCGGACCAATCGTGTCAGATGAAAAGCTCGAAAAATTTAGCAAATTACATGAAAATCCGTAGTCCGTAGTCTGAGGGTTTCTTGAGTTACTGATAATGAATCTGACCTGACGTTAGTTTTACATTTTATAAAATCGCCGATTAAAAATGGCGCCTCAAAATCCACTATAATACGACTGTTCCTTCACTAACTGTTGTGCAGTGGATGTCAGTTTAGCAAATTGCATAAAAATCCTTGTCTCTCGGATCTTTTGGGTTGCTGCTAACGAATTGAAAATTAGCTTTGGATTTTGCATAATGGCCGACTAAAGATTGCGCCCCAAAACCGACCAAAACCCGACTTCCCCTTTACTAACTTTTGTGCATCAAATTAAAATGATGGTAAAGTCATGTTATGGGGCGGATTTGAAGCACCGGTCTTGTGTCTATTGGAATTCAACAAAATATCGCCACCCCACTTAGATTTTCCGACATGGCAGATTAATCAAGGCAAATCAAAAAAAGTTGAAAAGGTTTATCAAATAACATGAAAATCCGTGTTTCGAGTTTTTAGGCTGCTGTTTGCAAATCTGATATTAGTTTCCCATTTTATAAAATGGCCGGCCGAAAATGGCGCCTTGTTATGAGAGAGGATTTGGGGTATTAGTCTTGGATCTATCGAAATTCGCCGAGACATTCCAATATGGCGGATCAAGAATGGCATATAAAAAATTGCAAAAGTTGATCAAATTACATTACATTACATTATATTCGCGGGATTTTTGAGTTGCTGAAGCCAATCTGAAATTAGTTTCACGCTTTACAAAATGGTCGACTAAAAATGGCGCCTCAAAATCAACCAAAATCCGACTTCCCCTCCCTAACGGTTGTACAGTGAACGTAGATGATGACAAAGTCGATATGGGGTAGGATTTGGGGTATTAGTCTTGTGTCTATCGGAATTCGCCAAAATATTGTGACCCCGCCGAGATATTCCAATATGGCGGATCAATAATGGCATATAAAAAATTGTAGAAGTTGATCAAATTACATGAAAATTGGTATTCGCGGAATTTTTGAATTGCTGATAGCGGATATGAAATTAGTTTCACGTTTTACAAAATGGCTGACTGAAAATGGCGTCTCAAAGTCGACGAAAATGTTACTCTTCCTTCACTTGTGTCTGTCGAAATTCGTAGAAAACTGCTTCCCCTCTTAGATTTTCTAACACGGCGGATCATATAGGAATATTACAATTTACAAAATGTCCGAATGAAGATGGCGCCCTAAAACCGACCGAAATTCCACTTTTCCCTCACTAACTATTATGCATTCAATGTAAATGATGATAAAGTTGTTTTATTTGGGGTATTAGTCTTGTGTCCATTGGAATTCGTCAAAAAGCTATCACCCTACTTAGATTTGCCAATATGGCGGAACAATCGTGATAGATAAAAAGTTGGAAAAAATTAGCAAATTACATGAAAATCCGTATGCTGGGGGTCTTTCGGGTTCCTGATAACGGACTTGACATTAGTCGTTGATATTTTATAAAATGGCCGACTGACGATGGCGCCTAAAAAGCTACCTTTCTTTCACTTTCTGTCAATTTGCCGGAAAGCTGCCACCCCATTTAGATTTTCCGACATGGCAGATAAACAATTGGAAAAAGTTTAACAAATTACAAGAAAATCGGTTTTCGGACGACTTTTAGGTCGCTGTTTACGAATCTGACGTTAGTTTCGCATTTTACAAAATTTCCGATTGAAGATGGCGTTTTAAAAACGACCAAAATCCAACTTCCCCCTCACTAACAGTTGTCTAATGAACGTAAATGATGATAAAGTGATGATTTGGGACAGTAGTCTTGTGTCTATCGGAGTTTGTCAAAGAACTTCCATTCCACTTCAATTTTCCAACATGGCGGATCAATCATGGTAGATAAAAAATTGAGCAAATTACATGAAAATCGGCATTCAGTGGTTTCTTGGGTCGCTGATAACGGATCTGACGTTACTTTCCAGTTTACAAAATGGTCGATAGAAGATGGCGCCTCAATATCGACCAAAATGCTACTTTTTCTTCACTTGTGTTTGTCGAAATTCGTCGAAAACTGCCATATCATTGGATTTTTCGATATAGCGGATAATATTAGGAGATGAAAAATTGGAAGGGTTTAGAAGATTATATGAAAATACGTATCTCCGCGATTTGTTTGGGTTGCTAATAATAGACCTGAAATTAGTTTTGTATTTTCATAATGGCCGATTGAAAATGGCGTCTAAAATGTGATTTATTGTTTGTTTTGAGTATGTCACGACGCGATGCCCAAAATGAACTCGGATGGCATTTCCCCATTTTTCAATGGCCTAATGAAGAGGTTAATGAGAATCTTGCGATCTTGATGCCTCCCCCTCACTTTTAGAAAGTGTATCGTACAAAATTTATATTTTTATTTTATTATTTTTCTCTTGGAATCGTTCCAACCACGATTCAATCGCATGTGTGATTTTACGATGCAAAAACCGCTCTAAATATCATCGACAGGAACCGAGTCTTGTCACATCTATATAATACGAGTAGCCTTATGTTATTGATGAAATGTCAAGTTCAGAATATTCTAATTGTATGCTAATCCGCTTCTTTTTTTTAATACGCGTTGGATAAATATCACTTCCAGTTACAAAAAAGTAAAAAAAAACTAATGTAAAGGTTACCGTTTCGAGTTGCAATCGAGCAGCAATATGTACGTAGAGGCTTCCGATGCGACTTCAGCATCGCCTCTATAAATCGACGACTCGCGCGAGTTTATCGACCTTTCCAATTAGCACATGTCGTTAACAACACCAAACATTGATGATCTGTATCTATCAATTTTCTTTTACAGCTCTGTATCGTCCTCGCGTTCTGCTTGACGACGACGGATCAAAGGACGCTCCGTGAAAAACGCGCTTTTCCGCACGATCCGCCGCCCGGAATCCCATCATTCCTAAGACACGCGGTCGAAAGCAGACCGTCGTTCAGTTCGCCCAAGGACCTCTTCGGTCTGTACCAGGAAGAATTCGGATCGAAATCGCTACCGTTGAGGACGGCCGTCGAAAACGTCCCGGACGTCGTCGAATCTTCCAAGCGATTACCGTTGAGGGATGCCGTCGAGAAACGCCTACTCCCGAACGACATAGAAATCTATTCCGATTTCGACGGGAACAGCGTCTCGTTGAGTTCGGAGCGGGTGGATCGCGTGTCGAATATACCTTTGAGCGTCTTGCACGATTCACCTCATCTGACCGCTTTGAAACGAACGCAATATTTTCCGTTGCAAAAGTTCCACGAAGCCGTCGGGGCTGGAGAGCGGTTTAGGATCGATAGCGGTTTTAACCACTTCGGGCATTATAGTCCCGGTGTATATTTGGGGAATTTCTATCAGAATAACCCGTTCCTGGCGAGAACAGGTAAGAAAAGTGGTTTATCCGACTTTCGTATCCGGTGTATTCGTGATGGTACCTCCTTTCGGTTCTATCCCGTATCACTTTAGTCCTTTTCAATCTTTAGATGCAGCATGGGATTGCATAGGGGTGTTGCGTTTCTCACTATCACTAGAATCTATCGATAACGCCATCTCTATGTTCTATAGCGAAGTTGCATTGTTGTATCGAACTGTCGTTACGAACAGGAAACATTATGAGATGACTTGGCAATCCTGTAATCAGTCCCCGAAAAACCTGTACTGAATTTTAAGGTTGATACAGACTATAGTTGATGTCAACGTTCCATTGTCTACACTGACAGTTTTCCCCAATAAAGCTTTCGTCCTAGAAAGTGTAATTTAAACACAAATTTCACTTAACACTAGCACTGACACTTGTACACATCTTAATACAAATTCCGAACACTAAAATTGCCACTTTCACTTTCACTAACACATTCGACAAAAATTCAATCCTGTAAAACGTAGAAATGATACCCCTTCAATTTCTCCACAATTTCCCATAACTTGGCTAGTTTATCACTAACACTGGCACTTACACTTTTTGAAATTTTAATACTAGCTACACTTCGTAGTGCATCATTAGGGAATTGTTTATTTACCTTCTTGTTCTTGATATTAAGTTTGTGCAATTACTAACACTGGCATTATTTCCGTGATTGTACACACTAATACTGACACTGTAACTTAAATATTCTCCCGCTTATTATTCATGCTAGTTCTTGATACCTAAAAGCATTCCACCGATAATTTCTCAATTTGTTTGGAAATTACTCGTTGTTTTCTTGAGCTAATTTGTCACTAACACTGGCACTTACACTTGTAGAAATTTAGTCGCGTTTTATATACTTGTTAGTGTAAGATTTAGGAATCGTGTGTCGCTTTTTATGTTGTATATGATTTCTACTATAGATGTTGTTAGATTATAACTAACTATATATAACTATAACTAACTATATAACTAGCACTGATTCTGCACTAGCACGACTAGTTTCACTTATCCGACGTTAACTTTTATACCGTTTCAGTGAAACGTTGACATCAATTAGTGATATACAGCGGATTTCAAAAGACTGGAAACGTTCCATCATAGAAACTTTATGCTGTATTGCTCGTTCTTGTCACCTACCTGCGTCTCAAAGTTAGAAAAAAAAAATTTACGTTTTAGTTGGACAGAGATCGTACCCATCGATCCCAGATCATGAGAAGAAAATCGTTTGTTTCATTAATGGCGAATCCGTCCATAGGAAGGATCCGTTAGGCTTCAAATTTGAGGATTTGGATCCGGAATCTTGCACTCACATCGTGTACCAATCGGCCTCCATCGATCCCGAAACGTTCAAGTTGATTCCCAGCGATGTGGATTTCGACATCGTCCAAGGTAACTTGTTCCCCAAAAATTTTCCGCTGGAAATATGGCCGTTTTCCCCAATTTTTAGTCGATAAAGAACTCGAAATCAACTTGAATAATTACAGGTGGATACATCGCCCTCTCCCAACTAAAACTAAAAATCCCAAACTGAAGATCCTCATTTCCATCGGCGACGGTAAAAACTCCAACTCGAACGACCTCAGCAGCCTGGCCATATCCAGCAAGACCAGACGCGTCTTTATCGATTCCATCTTAACGTTCCTACGGGATTACCGTTTTGACGGCGTCGACCTCAATTGGGTCTTTTCCAAATACCAACCTCCCCAATTTCAACCGGGCAATCCTCCCACCTTGAAGGATTTCATCGCCCAAATCAAAAGCACGATCGGTTCGGAGAACAACAAGATTAACTTTAAATATCTGCTCGAGGAATTGAGAGGAGTTTTCGCCCCGGACGGCTATCTCTTGAGCATTTCCGTACCCGCGTCGAAGTATAGGGACGAGGACGATTTCGACGGGGCCACCCTTCAATCCGCCGTCGATTTCGTAAATTTACGAGCCTACGATTATCACAAGGCGAAAAATCCCGTCGCCGATCATCATTCGCCGTTACATTCTAGACCGACGGATTACGGATTGGACGTCTTTAACAACGTGGTAAGCACAAACGATGATTATCTGCAAGATGAGTTCGATTTAGAACGGCGATTTTTAGGAATATTCCATCGATTACTGGTTAGCGAAAGGAATATCCAGTCGAAAATTGATCTTGGGCGTCCCGTTCTTCGGTAGATCGTTTACCTTGCAGTACGCCAACGACACCTCGATAGGAGCTCATATCATCGGCCCCGGAAGAGAAGGTTACTACACCGAGAAACCCGGATTGCTAGCCTATTACGAAATTTGCGACAAAATCCTTAACGAAGGTTGGAGGCAAGAATCCGACGCCGTCGGATCACCTTACATAGTCAGTGGGGATCAGTGGATCGGTTTCGAGAATCCAGACAGTGTTAGAAGAAAGGTAGGAGAAATATAAGTACAGTCGTGTTAAGACATAAGTAATTTAAAACTTTACACTGATATATTAGAAATCCTCTACTTCCAATTTGGAATTACACAATCACAAACACTAATATTAATATTAACACTCACGCTAACAGTAGCACTCACAATAACACTAACGCTAACGCTAGCACTAACGATAACACTAACACTAATACTAGCACTAACAATAACACTAACAGTAACGCTAGCACTAACGATAACACTAACACTAATACTAGCATTAACAATAACACTAACACTAGCACTAACAATAACACTGATACTGGTACTAACACCAACACTCGTTCTTTCTAATATCAAGTAATTTCTAAACCAGTACGGTGAAGATGGCTGATTCAATAAGTCAACCTACACAGAAATATAAATTCCGTCACAAACACTACCAATTGTATACACTTGAACACAAAATCGACAAACACTAACACTGACACTTGCATGTAATATATTTTACCACGAATATCATCCCGCAAAACAATGTGTGATCATTTACCTCTAAATTTTCTGACATTATTAGCTTATAGACTAGTGCATCGTTAACACTGTCACTTGCACTATTTGAAATTTGAACGCAAATTACACTTCGTAGTGTACGATTGAGAAGTTCTTTCACCACTACTTCCTAGTTCTCTCAATAAAGCTGTGCAATAGGTAATACCGAAGCTGCTGTCACTAGCACTGCCACTGATGTTACACTAAGACCGACCTAATTTCTACACTAGTTTATCGTTAACATTGATACTTATGCTATTCGATATTTTAACGTACACTAAAGTTGGCAGCATAAAATTGAAGAATCTCTTCTACTGATTTTGATATCAAGTTCCAACCATTACTAACTCCGATGTCACTAGCACTTGCACTGACGCATTCGCTAAAAAAATGTTCGTTCTATAAATTTTATTTGATTTTTGAGTGCATAAAAGTTTTGCATGACGCCATCGATCTAGATTAGTTCCCAGGTTAATTTATCGCTGGCACTGACACTTACACTTCTTGGACTTTGAGAGCAAAACCTACGTACACCTTACGGTGTAAGATTGCGAAATTATTTTGACGCAATTTTGGTTGCGATATTAAAATTTATACTTGCGCTAACAGTGCAGTTGAATCGCGCACTAACACTGGTTGTACAATACACTAACACTGTCCGTTTCACTTTTAAAAGTTGTTTATCCCGATTTTATTTGAGAAATATACGTAATTTGTAATTTTCTTACCCAACTTAATCTAAAATTCAATGTAAATTACGAATTTTTAGGTAAGTTTACTACGAACACTGACGCTTACACTTGTTGCAATTTTAATATGAACCAGACTTCGATGCGTAAGATTGAGGATTAACTTCATGGAGTGATATTACACTTATACGAACACTAATACAAAGCTTCGTACCCTCATACTAAGATTGGCCATACACTAGCACTGCCACTTTCGCTTATATAGGAGCTCACATTTGTATTGAAGGATTGCACAAAGTGTAGTTTGGAGATCTTATAATCTAAAATTCAGGACATAAGTCTATCGTTTTCTTTGGTCACAACTTCAATTTCAACAACAACTAACATTGATCTCACATGCACTGATTGCGCGGTAGCACTGTTTCTTCACTAGTACTGACTGTGCACTAGCACTGACATATATACACTTACAAACACATCGCTTTTTAAAGGTTATTCGCGCAATTTCTGCATTCGTAAAACTTCATACTTGAATTTTTCGAGAACTACGATTTCTTCACTAATTTATCGCTAATAAAGGCACTTATTGCCTTTCCTAAAATTTGAATAAAACTGTACTTTGTAGCACAAGGTTGAAGGTTTATGACCGTTTCGGTTCTGATATTAAATTTGCACGATCACTAACACTGACGCTGTTACTCGCACTAGCACTAATTTTACACAAGCACTAAACCCTTGTGGTTGCAAAAGTTCTGTAAATGTTGTGGATACAATTTTTGGATACCCCAAAATCATATCTCGTTGTGTGATTTCTAAAAGAGGCTTTTCCGATTCTAATATTAAGTTCGTGTAACAACGTTAACTTTGTTATTACTGGCACTAGCACTGATTGCACAGTACACTAGAACTAGTACTTTCACTTGAAAGCTCTTCGTACTTTAAACGTTATTCGCGCAGGTTTTGGATAACTAACAACATTTCTCGATGTCATCTTCTAAATGTTTCCGAAATTACTAGTTTATCGCTAACACTGACACTTACACTTCTTGAAACGCGAACATGAAATGCACGCCTGTATATGGTAGGATTGAGGGATTTCATTTCTTACTTCTGGTATTAAATTTTCTAGATCGTTAACACTAACGTGCTTGTACATTCACTGATTGTGCACTAGCACTGATTATGCACTAACACTGACATATTCGTATTTAAAAATCTAAGGTCTTCGTTCTGTAAACGTTATTCGCGCTGGTTTTGGATACCTAACAGCATTTCTCGATGTCATCTTCTAAATGTTTCCGAAATTACTAGTTTCTAAGCTAGTTTATCGCTAACACTGACACTTACACTTCTTGAGATATGCGCCTCCATATGGTGAGATAGAAGGATATTTGGATCGCTTTGTGTTTAGTTCTGGTAATAAATTTTCTGGATCGTTAACACTAGCGTGCCTGTACGCACAGTGACTGTGCACTAGCACTGACACTTGCGATTAAATGCTTTCCGTCGTTCAACGTTATTTGTGGAGTAATATTTTTGTGTGTAAGACTTTCCTCCATTTTGTTAAACTGTTATTGCATTAACCGGGTGGTCTGAAGTTTATATTGTAAGATTGGGAAATTGTTCGTAATTTACGAATTAAATTTCAACAATCATTAACCACTGATGGTACTGGCACTAACACTAGCAGTAACACTTCCGTTTAAAAGTTATTCGTTCTTTCTTTTAATATGTACGCATACAATTTTTGGATCTTCCGATGTCACCTTTATCAATTGAACTATTTTCAAGGAATTAAGATCGAACTATTTTTAAGGAATTTCGACCGTTCTCCTAATGAATATTCGATGAGACGCGTCCTCTGCTTATTTATAAAATCGTCATTTCGATTATTTCGCGTTAAATAGTAGCATTTTTCCATCGGAGTGACTGACCAAAACACCCCGAGGCAATTAATTTTATCACGCCGACGGTCACGTCATCATCAGTTATATGTATAAAAGCCAAATGAGAAGACGCTCGGGTTCGTTTAGTTGAAAAGACGTCGACCTTGACGGCGGAATCAGTTTCAAAAGAAAATATGTATAAATTACCGCATTCTATCATCATCTTAACAGTAACAATTTCGATTAAATCACGTTAAACGTTATCTAGTTCTGACGAGGAGTGTATTTCCAGATTCTCTACGCCAAAACGAAAGATCTCGGTGGTGTTTCCGCTTCGACGGTCGATTTGGACGACTTCAAGGGACTCTGCGGTGATAAATGGCCTTTGCTACAAACCGTAAACTCCGCATTAACAGGCAAGTTCAATTAAACCAATCTCGATACTTTCGTGACTTCATCTTCATAGGAAAACAGCCGAAAACCGATCGAGCGAACAATTGCGGCCCGACCGATGGCGTCTTCAACAACGCGAAGAATTGCGCCAGTTATTTCGCTTGCAAGAAGGGAATTTCGTACGAAATTTCCTGCCCCGAAGGTATGCTGTACAATCCGAAGGAAGGGCGGTGCGCCTTCATCGACGCGAGACTCTGCATGCCCAATCGAGAAATCTTCATCGAGAAATACATCGGGAAGATCGAATCTTTGAGCAGAAACGATAAGTTTACGAAGGATAAGCCGAGGGTAATCGGAATCAACGCCGTGTGCTTCTTGCAGATATATCATTTTCGTGGGGTGTGCTTTCAGGTGGTCTGTTACTTCACCAGTTGGTCTTTCTATCGACAAACGGAGGGAAAATTCGTTCCTGAACAGATCGATCAGAGTCTCTGCACGCACATCGTCTACGCTTTCGCCAGCTTGGAACCGAAGTCATTGCTTCTGAAGGAGTTCGATCCTTGGGCCGATGTCGATAACAGTACGAAACGTTGACTCGAATTCCCCATATTGTCAAGCTCGATTTGATATTTCTTACAGATTTGTACGAGAGGGTGACTTCTTTGAAAGGGACCATTCCGATGCTATCCCTAGGAGGTTGGACCGACTCGTCCGAGGACAAGTACTCGAGGTTGGTCGCCGATTCCGGGGCCAGGAGGAAGTTCGTTATCGGAGTGGTCGATTTCCTGAAGAAGTACGGTTTCAAAGGTTTGCATCTGGATTGGAATTATCCGGTTTGTTGGCAGAGCAATTGCAAGAAAGGATCGGTTTCCGATAGGAACAATTTCGTAAAATTAGTCGAGGTGAGTTGCGAGGTAAGGTGCCCAAATACCGTCTCCCCTCCCCTCCCCCAAGCAAAATATTCATTTCTGAAAATTTGAAAAAAGTTATAAATTATTAAAGAATTTAGGACTCTGATAAAAACAAAAATGGTGACCCTCATCGTATCGAAGTAGGTCTCTTTATGACATCTCGACGCCATTTTGAAAAACAATTGTATAATTTGACAGCTATCAACGTGACGTTTATGTCAAAATCGATTTGAAAAGTGCTTTCTTGGCGAAACCAAGAAGAAAGTGGCTTGGCAACAATTTCCGATAGTAAGGTCGGCTGTGGGACATCTCTACTTCGCCATTTTGAATAAGAAATTGTATAATTTGACAGTTGTCAATGTGACGATTATATCAAAATCGATTTTGAAAGTTTTCTCTTAACAATACCTAGTGGAAATTCGCTTGATAACAATTCCCGATAGTAATCTCAGCTATGTGATTTTGGACTGCGCCATTTTGAACAAAATTGGTATAATTTGACAGCTATCAATGTGACGTTTATGTGAAAATCGATTTGGAAAGTGCTTTCTTGGCGAAACCAAGAGGAAAGTGGCTTGGTAACAATTTCCGATAGTAAGATCGGCTGTGGGCCATCTCTACTTCGCCATTTTGAATAAGAAATTGTATAATTTGACAGTTGTCAATGTGACGTTTATGTCAAAATCGATTTGGAAAGTGCTTTCTTGGCGAAACCAAGAGGAAAGTGGCTTGGCAACAATTTCCGATAGTAAGATCGGCTGTTGGACATCTCTACTTCGCCATTTTGAATAAGAAATTGTATAATTTGACAGTTGTCAATGTGACGTTTATGTCAAAATGGATTTTGAAAGTATTTTCTTAACAATACCAAGTGGAAAGTCGCTTGATAACAATTCCCGGTAGTGATCTCAGCTATGTGACTTTTGGACTGCGCCATTTTGAACAAAATTGGTACAATTTGACAGCTATCAATGTGATGTATGTCAAAATCGTTTTGGGAAGCGTTTTTTTTTCTAGTGAAAACAAAAGGAGAATCCCTTAGTAACAGTCTTTGGCAGTACACTCAGCTGTGTGACATTTGGACTCCACCATTTTGAACAAAATTTGTATAATCTGAAAAACTGTCAACGTTACGTTTATGTCAAAATCGATTGAAAAAGTTCTTTCTTTGCGAAAACGAGAGGAAAGTGGCTGGGTATCAATTCCCGGTAGTAAACTTAGCTGTGTGATATTTCGATTTCGCCAGTTTCAACAGAAAACTGTCAAGAAGCCCGACTCAGCGAGGAAAAATGATGAATCTTTCACGTTTTCCCCAATGAAATCAGCACATCGGCCACACATCGTATTAAAAAATTTGACAGTTTCCAAAATATCATTTTCTTCTAAAAAATCATAACAACATAAATTTAACAAAAAGTTTATCTCCTTTTCGATGTCAAAATTACATTTGACGTCAAAGTAGATTATATCCATAAATATTGTATAAAATCCCTCCTTTCGTATTCATTTTCTTTAAACCGAATTGTCAAAAAAGAACGCCACCTAGGAACTCAATCCTTAGTTTTGATGCAATCGAAACGATAATAAATTGACAGCTGCCAAAAGAAAGATATCGAATTACTTTGCTCTAAGAACACCTTGAAAAACAAAACCAGTAACAACTACATTGGATCTAAACACCTTCAAGTAGCAATCATTTTGACATAGGTACAAACCTGTCAGATTGGTAGCTGTCAAATTATTGATTTATACATTCGTTTGTTTGTTCTTAAAGAGAAATGAAGAGGAATGAATTTTTAGGGCGGTTAGATCACGCACGTTCTTTAGTATCGAGTAGATCTGAAAAGTATGCTATACACATCCCTCAGTTTGGCGGCTGTCAAATCATTAATTTGTTGAGATTGATTCTTTTCAAGAAAGTGGAAGAAAAACAAGTCATTGCGTCACGTTTTTGAATGTCCTATAATTTTTATTTTGACAGTTCTTATAGGCAAAACAGGCAAAACAGCGTCTTTACATCTTTACGTCACATTTTTTGATGGTTGAAAATTTTAATTTGACATACGACAGCTGTCAAATTATTTCCTTGTACAGTTGGATTCTTGGGAGGGGGATTAAATTTGTGGATTATACAAGTGACGTTGCCCTATGCCGATTTACATAGGTTTGACATACATACCTCTCAGTTTGACATCTGTCGGATTATCCATTTATATAGTTAGATTTTTGGAGAGAAATCGGAGGAAATTAAGATTTTATGTCGTCAAGAGTTTCCTTTACAAAGCTTCAAATTTCCCCGAGGTAAATTCAAAATTGAAAAACTTCGACATCTTCGTAAACCCATCAATTTCCCAGCAGTTCTAAAGCATTCCTTTTCAAACTAATTTTACACCATTTAGGAACTGAGGCAAGAATTCGACAAGCAGAGCCCCAAATTCGTCCTCGCAGCGGCCATTTCCGGCTACAAAGAGATCATCGACGTCGCCTACGACATTCCCGTCCTTTCGAGAAACTTAGACTTCCTGTCCGTCATGACTTACGACTACCACGGTAGTTGGGAGCAAGTAACCGGTCACGTCAGCCCGCTCTTCGGTTCTAACAACGACAAATTCCCCCAGTACAACGTCGTAAGTCGAGAATTTCGGATGAGAACCGTCGTCAGGAGTATTTCTAAATTTTTCTTTATTTTTTCAGGACTACACCATGAATTATTTGGTAGGATTGGGAGCTCCCAGGGACAAGTTGCTCCTCGGTATTCCGTTCTACGGGCAGTCATTCCAACTGCAGAACGAAGCCAAGTACGAAATCGGGGCTCCCAGTTCGGGGCCGGCGCAGGCGGGGAATTTACGAAGCAACCGGGAATGTTAGCTTATTACGAGGTGTGCGATAGGGTGAGGAATCAGCGATGGATTACCGTGAAGGATCGATCTGCCGGACCGTACGCTTATTATAGGAAGGAATGGGTCGGATACGATAACATCGAGTCTGTTGAAGAGAAGGTAAATGAGTTTTGGGAAGCACTTTTAACAATTAACTTTAGTCCTGGAACACTACCCACCAAAAAAATATTTTATTTCACTACCCTAGGGTACAGGTGTACCCCAAGAAAAAAAAAAGGTGCCGTCTGTACTTCCGACCATTTCGATTTTCTTCGAAATTTCAAGGGGTACCCCTTTGAAATTTCGGAAAAAACTAATGTGTTCTAAATTAGACGAAATTCTGTGTACAGGTGTTTTCGAAGGTGTAGAATACGATTTTGACGTTAAAACTCGTGAAATTTGCTTCGTTTGGGTGTTAGAGCGTGCCAGAGCGAATCGTCCAGAACCACGTTTCACTTTCTCATTGAATATTTCCTTAATGAACCGTCTCTCGTACCCGAAATCATTTTATCCGTAATACGCACGAGAAGAGCTTTAATTTGATGTGTAATAAGTCGTATTTCCGATCATTTCGATTTTCGCCAAAATTCCAAGGGGTACCCCTTTGAAATTTCGGAAAAAACTAATGTGTTCTAAATTAGACGAAATTCTGTGTACAGGTGTTTTCGAAGGTGTAGAATACGATTTTGACGTTAAAACTCGTGAAATTTGCTTCGTTTGGGTGTTAAAGCGTGCCAGAGCGATTCGTCCAGAACCACGTTTCACTTTCTCATTGAATATTTCCTTAATGAACCGTCTCTCGTACCCGAAATCATTTTATCCGTAATATGCACGAGAAAAGCTCTAATTTCCACGTTTTCTTCAATCAGGCCAAGTACGTAAGCCTCAACGGTTACGGCGGCGCCGTCGCTTGGACCATCGATCTGGATGACTTCAACAATCGTTGCTGCGACGGAACCTTCCCCCTCCTCAAGGCCATCAATCGCGGCCTAGGCAGGATTTCCGTGCCGCAAATCAGCGACTGCGGCAAGCCCCCGAGCCCATTACTCCACCAGCACCGACTCTCACCACCGGCGTGGATAGCGGAGCCGCCTCCTCCAGTAGCACCACACCGACTTGGGAATGGACCACGAAACGTACGACCACTCCCTCTTGGACTACGTCCACGTCCACCGAGAAACCCACGACCTCCCCGTGGTGGATTACCACCACGCCGAAACCCACCACCACCACCACCACCGTTCGTACGACCACTTCGTGGTGGAAGCCCGAAACTACAACGACGGCGGCGGCGGCCGCTCCTTCTCCGGGAGTCGGGGTGACCATGCCGAGCGTCGATCATAAACCGCTGAAATGTACCACCGGCGAGTACCATCCCGATTTGCAGAATTGCAACGCGTATTTCCTCTGCGTCAATGGAGAGATGAAGAAGCAAAATTGCGCCGGAAGTCTGCACTGGAATAGGGAAAAGGGGGTTTGCGATTGGCCGGAAAACGCCAAGTGTACCCCGATTAAACGTAATTAAGATGTTATTTTTCGATATTAATTTTGGCTAACTTCACCACATTTGCAGCACCACCACACGACGTTCACGAACACGAGTTAACCACGCAGAAATTCACAGAATCTACGCCGTTCACCACTACTACCACGACGGCAGCACTTACCACCACCGCCATCACCACCACCACGACAGCGCACTGGCAGACGAAGCCAACCACGACGTCCACGACCACCAACCCGATTCCCTCCACTACCTACCAAGCCCCGATGGAAACAAAGCCACCATGCGAGCACGGAGGCTATTACCCTCACGAAGATTGCCACAACTTTTACGTTTGCGTTAACGGCCAGTTAGTTTCTCAAAATTGCGGCCCCGGACTGGTCTGGAGCGTCGACCAGAAGAGGTGCGACTGGAAGTTTATTACCGACTGCGGAAATCGTCTGTACAAGCATAGGATTAAAGATAATTTGATTCAGCGTGAGTATATCTCAAAGATTCCTTTTGGACCAACTTTAATTGTGTCCTTTGCTTGGGATTCTACAGGGATCGCGTACAAACCGTACTCTTCGTGTCAAGCCGGAAGCTTCGCGGCCTACGAAGGAGACTGCGCCCAGTATCTGATATGTCTTTGGGGGAAATACGAGGCTTTTTCATGTGCCAGCGGATTGGAGTGGAATGATGTAAGATTATCTCTGAAATTATCTTCAAATATTGAAATTGAGTCTGGAAATCACTTCGATGTTATCTCTAATCTATGAACTCAAAACGCATTCAACAATACCTCGTAATGTAACTGCAGAATGATCATACAATTATCTTAAGGTTAATACCAAAAATATCTTGATTTTATTAACACTGAAAATTATTGGAATCATATTTCCTGATTTATCTCAAAAAATGACCCGCGATTATCTCAAATCAGAACTTCATTTTCCAAGGAGATAAAAATCTGCAGTTGGTCGGCAAACAATAATAGCAAAGACATCTTCAGATTCTATCAAAATTAAGGTAATGCTAATGCAAAGTTATCTTTAGAATTAGTTCTGGTATAACCAACTTTGGACATTATAGAAATCGGTTGAAACCTTGAACATGGAGTTCCATTCTTCGACAAAATCATATAATTATTTCAAAATTAGCTCAAGACCGAATCATAGAATTACCTCCAATTTATCTCGAGATAGAGTCATTCGATTCTAAACCTATTTTAAAGCGATTTGCATGTTGAGATTATCTCAAAAATCTATCTTATATATCTTATCATCTTTTCCGACTTATCTCAAACATAACTCACGATTATCTCAAATCAAAACTTCAATTTTCTTAGGAGAGAAGGATCTGCGATTGGCCGTTAAACAATAATAACAAAGTATCTTCAGATTCTATTAAAACTAATCTTGCAAATTATTGGAATCAGCTTGAAACCTCAAACGTGAAGTTCAATTCTTCAAGGAAATGGCCATAGAATTATTTCAAAATTACTCCCAAGACCGAATCTCAAAATTATCGTTAATGTATCTCAAGATAGAGCCATTCGATTCTAAACTTATTTGAACGCGATTTATATGTTGAGATTATCTCAAAATCTATCCATATTCGCTGATATCTTATCACTTTTTCCGACTTATCTCAAAAATGACCCGCGATTATCTCGAATTAAGACTTCAATTTTCCGAGAGAGGAAGATCTGCAATTGGCTGGCTAACAATAATAAAAAAGACACCTTCAGATTCTATTAAAATTAATCTAATACAATTATCTTAAGACTAATTACAAAGTTATCTTCAGATTCTACTAAAACTAATCTTGAAAATTATTGGAATCAGCTTGAAACCTCAAACATGGAGTTCAATTCTTCAAGGAAATGATCATACAACTATTTCAAAGTTACCCCCAAGACCGAATCTCAAAATTATCTTCAACTTATCTCAAGATAGAGTCAATCGATTCTAAACTTATTTGAAAGCGACTTACTTGTAGAGATGATCTCAGAAATCTATCCGTATTCACTGATATCTTATCATGTTTTCGGGACTTATCTCAAAAATGACCTGCGATTATCTCAAATCAAAACTTCAACTCAATTTTCCAGGAGAGGAAGATCTGCGATTGGCCGTCAAACGCTCAATGTTCCGGTGGCGGTTCTCCAGGCGTTGTTGGCGGTCCGGATATCGACGGTTTACCACCACTTGGTGCTGGTACCGTTCCACCGACACCCCCGCACTGGGTACCGGCTACATCCCCTAAACCCACCCTCCCTCCGAGACCGGAAGTTCCTAGGGAACCGCTCCCACCGCTTTCAGAGTACTTCAAAATCGTATGTTATTTCACGAACTGGGCTTGGTACCGCAGAGGAGTGGGCAAGTACACTCCCGACGACATCGATGAGGACCTCTGCACCCACATCGTTTATGGTTTCGCCGTTTTGGATTATGAAAATTTGATCATCAAACCGCACGATTCCTGGGCTGATTTCGATAATAGTAAGTTGACCGGAGTTGGGAGTTTTTTGAGTTTGGTGGTGTAGATCACATCGGTAAACTCCTCATATCACACAATCGTTAATTAAAACTTCAGAAGTAACAACGTGTTAGACTCTCGAGAAGGTCAATGTGAAAAGACCTAAATTTTGTTGATATCGTTTATTGCTGAATACTGAATTTTTGATATCAACAAAATTTAGGTCTTTTCATCTTCCTTCCCGAGGATTATTAATTAAATCATTTTGGGACATGTGCTTCTTTAGCAATGAAGCCGTCGGGGAGTTTATGTATAAGGTTTACTGTCGGAGAGTTTTTTATTTATTTATTTTCATAGAATTCTACGAAAGAGTGGTGGCGTACAAAAACAAAGGTAAGAAAGTCTCTTTGGCCCTCGGAGGCTGGAACGATTCCCAAGGCGATAAATACTCACGATTGGTCAACAATCCTTCGGCCAGGGCGCGTTTCGTCAAGCACTCGGTGGAGTTCTTGGAAAAGTACGGATTTGACGGTTTGGATTTGGATTGGGAATATCCCAAATGCTGGCAGGTAAGTTGAAAGCAACGTCGTCCTCATTGTCAAATCAGAGGATTTAACTTAATTCTTTCATGCGCGCAGGTCGATTGCAAGAAAGGCCCGGATTCGGACAAGCCGGCTTTTGCCGCCTTAACGACCGAATTGAGGCAAGCTTTCTCCCCGAAAGGTTTGCTTTTGTCGGCCGCTGTAACACCTAGCAAAATCGTCATCGATGCCGGATACGACGTCCCGACCATCGGCCAGAATCTGGATTGGGTAGCCGTGATGACGTACGACTTCCACGGACAATGGGACAAACAAACCGGACACGTGGCCCCCATGTACTATCATCCGGAGGACGAAGTCACCTATTACAATTCGGTAATTTCCATCGCCCAAATCTTTATGTTTAATATCTCATCTCAAGTTCTTGCGCTAAAGTTTCCGCGCTGTACTTTACCCTGAAATTATTTTGACAATTTGGAGATCCTCATGGGTTAATGTCAAAACGAAACACCTCCCCTAACGAATTTCTTCGTCGATTTCAGAACTTCTCAATTCACTATTGGATCGAACAGGGCGTCCCGCGCAGGAAGATCGTGATGGGCATGCCCATGTACGGGCAAGCTTTCCAATTGGAGAACGAAGCCAATCACGGTTTGAACGCCAAAGCTCCCGGGCCGGGACAAGCCGGAGAATTCACAAGGGCGGCCGGATTTTTAGCCTATTACGAAATCTGCGATAAAGTGAAGAACGAAGGTTGGACGGTGGTGCAAGATCCGGAAAGAAGGATGGGACCCTATGCTTACAAAGGTAACCAGTGGGTCTCCTACGACGACAAAGAGATGATCCAATTGAAGTCGGAATATATCAGGAGGATGGATCTCGGAGGTGGTATGATTTGGGCGTTGGATTTGGACGATTTTAGGAATAGGTAAGAGTTGGTTTCTTCACCTTTCTTTTTCGTTCGAAAGTTTTGGAGGAAATTCAGGTTTTACGTGGATTTCGGTTTGATTACTTCTGGTTCATCAAATTATGGCAGACTACCGCTGACCAATAAACTGGGAGCTCGCCTAGTATACCATAACCTTCGTCATTGCCATCATATTATTCTTGTTACTTTAGACCTCTTCTTCAATTTCTTCAATTCTTTAATTTCAAACGTTAATTCTAATAAATTACGTACAAATAAACAATATGTTTCAGTAATTTACAAGTTGCATTTACATAAAAGTCACAATTTTGGTTATGATAGTATCACACTCATAGCGCGATATTTGCACAGTTAGTCATGGGACAATCACAACTGCTTACCGTGACCATGTTTACTTCCAATCTTAGAATAACACCATTTCTTAAAAGCCCAAACGATTATTTCTCCTTAATTCGAACGAATGACTCACGTTTTTACCTGATTTTTATCGCTTCTTATCGATATCTAAAGGCAAACAACGGCAGTGGGCAATAAAAACAAACTCCTACCAAATCTCGCATCACTCCGATGAGATGTACGCGATCACTTTATCATTTCTGGCCTTTCTCTCGATTATCAGGTGCGGAGACGGGTACCACCCCTTTTAACCACCATCAGGAAAGAGCTGGCCGCTCCCGGAAGCGGTGTCGTCCACGATATCCCTCAAGAACTTCCGGTGCAACCGGAAAGTCCTACGGAATCGCAGCATCCAGCTGAACCGCAACTTCCGACGGTGCTTCCGCCGAAAGTCGAAGAGCCTCAAATACCGCAGGAGGTACCTCAATCCACCTTGGTCGACAAGAATTCCCCGTACAAAGTCGTGTGTTACTTCACGAATTGGGCTTGGTACAGGCAAGGGGTGGGAAAATACTTGCCCTCGAATATCGATCCGGATCTCTGCACACATATAGTTTACGGTTTTGCCGTTTTGAACGGCGACCAAGGGATTATCAAGCCTCACGATGACTGGGCAGATTTCGATAACAGTACGAAGCCGAGTTCCAAAGGTTATGGATCGTAGATTTGATTTCTTTCTTCAATTTTAGAATTTTACGAAAAGGTGACGGCTTTCAAGGCGAAAGGGATCAAAGTCCTGATCGCGATCGGTGGTTGGAACGATTCGGCCGGAGATAAATACTCGAAATTGGTCAACAATCCATCGGCGAGGAGGAGGTTCATAAACCACGTCGTCGAATTCATCGAAACCAATCATTTCGACGGCTTGGATTTGGATTGGGAATATCCCAAATGCTGGCAGGTAAGTACGATTTCGGAATTGAACTGGTCATCTTCAATCCATAAAAAGAACTTAAAACGCTCAAATCCCCGACAAGATGTTATAATTGTGGTCATCGAGCTTTCCTTTCGAATTTAGTTTCCTTTAAAATTTCGTGTGTGTTCATCCTCTTGATGGACTTAGATCCTCTGGCTATCTGCAGCACTGTATCAAGATTTTCTACAGAGTATAATAGATCCAACCTTCAACCGAAAGGTAGAAAGGATAAAAAATTAAGAAGTGGTCTCAACTTCTCTACGGGAAACCCAAGTTCTTCTGCAAATCTAGTATGTTCCCTTTTTCTTCTTCATTTCATTTTTCCTCGCCTTCTCCTTTTCATTATTATTCCTTCCTCTTCTTACTTTAGTCCTCTTCTTCTTCGATTTCTTCTTTTCTCTGTACTTCCAGTTCTCCTCCTCCTCCTCCTCCTCCTTCTTCTTGCAATTCTGATCTTCATTATTGCCACCAAGAGGATGTTGGTTTATTTTCCTTACATTAAGCTGCAGGTTTTATTTTGAATGAGTTTTTCGTTCTTCTACAACTGACATTATCCTTCTTTCTCCTCAAGGTTTTTTCTACCCTTTTCTAAATTTTCACTTGTCGTTACTCATCCTTTTCGTAATTTCTTTTCATCCAATAATTTTTCGTAACCCTCGTTATTTCTATAATATTCTGCTTCCTCTTCTTACTTTAGATCTCTCTCCTCTTCTTTATGTTTTGTCTGTCTTTTACAATCGACATCATCCTCCTTTCTTCTAAAGCCTTTTTTACGCTTTTCTAAATTTTCGCTTGTCTTTAGTCCTTTTCCTGATTTCTGTTCATGACCTTCGTCATTACTATCGTATTCCTCTCTGCTTCCCCTTCTTACTTTAGGCCTCTTCTTCATCAATGTCTTCTCCCCTCTCTATTTATCTATTTCTCCGCTTTACTTCTATACTTCTTCTTCTAATGATAATCTTCATTATTGCCACGCATAAAATGCTGGTTTCTTTTCCTTTCAATAAGTTACGAGTTTTGTTTTGAATAAATTTCTGGTTATTTTATCATTGACATTATCCTTCTTTCTTCCCAAGCGTCTTTCACTCTTTCTTTCTAAATTTTTACTTGTCCTCCTCCTTGTCCTGATATCTGTTCTCCTTTATCCAATGATTCTTGATAGCCTTCATTACTATCATATTCGTTTTCTGCTTTCTCTTCTTACTTTAGGCCTCTTCTTCTTTCTGCGCTTCTGCTTCCAATGATTATCTTCATTATTGCTACCGAGAAGATGGCCGTTTCTTTTCCTTACATTAATTTGCAGATTTTGTTTGATAAATTTTTCGCTCTTTTTCTCAAGCTTTTCGACTTTTCCTAAATTTTTGCTTGTTTTTACTCCTCCTTTTCCTCATTTCTGTTCTTCTTCGGTATGACCATCATGCGCCTCTCCTTTAGCTTTTGTAATTGACATTACCCTTATTTCCTTTATTTATCTCTTCGACTCTTCATTAAATTTTTACTGGTCCTCCGTCTTTTCTTCGATTTCTGTTCTTCTTCGTCCAATAATTCTAGATAACTTTCGTCATTACCATCATATTCCTCGTCTTTTGCTTTTATAATTGACGTTATCCTCTTTTTCCTTTATCTCCTCGACTCTCTTTAAGATTTTTACTTGTCATCCTTCTTTTCTTTTGCCATTACTCCGTTTTCTTTTTTCCTAAATTATCTTCGCCTATACCTTTTCCTTCAAATAATTATTCATTATCTTCGCCGTTATCTTCTTCTTCCTCTTCTTCTTATTCAATTTCTTCGTCACCAATGGTGAACTTCCAACTATATCGCATTTTTTGTTTATACAGGTCGACTGTAATAAAGGCCCGCAATCGGACAAGCCAGCTTTTGCGGAATTTGTGAAGGAACTCCACGAAGTTTTCGCTCCCAAAGGTTGGCTGTTGTCTTCGGCCGTTTCGCCCAGCAAACGCGTCATAGATGCCGGATACGACGTGCCGACTTTATCCAAGTACTTGGATTGGATCGCCGTCATGTGCTACGATTACCACGGCCAATGGGACAAGATCACGGGACACGTAGCACCCATGTACGCCCATCCAGAAGATGCGGATAACACCTTCAATACCGTAAGTCTCTTATTAAAAAAGAAACGAAACTTTATGTCATGAAGATGGCGTACGAACAACGCCCAAGGAATTTAGAGGAGTTGGTTCCAAACACACTCATATCTTTTCTTTTATTGGAAATGGGAGTTTAACAACTTATTTTTTTGGGGGGAATTTTCCTCTAAACTAGTCGCACGCAAACAAAGTTTCATATTTTTCTTTGACAATTTTCATTCGTTTGGGAAACACGATCAAAAGCGGAAATTCGACATGTTAGCTTTTTCCCAATTTTCTTCTAAATTATATGTATATATGTACACCAACGAGTTTTATAATTTTATTGGATGTAGCTCGATGAGGACATTTGGCTACTGAAAGAACTTTTTGCAAGAACTTTATTAGTTCGATGGAAACGTCGCTGGACTATTTTTTATAATAGTTCCCAAAATATCTTCTCTTCGTTTTGTTAAAATCCTTCAATTGTGGGAAATCTCTACGTGACCAATATCACTGTTTCTTCTTGTGTAATCAGGATTTCTCACTCCAAAAAATTACCGGGGTAACTTGAAACTATTCCCTAAGATTGAAATTCCATCGTTCTTCGTGAAAAAGCCTAAACAAACTTCATTCCTTTGAAAGAAGATCATAGTCTTAACGATAAAAATTGCTTAAAAATCATCATCATCGTCACCACGACTTCAACATCCGGTCCAAACCCATTTCGTCCTCCATTGCAATAATCATCCCCGCACGATTTGCACGCCAAAAACTCCAAATGGTGTCGGATCATGGTCTCCTCGAACACGTCGCAAGGCTCGTTGAAGTTGGGAAAACACACCCGCATCGAAATCATATAACTTACGGAATTTTTGTACGTCAAAGTTAAGCAGGTGTGGTTGGAAGGCGATTCGTCCGCGTACATGTACTTGTACCAGCGGATGGCAAATCGGTTGGCGTCTTTCTCTTTGCAATCCAACCACTGGGTGCTTTTGGGGTCGGAGGAGCAGGGCGAAGTCGGACCACCTTGGCAAATGTGACATCGCAACGTCAAGCAGGGTGATATCACGAATGCGAAGGCCAGGAAATATGTCTGCAGTCGAAACTTGTACATCCAAGACGAACGGTTGAGGAGTAGAAGCGACGACGTTCGAAATCTGACATATTTTGACGTTTTACGACTGACGAAATGCTGTTCTGGACCGAAATATTTTTCCGTTCTGAATTATCAAGGGTTGTACCACGAGTGCTTAAAAATTACCGATAATTTTCATGAAAACATCGTCCAGCAATTTTCTAATTTGTGGTCAATTTGAAGTCAAGCATAGTCGGCTGCTGGTGGCTTTTGCTCTTTTACCTTAGAGTTTTAGAAACAGTCTGATTGGACAAAAGTTGGTTACTTAATCATTCTTTACAAGTTATTTTATATTCGACAAAAGAGAGGTCATATTGCATTCTACTTCTTTTTCGCCCATGTTGTTGGTTTCTTCTTTCAAGAATGTGATTTATCCTCTCGCGCCTTTGTAGCTTCTCCAAGCAAGTTCATAAGGCAGTATATAAAAAAATTCTTTTTCTCTAGACCTTCTGGTGTTTGCTCGTCACACGCTTTTGACAAGTTCGTTTCGTTCATTGTAGGTCAAAAAAGTAGCAGATTCTTTACGTTTGTCTTCCTTGCCATTAAAGGCATCCTCAGTGCCCTTAATCTGAGGGCGATAATTCTGCAATAAACGATATTAGGAAAATTTACATCTTTTCACCTTGACCTCCCAGAGAGTCTAACACGTTGTTGCTCCTGAAGTTTGCAAGTTACTTTATACTCGTTTCTTCTGCCTGATTTATTTTTAATTTCCATTTAATAATTCAGTACCTGTTGCATTGTTACAACAATGTATAAGTCGAATATTAGCCACAATATCTTTCAATTGCGATGATATTTCTAGAACTTCACCATCCACTACTGGATCGAGCAAGGGGCCGATCCCAAGAAACTGGTTTTGGGCATGCCGATGTACGGCCAATCCTTCTCCTTGGCGGATAACAACAATAACGGATTAAACGCCCCCACTTACGGCGGCGGGGAAGCCGGAGAAGAAACGAGGGCACGTGGATTCTTATCTTACTACGAGGTAAAGGGATTCCCCTGATTCCTAGTTTTTCTTTAACTTGTCTCCACATTCCTAGGTTTGTAGCAACATCAAAAAAGTAATTTTTTCTTTAACCTTCCCCCACGTTCCTATATTTTTGCCAATATCAATAAACGTATTTTTTAACTTTCCCCCACGCCCCTAGATCTGTACCAACATCAAAAACGGTAATTTTTTTCTTTAACTTCCCCCACGTTCCTAGATCCGTATCAACATCAAAAACATAATTTTTTTAACTTACCTCCACGTTCCTAGATCTCTACCAACATCAAAAAACGTAATTTTTTTCTTTAACTTTCCCCCACGTTCCTAGTAACCTACCAACAATAATAAACAAAATTCTTTTCTGTAACTTTCCCCCACGTTCCTACATACCTGGCAAAATCAAGAAACTTAATTTTTCTTTAACTTTCCCCCACGTTCCTAGATCTGTACCAACATCAAAAAAGAAACTGGAAGGTCGTTAAGGACGAACAATTCCGCATCGGTCCGTACGCTTACCTCAGAGACCAGTGGGTCTCCTTCGACGACATTCCCATGATCGAATACAAGTCCAACTTCGTCAAACAAATGGGCCTAGGAGGTGGAATGATTTGGGCTTTAGATTTGGACGATTTCAAGAACATTTGCGGGTGCGAAGAGTACCCGTTGTTGAGGACGATTAACAGAGTTCTTCGCAACTATAAGGTTCCGGCTCCCAAATGCGTTTTGGGCGAAACCATCGCCGAGGTATACAAGCCGACGAAGACGTCTCCATCGTACCTGATTCCCACGACGCAACCGGCATGGAACGTCCTGGTTTCCGGTGGCAGAAAGAAATGCGAGGGTCAAGTCTTCCTGCCGCACGAAACGAATTGTCAACAGTATTATCTGTGTAATCAAGGCGAATTGCAAGTACAATCTTGCGCCGGCGGTTTGTACTGGAACGTCGATCATTGCGATTGGCCCGAGAATAGTGCTTGTCATCCGGATGCGACTACTCAACCACCGGAAGTCCCCGAAGTTGTAACGACCGAAAAGCCGTTCGAACCGGGGACATCCCCGGCGGTGCCCATTCCCCCACCCGTCGATAGTCAGTATAAAGTGGTTTGTTACTTTACCAATTGGGCGTGGTATAGGTGAGGAAGCCCACACGATATGGGCGGTTTTTCTTTTTAATCAAAATTAACTTTTATAGGCAAGGAGATGGTAAATACCTACCCTCGGACATCGACGACCGTCTTTGTACTCACATAACTTACGGCTTCGCCGTCCTGAATCCCAACACCTTGACGATAACACCGCACGATTCTTGGGCGGACATAGACAACGGTATATCTAGATTCACAGCGATTTATAGCGTTAATTTAAAATCGTTTGCAAATCACGTGACTTCTGTCAAATTGATTGCATAACTTTTGGAGAAAATGTCATACTTACAGGCACTACGTTATATCAGTAAACTTCTCACCACACAATGGTTTAATAATAAATTCGGTGACACGTGCTTCGCTAGCGAGAAGTTGATGCGTATGAAGCGATACACACACGTAGAAAATACTAACTTTCTAAGTCGCGACGGGGGACCGATCCAATCTAATTTATTTCGGCTATTATAATTAAATTAAATAATTAATGCTCATGGAAAAGTAACTAGCTATTAATTTTAATTTTCTTCGGAGGAATTAACAGAATTATTTACCCAATTTGCAACTTTTTAACGTTCAAACTTATTCGAGTTAGTAGGTACTTTCCCTTGACCGTCCACTTGATAGAGTAAGTAAGAAAAGAGCATTTATGGAGGTGACAGACGTCCTAGCCGTTTTCAAGCGAGAGAATATTTGTTTACCCCACACACACGGTTACAGTAAAAAAGTGGGGTAAAAGCATGCTTGGAACTTTAAGGAAAGAAATTTTTGCTCACTTCGGTTTATACGATTGTTGATAATGCCTGCCTCGAGCTAGCGAAACACGTGTCACCGATTTTACTATAAGACAATTGTGTGGTGAGGAATTTACCGATGTGATATAGTGTCAGTAAATTACACCATAGTCCTTACAATCACCTTCATTCGTCATACTCACAGGCTATAAACGAAATTAAAATAAGACGTTTAGGATTTTTGCTAAAACAGTACAAGTAATAGTGCAATCTTGTGTTGGATAATTAAGGTTCTCACGAACGTCTAATAATAGTAATGATGTATTGAACTCAAAGATACACGTCGTCAGTTTACAACCATCACTTACCACACTTCACATGTCTCTCTCTCTTATATTTCTACCCTAAACATAGCAGCACTGCCAAACTAAGGAAAATCCTTAGACTAACCCTATTTTATACATAACACTTGATTGCAAATATTGTTTGGTCACGTGACTTGTAAGCATATTTAAATAACCGGTTTCATTCGTGATTTTTCTTCCATTCTAACAAGTTTTTCTTCAAGTCGCTGCTAACCCTTTTCTTTGTTGATTAGTAATTTCGTTGACAGCATTTAATTATAATCAATTACCCTTCATCAACCATAGCATTAAAATGAATTCACTGGTTCGAACCCGCACTATAATTTGAAAGTTTAGGAGTACTTCCCGTAAAAATAAAAACATTTGAACCACCCTCCGTATAACAATTTTACTTAACATTTTTTGGTCAGTCCCTAACTAAAACTCTTTGGGCGATCTCCGTATTTCAGCGTTTAAAAAGCGCTAGTTACAAACCTCGCCAGCCGAGATTTTAGATGGCGCCACTGTAGTAGAGGGGGTAATTACTCGCTGCTATACTCTATTTATTCAACAGAAATAGTTAAGCCACTCCCCATAAATTGATACCAATGAGCGCAATAATTTCAATAAGCATAAAAAAATATAAAACTAGTATTTATTTATAACAAAAATTACTACAAAGAATGCAGGAATGTACACGTTGGTCTGATACGTGTTTTTAGATATACGAGCAATAGAAACATTTTGTTCAAATATGGCGCTGTTTTTTAGGGAGTGGCTTAACCTGTTGAATGAACAAAGTATAGAGCACCGTGAAATTCGAGTGCAATGTGGCGATCTGGAACCGGTTATTTCTCACTACTTACGTCATGTATGGCTCGTTAAAAAAATTAATAACATAATAATATTACATTGTGAAAAGGACAGATAACTCATCATCTCACATATTTGCCCAGCCTAGTCATTTCTCGCCGCTAGAGCCCCGCAAAATTCGGTTGAAACCTAGCGATCTAGACCCGGCTATTTCTCACTACGTACCTCATTCATGGATCGTTCAAAAAAAAATCTTTTAAGTATTTTTACCAAAAAACAAAATTGTGGTATTTTAGAGTTCTACCATAAGGTCGTAGCATACAAGGCCAAAGGGATCAAAGTCCTAATCGCCATCGGCGGTTGGAACGACTCCCTAGGCGATAAGTACTCGAAATTGGTCAACGATCCCCAAGCCAGGGCCAAATTCATCAGAAACGTGATGGAATTCATCGAAAAGTGGGATTTCGACGGGCTGGATTTGGATTGGGAATACCCGAAATGCTGGCAGGTTAGTTACAAGCCCGGACAAACAGCGGTAACAGCGTACAATTATGAAATAAGTTACGACAGCATCGCCGACTCCCCACTCTAATCGATACTAAATCGATGCTGTATGCGAGTAGTTCTGCCTATGTACATGTAGGCTGTCGTAACTTATTTCGTAATTATCGCTATTTGACCAAACAGCTAGTACGACGTACAATTACGAAATAAGTTACGACAGCATCGCCAATTCCCCACTTTACTCAGTACTCAATCGATGTTGTATGCGAATAGTTTTGTGTATATGTAGGTTGTCGTAACTTCCGTAATTACCGCTGTTTCCCCAGACTAGTTATCGTCGTTTCGATTGTTCCGTTTCCGTCTTCATCTTCGAGATAAATTTCAGGTGGATTGCTCGAAAGGTCCTGATTCCGATAAGTCAAATTTCGCCACTTTCGTCAGGGAAATAAGCACCGCCTTCCGACCTAAAGGTTGGCTACTTTCTTCCGCCGTTTCCCCTAGTAAGATGGTCATCGATTCCGGATATGACGTCCCGATCCTTAACGATTATTTCGATTGGATCGCCGTGATGACGTACGATTTCCATGGGAATTGGGATAAACAAACCGGACACGTGGCACCGCTGTATTACTATCCGGGTGATAACTACGACTATTTCAACGCCGTAAGTCCGATTTTTCCTTCCCTCCTGTTCATTCTTCTTTTAAGGAAGTCACTTTTTCTTTCACCGTTTATTTCAGAACTTCACCTTGCACTATTGGATCGAGAAAGGAGCGCATCCCCGCAAATTGGTGATGGGAATGCCGCTTTACGGTCAAAGTTTTTCATTGGCGGACGCCTCCGAACACGGTTTGAATGCGAAGAGTTACGGTCCGGGCGAGGCCGGGGAATTTACCCGCGCCGGGGATTTTTGTCCTTCTACGAGATCTGCGAACGCGTCAAACGACGATCGTGGACGGTCGTTAGGGATCCGTTGGGAAGGATAGGACCTTACGCCTACAGCGGGAATCAATGGGTGTCCTACGATGATATCGCCGATATAAAACGAAAGGTACCAATATTACAAAAATAAAAAAGAAAACTCAATTATTACTTAACAGTGTCTTTGATTCCACCTGTCAGTAAGCGATGCCCGGGTAGTACTTGTTTGACGGACGCAAGCCGTCTGTCCTACCTACAAGGGGTGCTTCTAAAATTCTGGGAATTTTCAAACAAGGAACGGTTATATTGAATTATTAACGATGATTAGCACCAGATGAGTTCCGACAAGTTTCACCCCTGATTGTAGGCAAGGCAGGGCAAAACGTGTTACGACTTGTCTAGTGCCAACAATTGTTATTAATAGTTCAGTATTCCGTCACTATTTGGAAATATCCAAAAATTTTGGAAACATATACTTTATTTTGCAACTTGGAGGCCGCCAAACGAGAACTTTTGTTTCAAATGTGAACAGAATTCGGAGTAATACAAGTTTGCTATTGCGCATCCGAAATTGAAAGGAAAGTTCTCATTTGTCAGCCTGTACATTAATTATGTGTCAGCATAGATAAGTCATCCAGATAACCCATCCAATACATTTGCCTAAAATCTCGTTACCTACAATATAGCAAGTTCTCCTCTTCTAATACACGATCTACAGAATGTTAAAAAATGTATGAGTTGATAGGGCTATAGTTAGGGATGAGGCGCATTCAACTTTCGCAAAAGAAATTATATCACCGTAAAGATAGAAGAATGTTGGATACCATCCAGTGTTTCTACTGTTAATTTTGTTGGTCTCCAGGAAGGCTTTGTTTTACAAATGCATTTCTTTTCTTCAAATGTTCTAACAATATTATGTTTATGATTAACAAAATTCTGATCATTGAACTCATCATCAGGGAACTGCTGCATAAATTGTTGAATGTAAGACTCCAAGTCGTGCGTCCAGAATGCACCTGCATTTAAATTTGTAGTCTGATAATGGGCTATTAGAATAAAGACATCTTGTTCTGATATAAACACCATAATTTTGTTTTGTAGCTAAAATTAAAAGGTACAATCTGCAATTTAATGTTTTTAATAAACGGCAAAAGTGTCTTATCTTACCTTATTGCACTAGAAAATGTACTTCTAAAAGGAACTTATTCTTTTCAAAATTCTCAAACAACGCTGCAAAAAAGTCTAAAAGGCGACAATACAAAGCATACAAACAAACTATGACATTTGTCAGTTGTAGATGATTGGGATATTTTCTTTTCTACCAACTTAAATTTTGAATTTTTTACAGTTGATTTGACCTTGATCTCAAACATTTTTAAACATACGATATGCTTCGTTTACGTTAAGAATGTAGCGTGGGGGCTATAAAATTTTTGAATCTGATTGGCTAATAACGATGGTGACGCCAAAATTACACAAAGTGGAGCGTATCTAATGTTCGCACTTAATAGTTGTCAATTAGTCATAAACATAAAACATAACTAAGGTTTTATAAAAGAGTGGATAACGTGTTATCATTAGGTAGTGTAAACCGGGCTCACGCTGTCACTTCTATGAATTTTAGTTCGGTTTTAGTTCGTCAGTGCGGTTTGCACTACTTAATGATAACACATCATTCACTCCTTTATCAAACCTGAAATATAACCTTATTTATCCCAGGAGTTTGTCCTATTTTGATTGTGCGTTGGTTCAGAGCGCCACCTACTACATTCTTATCGTGAACTTTGTACAGCATAGGAATTTTTTCCATTCGAAGTCGATTGCCGTCGTCAATTCTATCGTAATGATAGCCTATTTGTAAGACTTATCTGTGGTTTTACATTAATGGTAACAATATACAAAAATATATACAATTCTTTTACTCTTGACAGTCTCAACTCATCAAGGATCTCGGTCTCGGAGGTGGGATGATTTGGGCGCTTGATCTTGACGATTTCCGCAACCGATGCGGTTGCGGGAAACATCCGTTACTAACGACGATGAACCACGAGCTTCGAAACGTCAACCTGGAAACCAATGTGGAGAACTGCACCTAAAACACTCGAAATATTTGCTCAAATAAGCGATCGTATCGCGCCGTATTTTTGTCTTCTTCTAATCGAAAACGAAAGTGATAATACGTAAAAAGAAATAAACAAAATGAATTAAAAAAGATTCATAATAAAAAGCAAAAGACATACGCTTAGAAGGATTGTAAAAAATAATTATATGTACTGGTTACTGTGTACTTAATTTTAAGCCATTAGGTTATCGAATAAAGAATTAGCCACGTAAGGGTGATGATTCCTATTGTATGCGATTTTTATGAGATTAAATCGTAAGCATTTTTTGACTTTTCATCTTATTCTTTCTTGTAAACACCTTCGTTGGCCGCCTACATCTGTCATTTAAACATTGTAAATTTTTGCTGTATGTAACACGAAAAGTATTGGTCCTATAAGAGATCCTTCAGGAATGCTTACCCTTAAAAAGGAAAAAGTGTGCAAGCTAAGACATCCAGCAATCATTACATATTTGTGCTGTAACAGCTATTATCTTACACCCCTTTGCTCTCGCCGCGCTTTTAGGGGTATTTTTCACCTTTTTCTTCGATCTGTTGAGTATGTGATCGACACGCCTTTAAGAGTTTTGATAAATTCGTAATTTCTTCGGTGAATTCTAGAATAGAAAACGTTCCGAACACATACTTGCTAAGCATAGTCATGTATAGGTTATGTCCGTTATGTTTGTTTTTAAATTTTCAAAACTTACTACCAACTTATCAGCGTCGCCAACCAAAAATTCAGGTTAGCGGTGGACACTAGCATAGGAGCTGTCAAATTATCTTCAATATTCAACAAATTCCTACCAATTACTCAGTGTCGCCAATCTAATTTCTCTTTTTCCCCTAGAGACACTTGAAATCGATTGCTCGCTCCGTCCTATACTCTGTTCATTCAACAGAAATAGTTAAACCAGTCTCTACAAAAGCGCGCAATAATTGAATAAAGTGTTTCTATTGGTTGAATGTCTAAAAACCTGTATCAGGCCAACATATACACTTGTGCGACGACGAGCTGGCCACCGTCCAATTAATAAATAACGAAGAATTTCTTGTTCTTATTTCTAAATTGCACATAACTACCCAAATACATTCAGAATAGCGCCTCTTAGATATTGAAACGCAACCTATTTAACACGTGACTTCATCAAAGAAGTTGTGTTTTATAAATAGGGAAAATCCTGCTTATTTGTGATTTTTTTGATCGTGATTTTATGCATTTTTTAAACAATTTAAAGACAGTTTTTTTATAACTTTACGGCCTTTTATTGTACGTTGGCATAGCTGTATTTTTGTGTTAGAAAGTTGTCCAGAGAAAAGGGGTGAAGTTAGTTATGATGTTGTGATTATGTAGTTGTTGTGTTCAGTTAGGTGGGTTAGGTATTCTTATCTATCGTTACAACATCCACTTTATGTTTGTGCCGTATGTGCGTCATTTATGAGAAAGACAAGTCAAAAATGTTGCGAGTTTATTTTATGTGCTCAGCCTATATAATTACCCAGTAAACATTTTTTAAATTTCGCGGATAGTTTAAGTTGGCATTTCCGGCAATAATTGACATACTCGCCAATTTTTAAGCACAATGCATGCGACTATGTTTACTATTGCCGGATCTACCAACTTAAGCTATCCGCGAAATTTAAAAAATATTTACCATGTAATTACGTTTTCTTTCTAGTAATTCCGATTAAAGTCCCCTTGTCAAAAATTAGAAACCGGTAACCCAAGGGAGAGGCAAAGATCCTTCGAGGATTAGTAACCAACTAGGTACCAACTTTCTTCTAATTCCCCCTCCAAATGTACATGAACAATCAATAACGATACAGTTCGAATATATTTCTCAGTACATTTCGTCCTAACTACATCAACAAAATCTTACAAAAAATGAAAGGGTACGCTAATAAAAATAATAATAAAAATAAAATGATGCATATTTGTACAAATTTACAATAATCTCGAACAATATCGCTACATAATAAAAATTGTAACATTAAAATAATTTATCGCCTAAGACTTTAACAACCTTCTCGTTCGATTTCTCCTCGTTCTTATCGCCAGATACGGCGCCTTCGTCGCCGTTGTCCCTCTGCTGTAGCAAATTGAGCGAGCTGTAATCGCCCGTGTTGCAAGGAATACTCGGAATCTGCACTCCTTGCATGGAAAATCCGGAATATTGCGGCATATTATAGGGTTTTAGAGGAGACGGCAGGTTAACCGGTGCGACTTTCTCATCCTTATCCAACAAACTCGATTCTTCCGATTTAAAGGGTAAGACGAAATCTTCCACCTTCGTTTGTTCGTGTGGTAACGTGGATGACACCGAGGACGGGATAAGGGGCGATTGGGAAATGAGGCAAGAGGAGCCGATGGGACTGAATGGATCGATCATGAAATTAGGGGATTTTCGTTTTTCCGGGGTGAGTTCGTCGGCGGCGCTGTTATCGGCGGACAAATCGGATAAGTCGATGTCGTAATTGATGTTGGATAAACCTAAGAGGCTCCCATCGTCCGGCGTTAAGATCTCGTCCAAGCTTTGAGTATCGTAGGCTAGGAGTTCGTTGGATTGGGATGGTTTGAGGGCGTCGGAGGGTAAACAAGGTGTAATATCCAGCTGCAATTTCCCCTTCTTACTGTCGGAAAAATTGAGCTCTTGTGCCGCGAGATTTTGCGCGTAAAAATGCGTTATGGCAGGTGATTTTTCGATTATATCTTTGTCGTTGTCATCATCGCCCACCGTATCGATGGTAATCGGGATGCTGATCGGTTCTGGTGCTTCGGAAGTCGTCGCAGCAACGATGATCGGTGCGATCGGGGATGGTAAATCCGCCGGATTAGAATCTTGCTTATCTAACGAAATAGGGACTTTACGCGGTTTGATTATCAACGGAGTCGATTCCCGGATTTCCGTCGCTTTCGAATTGATCTCCTTCTAAAAAGAAATCGAAAACATTTAATTCGATATCTCTTCGGATTTCGGAAAGGTGGAACGTGCCTTGAAAGCTTCCATGGTTTCACGTAACCTTTGCGTACCTTCCTGGACGGCGTCCATTCTTTCGGATAGACCTTTGAGTTGAGCTAAATGCTCGCAGAGCTGGTGCATGCCTTCGCAGGCGACGAGAGCCGATTCCCACGCGCTCACGGAGGTGATCGCGCCGGACATGTAGCCTTGAAATTCTTCCTCGGGCATGTTGAGAGATTCGGCGGTTAGGTTTTCGATGAACGAAACGGCACAACACTAAAAAAATCGATTTTAGAATCTACGTACAGTTTAGCGCGTTTAAGAGTCAGTTTAACAATCATCGAATAAGCACCCAATACCCCTCATACTAAGAATAAGTTCTCTAAGACAGCATTTACTAGTACGAGGGATAAGTTGAAATTATTGAAAATAAAAAACGCAATTAATATTTTCTAGGATTTTATTTTAAGTATGCTCAAACTATTTCCCTTCAGCTATGACACACTTGACCATTCTTGCTTTCCACTGTTTAAAAGCTCCCGACCAATCTTCATTCGGAATACCTTCAAAATAAGTGTGAACTGCGGTATCAATCTCTTCGGATGAAAACCTTCTGCCTCGCAAATTTCGTTTAAGCCCAAAAAATAGCCAAAAGTCACACATTCCCAAATCAGATGAGTACGGCGGATGTTCTATTACTTTTATATATATTTTTTTCAGCCAAAAGTTGGGGACGATGCATTTTCATGGTGCATCAGCATATCCCTCGTATAAGTTATCAGGTGCTTATCCGAAATTGTAAAATCGCCCCTAAGATTGTGTGTTTTCGAAGTCGTTGATGGCGCATATCAGAACTAAAACCCTTCGGAATTGAGCTGCACGACGATGCACAACTACCATTCTATTGCGCATGCGCCCTTGAAATACAAATTTAGACGTGTCGAGCTGTAGAAAGTCGTCAAATGTATAAGTTAACTTTCAAGGTCACCCATTGCGCACATCCTGATTTGACATAACAAGCACGTAAAGTGAGACAAGTAATAAGCAGAATACGTAGATACAGTTTTCGATAAAAACTAAGGAATAAGTTAACGGCATCATTTCTAGTAAAAACAAATTAGGGAAATCGAACTTCTACTTTTGTCCTGAGTTATAACTGAACTGGGCAAATATGCGGTATGATGAGTCATCTGTCGTTGGTCCTCTATAATATAATATTACATTGTGGAAAGGATATATGACTCATTATACCGCATATTTGCCCAGTTTACACATGTGATTGTGCGGTGAGCGCTGTTCGATGTCAGTTTTTGGCGTAAGATTCTCGTTTTCTGCCAGTGAAGATGACAACATGATTTATGTCGAAACTAGTGACGGTAACAATTTATTCTGATCATTTCAACGTACCAAGTTCGTAAAATAATATCCACCTTCGCCCTGCATCAATCGGGTGTCGTTGCAAAATCTGGTCACGTACAGGATGTTACTTTTCAGTCTTGCCGGATTCGCCTTCAATACGACGAAGATCAAAGCGGGTAGGAACTCGTCCGCGCTAACCGGACCACCTTGACAGTGTTGGAGAACCTCCACGACGCTTTGACAACAACGCACCACGTACGAGAGCTTTTCCTGTGGCGCTTTGACCGAGTCCATACCTATAGCGTGACGATGAGATCATTAGTCTGGACAAACAGCGGTATTTACGAACTAAATTACGACAGCCTACATATACACAGAATTATTCGCATACAACGCATCGACTTAATGCTAACTAGAGTGGGCGATACTGTCGTAACTTATTTCGTAATTGTACGCTTTTACCGCTTGGAATTTACGAAATTACCTAAAAGATGCGTAATGGCTGCGTAAACCAGGTCCCGCACCTCCATGCTGGTCTCGCTGATGCAACAATCGAGATGGTGAGCGTTCACCCAGCTCAGCTGTCTTATCCTACGTTGTATTGCCAGGTCCTTTTCTTCGTCGTTGGTGCTCGGAGGACAAAAGAGAACGCTATCGGGGGAAAAGAAAGCTTCCTAAATGTCCCCCGGAAATCTTGACGACCGAGTTGTTCTTCTCAGTGGACAAATCGTGATGAGAAATAGTCTGTCCACTGAGGATGGCAACGTAATCGTCGAACGAAATTTATCTAATTTGACGCGGGTGATCGGCGAACGTACCTGAAGAGTGTGGTCATCGAAAACTTCTCGAAGAAATCGATCAGGTGATCCTTAACGTCCTGTTCGACTTTCGAATAAATTTCGTGCGTGTTGATCCGGTTCGAGAAGAAATTGTAGTATTTCTGCGCGACGACGGCCACCTCCTCGATCGGTCTGCTGTCCATTTCGTTCTTGATGTTCGCGTTGAAGAACTTGACGAACTTGAAGAAGTCGTCTCGGACCGGCTTGCCTAGCTGGATGTAGGTGGACATGTACTCGATCTCCAATTTTTCCATTTCGGGATTGGTATGTCGCGGTTCATGATGACGCTCCGGTCGGCCCACGTCTATCAAATAATATATCAAATTATAAAGTTCTTACCGTGTCTGCTAATTTGGAAAAAATTTGAATCAGAGTTTCGACCATTAAGCTGTCATCTTCAATGGGAAAAGAAGGGAATTATGTGTTGTGTGTTAATGTATGGATTTAGTGGGTTTGGTGCTTTATGTTTTGTGTCTAAAACGTTGAGTACCTATAATTCAAAAGCTGTGCAATAGCCTGCATATCAAGCACATCTCAATAATTATCGCGGAGATAATTATCCTTTATTAATCGTAGACTAATTTTGTTACCATGTAAAATCCCAGAAGAAAACCGCATAGCCGCCTCCTTGGCAAAGTCACAAACACAAGGCCCTTGAGGTTCAGGAGCCGAAAATGATCTTTGTCGAATTCTTTTGCAAGCGACTGTATATGCACGGTCGAATAGTTTTGAAACGTATATGATCAATCTGTATAGTAAACCCCAGAAAATTGGCCACTAGAGTGAGAGAGATAGGTTTCTTAAAAAGCGAATATCCGATTTTATTAGGGGGTTTTACATGGGCGCGAGGGAGAACGATATATATATAAAAGTTCCCTAGATTATCTACTGATAGCGACTCAGGAACGCATATTTACCGAGTGTATCAGAGCATAAAGAACTGCGAGAGCGACAGATATAGAGCTACTCATATACAGCGCAAGTCGTAAACATTAGACATTTGTATATCAGTTGTGAAACAGCCGCAACTAACATTTTTAGGACGAACTCTAATTTTGTTTTGCGCGGGTTGGTGTTTTAACAAAATCCCAGGTACTCTATTCAGTTCTAGTTCATCCCGCAAACAGATATAGTAAAGGCTAAGCCCACCATTGCAACGTTACTTAAACGCTTGGTGATAATTGGCTCTATTTGTATAAATAATTTTTCGTACATATAAGAGAGAGAGAGCCAATTGCAATGAACTGTTTAAATGGAAGGCGGAAGAAGGTGGGCGTGGCCTTTACTATATCTGTTCGCTGGATAAAGTAGAAAGTTTAATGTCTAATGTGTTTAGCAACTAGTGTTTTCTGTTTAGTGCTCTTTATCTAATCTCTAGTATTTGTGAATTAGTATTTAGTGCCTTGTGTCTGGTGCCTTATATTTAATGTGTATGTAGGCGCTTAGTGTTTAGTGTTTTACATCTAGTGCAGTGGCAATTTTGCATGTAGATCAGTGGATAATAATAGCGTATTTTGAGTAATGCTATATTATGAGGTCGATCACCTAGTGACTTATAGGGAAAAAAAAAAACAGAGAAGATTGTCACTGGTTGTTTAGTGTTTAATGTCTGGTGTTCGGTATTAGTATTTTTCTCTCGTATTTCCTACTTCGTAGGAAGAACGCTAAAGATCACAGTGTTTAGTATTTAGTGATCATTGTCTTGTGTTTCCGGCCTTGTATTTAGTGCTCAATATCTAGTGCTTAGCGTTTGGTATTTAGTGTTTTGCATCTAGTGTTTCGCATTTAGTGTTTAGCGTCTTGTATCTACTGCTTTGCATCTGGTGCATATGTAGTGTTACGTATTTAGTCTTTAACGCAATGTATCTAGTGCTTTGTATTTAGTCTATAGTATTCTGTATTTAGTGTTTAACGTCTTCTATTTAGTGCGTAGTGTTTCGTATTTAGTGTTCAACGCAATGTATCTAGTGCTTTGTATTTAGTGTATAGTATTTCGTATTTAGTGTTTAGCGCTTTGTATCTACTGCTTTGTATTTAGTGTATAGTGTTTCGTATTTAGTGTTTAACGTTTTGAATCTAATGCTTTGTATTTAATGTATAATGTTTCGTATTTAGTGTTTAACGTCTTGTACATAATGCTTTGTATGTAGTGTATAGTGTTTCGTATTTAGTGTTTAACGTCTTGTATCTAGTGTTTTGTATTTAATGTATAGTGCTTCGTATTTAGTGTCTAACGTCTTGTATTTCGCGCTTTGTGGTTAGTGTATACTATGTTTCATATTAAGTGCTTAACACAATGTATCTAGTGCATTGTATTAGTGTATACTGTTTGACGTTTTGTTTTTAGTGTCGCATGTTTAGTGCTTAATAGTTAGTGTTTACTGCCTAATATCAATTGTATCGTACTTAGTATCAAGGCTCTAGTGTTTTGTAATTAGTGTTTAGGCGTCTAGTGCTTTCATATCGAATGTATTGACGGATAGTGAATGCTAGAAAAATTAGGCGCAATTCTATAACCACAACTTATTTTTATTATCTAATCTTACTTATTTAGTGTTTAGCGCTTAGTGTTTAGTGATGCACTGAGAATAACAACTTAGTTGTCGAGACACGGGCACGGAATAATTACCACACAAAAAATCTAAATTTACAACTTTACCTTTGGCAGCAGAAGTCCTCCGAAAAACCGGGGCGAAACTGAGATACTTGTTCTTTTTATCCGTCTGTTGTCGTTTCTTCTCTTCGAATTTGGAGAAGCCGGCGACCGGAGATCGACTGTGGTCCGAATGCGATTTGCGATGGTGCCTGTCTTTTTCCATCGAGCTTCGATAGCATTTTGAACAGTAGCCTGTACGAGAAATTTGCTTTCTAAATACGATTATTGGGCAATAGCTTTTAGGGTTATATCAGAAATCATCTGATAAACGCGTAGGCATATACCTTTGGTTATCGCCCAAGAAAACCCTGTAGGGGCCCGAAAAAGTTGAAGGACGAGTTATACTACCTCGCCTTCAAATCCATACGTAAACCAGAAAGGAAAATGCTGGAGTTTCGTTATTGAGAAAGTATAACGTGGCCATTAAAAATATCTCGGAAGATGTGGGGATGATGATCACTTTAATCCTCCAGGATTCAAATCAGAAGGTTGGCTTTTCTTCTTGGATAACCTGGGATTCAGTCCCATCAATTAATGACGACAATAATGTTGCCAACCTGTCCCCCAAATAGCGCGAAAAGAAACTGGAGATTCCTTCTCCCATGAAAATCAAACGTGATCATTCCAAAAGTTTCTGACGCGCTAAATTTTCGTGAAAATCAAACTTTGTCGCCCGGACCTGTATCTCATGATCAATGGAATGTGGTTCGGAAACAGGATAAGTGTTGTAGAAAAATGACGGTTACTTCCCAAGAAGAAATTATTGGTCAGGATTCAAATCCGATATCTCCTATCTGTGTTGGCAAACCGCAACTTAAATGCTACCACCTGATCAGGGTCAAACTTTACTAAAGCGTGCTCAAATCCATACATATCGAGGATAAAAGGAAGTTGGAGGTTATTCCTGGCGAAAATCAAATGTGGGCGTCCCAAAATGGTTTGTGATGATGCGAGCTAATCTCCGGTGGAAACAAAACTTGTGGTGGTCATCCAGAAAATCTTGTATCTCATGATCAGTGGGACGTGTTTGAGAAACGTGATAAATGTTGTAGATAGATGATGGTCATCCCCCAAGAAGAAACTCGTGATCAGAAAGAGTATAACTGGTGTAAATAGATAATGGTCATCACCCAAAAAACGATACCTATTGCTTTCTTTTCCCAATATTCTTTAGACATCCAGCTGAATAGAGTTGCACAGAAATTAAACAGCCAATAGGCGAAGAGAATAAAGTCACATGGATACATTTGTGTCAGAAATTCAACCTTACGAGGAGTATACTATACTTTGATGTTATTGCGATTTCTGATAGGCTTAATCAAGAGGAGGTAATGACAGCAAGCAAGGTGAAGTGTACCTGTTCAATCTGGTTTCATCAGAAACACTGTGACGTAAATCTACTTCATGACCATAATGACCTGGGAGTTTAAAGAGATACTGTACATTTTTCCACATTTCCTTGATTTCGTGGCAAAAACTAACATGACAATTCACAGGGATCCAATTTCTTTAATATATCTCTTTTGTTTCCTTGCAGTTTTGCTAGGACAACACTATGGGATTCAGGCGCAATTTCACATTCTTCCTGACCAAGCAAATTCGAAAATTTATCGCTTTTGTTGTTTATTAATTTTTGGCCCCTGGTCGTCACGAGATTTATCGAAAACTATCTGTGCGTCAGAAACTTCCCATCAACTACGATAATCGTCTATTAATTTCGAGCCTATCTACGCTTTTACGGTTTTAGTTATATCTATTCTAAACAAATTCCACACGAATCGAGGGAATGATCGCCGTTTAGTTTAAATACTTTCGAGTGGTGGATGTTTACGGAAACTGATCGTACTTGATACCGATACGAGGAAAATAGTTGATAGATAATAGATTGTCGCGTTATCTGCGGGGAAGTTAACGATGAAAAATTTTGGATTTTCTTCCTTATTAATACGTTAATTGTCGAAGTTAAGGCCATCGGATTCGCACAAGAATATCCTATGACACATCGTTTGTATCATTGACAGCAAAAATGTTAATAATGGAAAAAGATTAAGAACGAAAACTCTCGTTACTTAGAGGATATGCATTAAGGGGTAATTGTTTTTTATCACTTCTTTAAGGCCCAAGCTTCCAATCATAAACTAAATATATTTTTTTAAATAAATTTGAAAATTGGAAATAATTTCGTAATAATGTGGATTTTCAAGCTTCTTCGAAGTTTTCGGGAAGTGTAATTTGTTTTTTTATAAAAATTATGTCACTAGAATTTTCGTTTACTTTTCAAATCTGGCAAGATGATCTTCAAACTTTTTCAAACGTGAGATTTTTGTAGTTTGTTCGAACTCTGCCCGTCCCTTGGGGACAAGAAAAAAAGTTTTGATCCCTCTCACATCGGTCCCCAAACTTTTTCAAAGTATTTTTTCCAAAGTAACACGGTTGTGCGTTAGTGTTAACTCACGTTACTAGGACGTTCTTAATTTTTAAATCTGCAAAAGTGATCCTCAAAGTTCTTTGGACGTAATTTTTTTAATCTGTTCAAAAGTTTGGCAATCTCTTTGGAACAAAAAAGAACGTGTGATATCTCTAACATCGGTTTTCAAACTTTTTTACTAATTAAATCTGGTCAGGTAATCCTCAAACTTTCTTGGACGCGAGATCTTTCTAGTTTATTCGAATTGGGGACAAGGAAACACCTTTTTGATACATCTGACATCGATTCCCAAACATTTTCAATGTGATTTTTTCGAAAAACACACAACTGGGCGTTAATGTTACTTATTCACTAGAATATTCATGTTACGACGACTTTTTTACTAATTAAATCTGCAGAGGTAAATTTCAAACTTTTTTGCCTTGAGATTTTTGCAGTTCCTTCAAACCCTGGCAAACTCTTTGGAACACGGGAAAAGTTTGAATGCCTCCAACAGCGGCTCCCAAGCTTTTTCAAAGGAATTGTTCGAAAATTACACAATTGTGCCTTTTAGTGTTACTTATTCACTGGAATATCGAGGTCATTACGACTTTCTCACTTTTTAAATTTGACTAGGTGATCCTCAAACTTTTTCTGACGTGAGATTCGAACCCTTCTCACCTCCTGGGAACAAGCAAAAACAAGTTTTGATACTTCTAACATCGGTTGCCAAACTTTTTCAAAGGAATTTTTCGAAAATTACACGACTGTGCCTTAGTGTTACTTATTCAATGGAATATCGAGATTATTACGACTTTCTTACTTTGTATATCTGACTAGGTGATCCTCAAACTTTTTCGGATGGGAGATTCGAACTCTTCCCACCCCTGGGAACAAGCAAAACAAGTTTTGATACTTCTAACATCGGTTCCCAAACTTTTTAAAGTAATTTTTCCAAAGTTACACGACTGTGCGTTAATGTTAACACATTCACTGCTATATTCACGTTACCAAGATTTTTACTTGTTAAATCTGCTAAGGTGATCCTCAAACTTTTTGACCCGAGCTTCTCGTCATTTGTTCAAAGCTCTTGCAATCCTTTTACGAGAGAGAAAGGAAGTAACACGATGAGCGCAGGTTTTGAGATAAAATAAAAGTGTTAATGTTTATGACATCGGTTCTCACACTTTTTCCAAGTGATTTTTACAAAGTTACACGACTGTGCATTAGTGTTAAATTCTTTAATAATGTGTATTCGGGCCACTACGAGTTTTTTACTTTTTAAATCTGACAAGGTGGTCCTCAAACTTTTTCGGACGTAATTTGTTCTTTTAGTTTGTTCAAACTTCGGCATTCTATTAGGGACAAAAAGTGATACCTCTAACATCGGTTCTCAAACTTTTCTTACTAATTAAATCTAACAAGGTAATCGTCAAACTTTTTCGGACGTAATTTGTTTTTTATTTTGCTCAAACTTTGGCGATCTGTTCTGGGACAAAAAAGTTGTGATACCTCTAACTTCGGTTTTCAAAAACTTTTTTGACTAATTAAATCTGACCGGGTGATGCTCAAACTTTTTCGGGCGTAATTTGTTCTTTTAGTTCGTTCAAACTTTGGCAATCTTTTCGGGAGAAAAAAATTTTTTAATCTCTCTAACATCCGTTCTCAAACTTTTTCTTACTAATTAAATCTGACCTTTTTCGGGCGTGAGATTTCTCAAGTTTGTGCAAACTCGGGCTATTTCTTTGGAACAAGGAAATAGTTTGGATACTTCTAACATCGGTTCCCAAACTTTTTCAAAGTGATTTTTCGAAAATTACATGACTGTGCGGTAGCGTTAACTTATTCATTAGTATAATCACGTTACGACGACTTCTAACTTCTTAAATCTGCAAAGGTGATCCTCAAACTTTTTTGGACCTAATTTTTAATTTACGACTTTTTTACTTTTCAAATCTGACACCTCACAGGAAAAAGGCACAGGATTAAGTAAGTTAAGAAAGTAAGTTTAATCTGGACAGGTGGTTCCCAAACTTTTTTCATGTGATCTTGTCGCCATTTGTTTAAAGCTTTTACAAGCATTTTGGAGAGGGACAGGGTCTCACGATAAACGCAATTTTGGAGAAGAGGAAAAAAGGGAAAAGAGTTTGATATTCATAACATTGGTTCTCAAACTTTCTCATGCAGATTTTCGAGGGTAAGTTACATTACTGTGCGGTAATATGGTTTGTTTATCAAAATATGTGCCTGACTTAGACTTGGACCTAAATTTGGAAACGAAGCCCCCTCAAACTTTTGTTTAGACCATTTTAGTTCCATATCTTATACCAGCATTTCGTTTTTTTACTTTTTTCGTTGTTTCTTGGCTCCGACGCCCTGATAGGACAGAAGGAGAACAGACGAAGAAAAAGATGTTTTCTTTTCGAAAAGCACAAATTTCTCAATGAGAATTTCTTCTGCCCTCATCATTTCACGTTCGGTTATCTAAGAAGGATCACAATGGAAAGCCGAGAGCTTCACTCTAGAGATACGTCCGTTATCACTAAAGTTTGATAAAAGAGTGGATGACGTGTAGCAGTGTAAACCGGATTCACGCTTTCCCAATGATAAGTTATCGTTAAATAATAAAATTCGGAGAAGTGATAGCGTGAGTCCGGTTTACACTACTACACGTTATCCACGCGTTTATCAAACCTTAGTTATCACTAAAGTTAAATTCTAGTCTACATTTGGGTAAATTATTTATGATTAAGATGCGGAAAAACTTACCACCCCAATCCGGATTGCCGTAGTAGCCACAACCATTTTTACACTTCAAATCAGCCTGTTTGATCCTTAAGGACGGTTGTTTGGTGGCGTACATCATGTACTTGTAGGACCGCTGCAAAGCAAACATGGCCATTTTTTTTTTGGTTTAAAAAAGAATGATTTCTCGCGAAACTCGCGAACAACACGAAACTATCGAAATAGAATAATCGGGAGAAAAGTGGGACGAGTTTGTTAAAGTCTTAAGAATAGCACTACGATACGAAGTCTTTTCTTTTCGCGGCCATCATTGAATAGAAATCAATAATGATCCCCGGACGATTGAAAAATTTGGTGCACCCATGAATTTTGAAGGACGATAATCCCGTTTCGTCCCTTTACCACGGAGGTACGAAGCCGTGGTCGTCGGTGCTGGGATTTAATCCTACGGTGATTCGATGCGGCGATTTGTACGAGATTTGGATATCGTGGTAATCGCTGATTCTGGACGTCAAAAGTTCGACGGTGGAAACGATCACCGACACGTTTGGCTCGCTCGGATCGGCCATTTGTCGTCGGACGAATTTGGAGCAATTTTATCGGAAGAAAAGGAGAAGGAGACGAAAAGGCCTAACACTTTCGTTTTAACTCGAAAAAATGTTGATAAATCCTTCAGAGATTAAAGATGCACGAAAATCTACTGAAATTGACGAGCGACAAGCACTATTTCGATCGAATCGAACGCGAGAAATGACTACGGAAGAAGGCGATGGTCGAAATTTATAGCGCGATAGGGAGATAATCGTTAAGTAAACAGTTCGGTAAGCATCAGAAGTTGAAAAGTCGAAAATTCGAAACGATCGCTTATCGAAAGTGAAATCTTATTGTTCGAAAGGAAGGATGTTCCATGCAATTAAAACGCGATTATAGTGCTTGATTGCCGGACGTCTGTAATAAGTAATTAGGCGGTTTGGATGGTCATTTTCGAAGTTAAATTGCCTCTATATAGAAGATTACTTAAAATGCTAATTCGATAAGTCAACTTGAATCGAGAAATTTTTGTAGGGGAAATAGACGAAGTTACTTATTACAAGATAAATGTTTTCTGCTTTCTTCATTGTTCCTATACGAAGATGATAATAATAGAATCAACTTAGACGATAGACTTAGTGTAAATAAATAGGCGCCGAAAACTATCAATGGTAGAATAGAAAAGGATACTTCTAAATATACGTTTGCTTTGATTTTCTTTTCTCGTTTTAATAATAATTACAATCTTTAACATACGTACAACAATGTTACCAATTTAATTTTTTCATTGTTCAAAGTGGAGTCGAAAGCGCTCGGTTGAGAATGCATCGATAATCACCTCGCTATGTTGTTATTAGCAACAGTCTGCGAAAAAATACTGGAGAAGAGATTAACTGAAACGATTGAACAACAAAAAAACACCGAGCAAATTTCGTATGGGCAGGAGCATACAGAATCATATTTTTACTATAAAACAGATAATGGAAGAAATCAAGAATACTAAGATGAGAATATATAAAATATTCATCTTCTTCTTCTTCTTCAGCCTCAGTCCCGCTTTGTTGCGGGGTCGGTTCTTCTGGTTCGGGCCCGCCATTTGTTCCGGTCAGGAGCTTGGCCCGGGTGGAGTCACTATAAAATATTCATAAATCTAGAAAACGCCTTCGATGTAACTCCTGGAAAAGTAATAGAGGAGAGTAAAAAGAGTAGAATAATGAATGCCTGAATAGAAAGAGTAGAAGCAACGTAAGGACAGATAATTTGTAATCTGAAGAATTCTCGACAAACGATGGTCTACGCTGGTGTGGACAAACAGCGGTAGCTACGAAATAAGTTACGACGACCTACATATACACAGAACTACTCGCATACAGCATCGATTTAGTACTGATTAGCGTGAGGAGTCGGCGATGCTATCGTAACTTATTTCGTAATTGTACGCTTCTACCGCTGTTTGCCCCGACTAGTCTTCGCCAAAGAAGATGAACAAAGTCCCATTTTGCTTAAGGGGTCACGCCTGTGCGAAATTTTCGAAAACATAGATTTTCGGTTTTTCATGGATTCTCAAAGTGTAACATTTCAAGAATATTCTCTGAAAATTTCAAGTTGATCCGTTCAAAATTGAGAAAGTTATAAAGTTCGCAAGTTGAAGGTTCACAAGATCGGCAGAAGAAATCCGCAGATCGTTACAGTGCTCTATCTCCGAAAGCCTTGAAAACAATCCAGCCAATATGCGAAGACCTCAGCGATAAAAATTTATTGGAAAGGTGCAGAGGTGGTTTCAATCAGAATAATAATGAGAGTTACAACCGACTCATCTGGAAAATAAGCCCGAAAATTATTACGAGTGGGTCGATCTCGGTTGAAATGGCCGCCCATTTTGCTGCCTGTCAATTCAACGAAGGGCTCATTCCGTTATTGAGTATACTGGGGACACACTGCGGCCATAATGCTCATGAATATGTGAGAGAAGAAGACGAGATGCGCCTACAGACAGCCGAGCGGCGTGCTTAATCTAACATACGGGAAGGGAGAATGTTTCGTAGATAGAAGCAAATTGGGATTTGCTATATAGGAGTTACTATATGGACCTGGCATCGATGATTCTACGTGAGTGCCTCAAATTACATTTCATCCACCTGTAAACCCGACCTAAAACTTTAAACGCGTTTTGCGTGAAACGACTTTTTCCAAATCGGCGACCACGATATCTCGAGAACCACTGAACTGATCAACTTCAAATTTTACAAACTTCATCTACACATCAAAATCTAGTACTTGAACGGAGAAATTTCCGCTCCAATGCCTGGTTTCATTTCTGATAAGGCCATTTGTAGGAGAACGTTTTTCTGGAAGAAAATACTTTCTTTCTCCAAAATTTCAAAAATCAAAAAGTATCCTTTACCAGCATTGTTTTTAAATATCCGTTACTTTTTTTTTTCGAGCAATGTATTTTATTATTATTATTTTATTTTGAGAGTGAAGTAAATTTTTATGTACTCGTGTAAGTGGGTCCGTCTTTAATTGCTACTTATTCCTAATCTCTGCGAAAAGATATTCTAAACTAATAGATTTATAGAAGCTTACGTATGTGCATGTGTTACATCTTTTTTCATAGATAAACAACGAAGTTAAAAACATCATCACGCCGTCATCAATTAATTTAAGCGCATATTTGTGCAATTTAACAAATCGATTACAAACAACGTCGTTTCCTGCTCGCCGACATCAAAGATTTTCATTTCGAAAAATTTGAGTTGGTAAACAGATATATACATATTTTTCCAATTGGGATAGAAACCTATTAAACTTATTTTTCTCAAGAACAGAAAGCTGTTAAACCATCTCTTCGAGAGTCGAGGAAACATTCGCAACGGCAAACTGCAAAAATTACAGAAAATAACTCCTAGTTATGTGCCTCGTTTAGCGAAAAATCAAAAAAGGGGCTAGCACCTGAAAACACGCAGGTGAGGAAGATGTGGTCGTAAAAGAAAAGCCTCACAGAAATCTAACTTTGAAATTATTTGCCAGGCTGTGAGTAATAGATTTGATACAGTAAAAAGCTATTAAAAGTCACGGTATAGATGTTAAAGCTAGAACTGCTAAGTGTCGGCTGTACGAATATAACAAAGCAGAGTTTAACGGCAAAAATAAACATATGCTCGTTTTAATTTTGCGAGGTCAAAGGTTAAAAAAGGTACATAACTTAATTGGACGATTTTTTTATATTAAATTAATGTTCGCATCACTTAACAGGCGATCGCAATTTGTCCGCAAATGACCTGGCGAACGTCTCACAGAATCCAGGGTTTTTCGAACTGAAATATACTCGCCGTAACTAATGGTTTGGAACGTAATTCGCGGATATTCGCCTAAACCTTTATATTTTCTGGAAGGTACAATGCGCCAAAACTGCCAAGTACAATACATAAATCCATTGGTATTATTGACCACTTCGGGCAGTCACGTTATCTATAATCGAATATTTTCTGAACCTAATCAGAGAAAAATAGAGCAAAAACGTAATGATCAGGGCTGTACAGGTTCGGGGATCATTAATCGCCTATACGCTAGTTGGGCTAGTATACGGATTCGGCTAGTACTTAAAATCACGAGAGTGAGAGCGAGAACGAATAAAAATCGTCACTTTGACAATGAAATCGAAGAAGATAGAGCGCGAGGCGTGTAAAACATGACAGACACACCTGTCTACACGGCCCCATGCTCTATCTCATTCGTTCCTATTGTCGCGGTAATGCCCTTTATTCGTTCTCGCTTGCAGTCACGTGATTCTAGACTCAAGTTAAGTATTGGCCGAACATGTATAGAAACAACAGCGCAAAACACTTGTTGAACAGTTTACCTGACTTGTCACAACTTTAACGATGTATAATAACTAGACTGGGCAAATATGCGGTATGATAAGTCACATGCCCTTTGGCCTATGTATTATATTACATTGTGAAAAGGACAGATGACTCATCACACCGTACATTTGCCCAGTTTAATAATAACTAGATAAAACTGGTAACTTTCAATGCATTGAAGCGCATTAACAAGGCAACGATACAGAAATTATCAAAGCTTCCTTTTTCTGAAAATAATCAGTAATTACGTAGCGACCAAACCAAACGTGATGTCCCAATATGAATGTAACTCCTCTAAAAACCAAGGAATTATCACATGAAGAACTCAATCAATGATATAGTCTAAAAATACATCCATCAAGCGTTTAAATTATCTCATCTAATGCAGTTATTATCAGAGAAATAGAAGCACACTTTGAACATGTCTCATTTTTTCTCAACTTTTATCAGCTCTCACGTATAAGTACGAATACGAAATCTCTCATTAATAATTGATAACCGACTTCTTTATCTCCCCCTTTTTTATCAATTAATTATTGCACAAATCGGAATGACTATAGTCAGCTAGAATAGTTCCATTTGTATCGTAAAACGACTCTATCTCGTGCCATTAACCCAAAAACCTTATCCTTTGTCGTAGAAAAAATTCCCATCGAATTAAGTAAGTGTCGTAATCATTAAAAGCAGTTTAGACCTCATCGATAAACGCGCGTAAACAGTTCAATGTCAATGTTACTCATCTTTCAGCACGCCCTGTATGTTGTACGTTAAACACCATACATTTTACGCGGTTTCATTTTATCGAAGTTTCTACCAACTTACTAACTAATTGTCTTATATTAACGTTCCTTTAGTATAATTACTAAATAATTACAACTTATTATCGTAAGAATCCAGGTAAAATACGTGTACACGATTCGTGTTTCCTTTACGTCCTTGCAATAGGTCGCCTGATTTATTAGCGAATTTAGACCCTTATCTCCGGAAAAATGACCCCAACTGTTCGATACGGCTCGTAAAAATAAAGGAATCTTATCGCCGGGTTCATTATTTTTACGTTCCTCGCGATAAATAAGGCAAAAATAAGGCGATTATTGCAGCGACATAACCACAAGTTTCAAGTACTTGTTGGAATGTAGATTTTCTAATAAATCCACGTATAATTAACGAACAACTAATAAGAGAAAATTGAGCACTTACATTTTCCTTGAAATCGGGGATTTTCGTCAACACTTTACATGTTATTTATTATATTTCGATAGTCAAAATTTGAGGAGGTTATGTTGTCAAAATACAGGTCTGCCAATCTTTTCTAAGATGCTCCCCAGCTTGAAGCCCTATCGAATAAGCATGACTGTCAATTGCAAGAACAGAAAATTACTATACAATATACCTCCACTGAGATTTTTATTGATTGTCCTGATCCTGCATTACTTTCCCCAGTTCCCCTATCAATATTTACTTCTATTTAAATGCAACGCTTTGATATCACTTTCAGATAAAATATGATTATGCAACTTATCATACACAACGCCTATGTAAAAGGTATGATGTATGAATATCAGCATTATGGAATATGCAATTTTGCTGTTATTTTAAGTATATAACGGAATCAAAACGGACAAACACGTTTAGCCTTGAGAAAGAAACTAACAGCCGTAAAAACTTGTCCGTATCAAACTCAAAAAAGACATACGGTACCCATATGTAGGGTAAGTGACAGCTATAGCAGTGCATATGGGGAAATCCACTAGAAGTTACTAAAAGGCACTAAAAGGCTAACTTCAGATAGAAAAATGGAAGTAAATATTGATACGAGAACTATGGAAAGTTGTGTAGGATCAAGACAATCATCAAAAATCTCATGTATATAGTCAGGGAACCAACATATAAGTTGCAAAATTATTAAGATCTCTTCTGTATTGATTTCTGAAAATTATAACTTGTTTGTCGTCATACGACTCGTTGAAGGGGTTGGACAATCTATGTAAAAGATACGGCAGGCAGTTACCCAGAAAACATTTTTTAAATTTCGCGGACAGTTTGAGTTGGTCGTTCTGGCAATAGTGGACATACTCGCCAATTTTTAAGCACAACGGCCAACTTAAATTACCCACAAAATTTAAAAAGATGTTTACCGGGTAGTGTTAAGTAACTGAAATATTTTAATTTGTTAGAATCAATCTGATCTTTACGTTTATCAGTTGGCCGGACGAATTTTAAAAGACCCCTTTTAATAAAACTCATAGAATAATAACAATAATGATTTATTCTCCTTGATCATTACATTAGATCTTTCTCTCCCGGTTTGCCAACCTCTCCCCACTGAATTTCCTATTCCACTGTAGACAGTCGAAGGTGCTAAATTTAAATTATAGTAATGACACTTAGGTATTAGTTAATTAATCATTTTGTAAAGAAAATATTGTCCTTTATTTAACCTAGTAGAGACAACGCGACAGATTAAGTACTGTAGAAGGAAAAATATAAACGCTTTTAATGTTCGATTGTACATAAATAAACATAACATAAAATCTTGACACGTTTATTCACTCGTCGTTTTCTTCATAACATAATAACCGCCCAGTATGGCCAACTTAAAATTACGCGGCAAATTTAAATGTAAACTTGGACATGAGTTGCCAGCTTATGGTCACGAGACGCGTTAGATATCAGTGAATCTCAGTCGTTCTTAATGAAATGGAATCAAGTGATAAATATTGAATCATTTCAAAGATAAATAGTATACAGAGTGCGCAAACGAAAGTGTCTACCGCGTGACGTAAAATTTGTTGTTGGTAACTTCCTGCAGAATTCGACTTAGGGAGGAATTATCGAGTTATCGAAGATTCCGTTGTATTTCCTCAAGTTTCGCTCTGTTAATTCTATATTCACGCTTTCAAACTCTTTATTCCAAACATTCCAAAGGTTTCCACTAAAAATAAATGCACACGATAGTAAAAAATATAATTTATTCCTTTTAAAAAATAGTAAATATAAATACTTTCAAAAAGTAGTAGATACAAGTAAATATCAATAAAATAAGGTAATGGATAAAATTAATACATTTTAAAAAGGGGTTATTTCTAACTGGAAATAAAATTCATCTTCGTATTTGGCCCCAATAAGCATCAGACTGAGGTAAAATCTTTCGTTATAATTACGATTATATTCTGTTACTGACTCAGAATTTCCACCGGCTGTTGGGATTCGAACGATATCACGTGGAATTCCGGCTTCGTAACGGGAATGTCTATGGAGGAACTGATCAGGGTTGATGGTTCTTCGGTATCTGGAATGATCGTCGTCATCGATTCGCTCCAATGGAATGGTGATAGTTTATTCTGAAAAGCAATTTCTTTTTAAGTAACAAGTAGAAGGATAGCATAAAAAGAAGACGATATAAAAGCAGGTTTCTCCCGAAGATTCTCTTTGTTTGTCGGCAGTCTTCAAAATGCACGCTTAAATGACAATAAATAAATATAATAGTACAATAGTTTCCATTAAGTTCCCAACATTTTTCGAAGGTGTCAATGTCTCCTCCGTTTTGGACTCTTAATCACAAACATTTAGGGAAACGTTACACACCCAAATAATGATGAGTCAAGATGGATAATCGAATGTGCGCTTCCACGGTAGTCGTCGAATTAGGAAAGATTTTCCAGGTAATATTGTTACCGTCGTTGCTAGCTTCTTTAGAAGTAATATAAAGGCTACACGTCGTTTACGTTAAGAATGCAGTGTGAGGGGTAGATAGGACTATCAAATTCTTGAATCTAATTGGCTAATAGCGATGCCCAAATTACACAAAGCGCAGCTCACCTGACATGGCACCGGCTATGTAGCTATAGCTCGTTTCAACTTATTTTAATCTGACTATATTAAGTGTGAACAGATTTATAGGATCTCTTGCGGTAAGGGCTTTATGAAGAGTCTGGTTATCGCACTCTAAGAGAGTAAACATAAACATAATTACTTGCTCATTACTCAGATTAAAATAAATTGGAACGAGCTATACCACTTTATCTAACATAACCTTACTTATCCGAGGAGTTTGTCCTATGTTGATTGTGCCTCGATTTAGAGTGTCACCTACTGCATTCTTAACGTGCGCAATCAGCGAAACGTTGACTTTATGTTTTTCCAACAACCACGATATTAGCCGGAAAATATTTGCAAACGTCGTGGCAATACTATATCAAATATTCGTGAAAGTTGGTTATATGTCACAAATAAAAGATGGAGGAAGAGTTAGAAATGCTTGATTTTCTTACCTCAACGTATACGGATTCGAAATACTTTTTCTTGGAAGATCCAATTGTTATAATCAACGTCTCCGAATACCGGACGGGTATTTGCTTCGGTTGGAAGTAACATGTTGAAACATATCTAAAAAGGAAAAAGAAAATTAAAATCAAACAAATCCTTCGAAAATAAAACCACAAAAAGTCATTTCTCGTTTGAGGAAATCGAAAATACAATGGGACAAATAGACATAAAATAAATAAAAGCAAGACGATTTTTTCGTTGTTTTTATTATACGGTTTTGTTAATGCTTGCCTCCTGCTAGTCAAACACTTGTCACCAAATATATTATTAAATGATTATATGGTGAGGAGTTTACCGATGTCACATATTATTATTATTATTATTATTATTATTATTATTATTATTATTATTTCCTTTTCTTTGTAGTTGGCCCATCTCGAAATAATTTTTCATCCTAGTAAGTGGACAAATATGCTCTTGAGTTGTAAAGCGGGAAGTTTAGTTTGCATGAAGAAAATTGAAGTAATGGCGGTTCATTCGGTAAGTTACGGTTTGAAAATTCTAGCCTCGTCGTTAGCGAAACACGTGTCATCGGATCTAATTAAATAATTGTGTTGGTTGAAGACTTTACCCGTGTTTGGTGTACTGTCAGTGTCATTGGAGTTCGAGACAATCTGCAGTAATCATCCAAAATCACTTATTAATCATCTTTTAAGCGCGTCATAAAGTAATCTAGCTGGAAAAAAATTCCAAAGAGATAATAATTGTTATCTTAAATCTAAATTTTAGATCTCAAGCACTGATTATTTGTCTAATTGCAGGAATACTAATAATAATTCATGATTGACAACGATTACCTTTTCGGGCCGTATCTTCCTTCCGTAACACGCTCTCTGGTAGTAACTATTTCTTCGGCGGTTTGAGGACGGAAATATCTACAAACAAATTGTGTTAAAATCTACATACGAATTTGTGTGTGCTGGTTATAAATTAATAAAACAAATATTAGAAAATTCGTAATAAATTAGAATGTGTAATTATGAAGACGTGGGGACATACACCAAAACGGGCTTGTAGATCTTTTCGATGTACAAATCATTGCTTTCGTTCTTGTGTATCAGGGCCGGTAGAAATTTGCGGCGTTTTTCGATTTTGCGGTAAATTGCGCGGGTCATTTTCGGACAACGTAGGTAGGTTGAACCGTGGTAACATACTGCGACAAATCCTACGAATTCGAATCTTTTTTATTATTTAATTCTTTTTCTCTTGTCAATAAATAACGACCGCGGTTTTGCAACGACTTTTTTCCCGAATAGGAATGATATACAATGCGTTCATGATGAAAGGAACAAATTCAATAAAAATATTTAATCAAAGAATTAGGCTACAGTAAATAACAAGACAAAATAAATAATTTGCAACCTGTTAGGTCATGTTTTTTTGCGAAAATCGAATACGCCATATACGTAATTTATTCCGGTTTGCCGAAAAGCGCGACTGCGGCTACTGAGGAGTCTGTGGTTGTCCACAGAAGATTAAATTAGATACATAATGGGATAATTCTTCATTGAATTTTTGGGCACAAACATCAGAATATAAATATTAAAAAAAAAAAAAAAAATTGAACCAAAGTATGTATTACTTACTCTGGTGATTTAGCGGCTTCCTGAATTTCCTCTTGGGCCTGAGTGGCCTCTTCAACTCCTGCACCTACAAGAAATGTATTATGCAATATGCATCGCTAATAATTTAGTCACTTTAGAGTTTAACACAGATTACATAACGAAAGAGAAGAAGAGACGAAGATAGAATAACGAGAATGCAAAAAGACAAATGGGCAGAAAATCGGGGGAAAAGGGAAAACAGAAAGGCGGACCAGGGGAAAAACAAATAGAACGGAAGATGGAGGGATAAAATAAAATAGTAATATAGGCTAGACACGTAGAAAATACGTATAAAAACGTATTGGTAAAAGTATTTTTAGCAACAAAATGAAAGCATTGATAATGGAATCTTTATGTCGAAACGTCGCGGTGAATAGCCGTGAAATCCTTATCAGACGTTTGAATATCGTATGTGTAACTATGCACACACATAGGCAGCAAATGTTGATATAAAATAATATCTAACAGAGATAACACTTATCAGAATTTGACTATCTTTGTACGTTATTCATATGGAAATATAAACTTATTCCTGTAGGGAATTTATTTTATTATTATTACTATTATTATTATTAAATTTAATCGCATATTACGTGCGATTACAGATTATTAATTTGGTCTTAACCTTCCTATACTCACGCATACGGTCTGTGAGACCGACTTATATAGTATAGTATACGTCTTTCATTTTGACGTGAGTATAGGAAGGTTAAGTAAGAAGACCAAATTGACAAAACAACGAATAACAAGACGAACTGGCAAAACAAACGAACAAGGGGCGAGGCTGACAACACAACGAATAACAAGACGAAATTGACAAGACAATGAATAACAAGACGAAATTGACGGAACAAAGGAAGAAGAGGGTTGGGAAACAAGAGCACTCGTATTTATTTTATCAGTTCGCGACAGTTCCGGTTGCTCTTTTGTTGCATTTTCGACCTAAAGTTAACAGTTAATAAGGACCGCGGTATAATAATTAGTGAACAGATAAGTTATGGAATGTTGTAAGCCTACACAACCGCTCAGACAAAGCGCCTGCGACGAAAGCCGAAAGCGCACATGCTCCAAAAGCGTTATTTGAGCAATTATGTAGGCTTGCACCGTCCCTTAAATTATTTGTTCATTGGTAACAACAATAATTTTCTTCATTTAATTCTTAAGCCTTTTCTATCCCTTCCTGGGGTGTAAGGCGTGTATGGAGTTGAGTTCCCTATATTGTCTTCTTGCATATTTCCCTCCATCTCCTTCTATTTGCTATGGCTTGCTGAGCTTCTTCCCACGATACGCCTCTTTTACTCAATTCACTACTCACGCTCTTAACCTTCCTATACCCACCTCAAAATGAAAGACGTATACTATACTATATAACTCGGTCTCACAGACCGTATGCGTGAGTATAGGAAGATTAAGCTACGGTCGCCTGCACTTTCATCTTGATTTCCTTTTTGTTTAGTCCCGGCTTAAAACGCCTTTTTACTATTTTTTTGTTCCAGCACACACACGCGTTTGCATCTCCCCCTTTCGAAATAAAATATTTTTCTTGATACATTATTTATTCAATTTTAGAATTTTACCGTTTATTAAAATATGCATCAACACCGCTGCAAACCTCTCCTTTCTTTTTCCTTTTCTTCCTGGTCCTTTACTTTCTCCTCCCATTATTGATCTTGATCTTCTTTTAAAAAAGGAAACGAAATTTTGAAACTTAATTCGAAATTTTTCTATTTATGTGTTGACTGAGCGTCGTCGGTTGGTTTGGATACAGAATTATACGTAGGAAATTTTGCGTTTGGTTCTATTAGTTTAAAAGGAGACATCTCTATATTTTGAGGTAGCGATCTTTATCTTTCCCTTTTTTTTTATTTGATTTTCTAGGCTTTGGAGGACTAGTTCGATAGAAAGAAGAAAAGAAAAGGGAGCAAGAATGTGGATGATATCAAAGAGGAATGGGAAAAAATTGAGAAAAAGACGCGCGAGGAGGAAATTGAAGAAAAGGTTAAGGATGTGGACGAGGGTTATGAAGATGAAAAGGAGGAGGAGGACGCGGACGATGAAGATGAAAAAAAAGAAGGACACAAGGGTGATGAAGACGAAAAGGAAGAGGACGATCGTGATGAAGATGAAAAGGACGAGGATAACAAGGAAGATAAAATTGGGGTAATGTACAATCTGAACCGAGGAGGAAGGCACGCTCCAAGTAAAAAATTCGACGTCTCGTTATACAGGATGGTGGTCAGTTCTAATATTTATTTTGTTTGTCTTATATTCAATCGTTTGTGATTTAAAATTGTGTATATATTATTCATTTATATTTTTTATGCCTTATATTCTTCTAAATAAGAACAACAAAAACAGCGTTTTGGTGTGTTTCGTGCGGGCGTTCAATGTATTATGTTCATTCTACAGTGTTTTAGAGCTGTACAATGCTCGTTGCGGGATGTTCGTTTCGTTTTGGGCATTAGTCGGATGTCGCTGATGATGTCTAATTCGTTTTACAGTATCTGGAATTATTTCCGAAAGGTGTGGTAAGGTCAATTTTATTATTTTTCTATTATTTAATGTATACTGACATGTCATGGAACTCTTGGTGACCAATAAATACTACTACTACTACCAATATCAATAGATTATAAATACTGAAGAAATATAGGATTGATTGGTTTTAAAGGAATGTGAAAGTTTGAAACTCACCTCGTATCTTTTTCACTTTTCATTTCGACCGACCGTGATTATAGGCACAGATAAGTCATACAGATGGTCCATCCTTATGAGAGAATTGACAAGAGCAATGAGCTTCATATGCGTGCGAGGCATGGGTTCTAAAGAAGGAGGATGAGGGAAAGCTGGAAAGATGGGAGAGAAGAATTCTGAGAGCAATATACGGAGGAATAAACACGAAGGACGGATGGCGGCGAAGGACAAACGAAGAGGTGAAGAGTATATTCAATGAAACTAGGATAACAACAGTGGCTAGAGCACAACGCTTAAGATGGCTAGGCCATGTCCAAAGACTTAATAAAGATAGAATGCCTAAAATGGTGTTAAGCAGAAAACCAGTTGGGAAAAAAAGAAGGGCAGGCCTCGCAAGAGATGGTTCAACAGCGTCGAAGAAGATATGCAGAAGATCAGCGTTGGGGACTGGGGAGAAAGAGCAAGGGATAGGGTAATATGGAAAAAATAGTAGAAGAAGTCTTAGAAAAGTTGTAGCTATTTTGTTAAGTTAGGCTAGAACTATGATTAATTTTAATAGCTGTAAAACTGTGTAGCACATGCCCAAGGTCTGCAAGGCCTGTTGAGCATTATTAATAATAATGAGCTTCATATGGGAAACAATTCCTATCTTACAATTAGACCATTTGTTAAAAGGGGAACGATAACTATAATGGAGGTAACCCTCACGCTATTACGTAAATGCACTGGATGTACTATTTATATGACTTATCTGTGCTATATGTTGGAGTTGCTCAATTTGCGCCAACAGCCAGTGGCGGGTGCATAAAAGTTTACACATAAAATAATTCAAGTCCGGCACTCCTGCTATAAATTTTGTAACTTTGTCCAATATTGGTCGCTTTCGCCACATAGGCAAAATTTTACAACTCGCAGTGACACTGAAGACATATAAATGCAATTCTTAACCTTCCTATACTCACGGCAAAATGAAAGACGTATACTATACTATATAAATCGGTCTCACAGACCGTATGCGTGAGTATAGGAAGGTTAAATGTAACTTCTTATTACCTAAATTCCAAAGTAGAGTCTTCGATCTAAAATTTTGAGAATCGAGATGGTCCTGTTTTTGTACTTTTCTTCCTTATCCCTTCCCGTTTCCTGGTCCTTTATGATCTTTTTGTTTTCATTTCTTCAAGTTTTGCAGATTTGTCTTGAGGAATTCAGGCGATCGGGTGTAAAGATTTAAATGGCGCCCTTACCTTTTGATAAACTCTGCTATCAACTTGAACAAACGCCCTATTCATCTAGATTTAAATAGGGCGTTTATTCAAATTTATAGCAAGTTCATCAAAAGATAAGGGCGCCATTTATAACTTTACGCCTGGGCGTTCGAAAATCTTGGGGAAACGGATGCGTGGAATCCTTTTTAGCAGCGGGGGTTAAAACGACCGTAAAGTTTCGGACAAAAAAATTCTAAGATTTATCTGGCGGATTCTCCCAAATCCAAACGTTTCGAAAAAAAAGAGAAAAGGTTATGTCATGTTATACTTCACTTTCATGACAAATTGCAAATACTGGAAAATTCTGATTCATTCCCAATCGAAATTATCAACGATTAGTTATAACCAGCCTAAGCAAAGAGCGGTAACAGCGTACAAATTACGAATAAAGTTACGACAGCATCGCCGACTTCCCACTCCAGTCAGTACTAAGTCGATACTTTATGCGTGTAGTTCTGTGTAATATGTAGGCTGTCGTAAGTTATTTCGCAATTACCGCTGTTTGCCCAGACTAGTTACAAATTACATCCATAAATTGGATAATTTCATAAATTACACGAGAACTCCGTACTTTCACAATCACAATAATCGCATTGTTTTCGAGCGCGAGCTATTTATAGAGATGATATTTAAAACGGAATCGTCGTCGTTTCTTTTTCGCATTGCATACGCGATAGAGGGAAAAATGCAGAACGAAATCGACAGTAAACCATCGTCTATCGTAACTTACCGGCGGCGGCGGCGGCGGCGGTTCCGTTTTGAAAATTTCCATCCACGTATACCCTTTGGAAGACGTTATAGTACCTTTCCCTCTCCAAGAAATGAAACGAACTATTCATCAAGTCTTCGACGTTGTAACCGTGAATACCGGAAGATTTAACTTTCGACTTCATCTTCGGAATGTCGGAAAGGGCACTCGTAGACCGACCGGATAACACACACACACAGAGTTTTCACACTTTGCGAAGCGACGAAAGAACGAAGTAATAACGACCGCCTTCGGAATCCGTTTCCTCCGCGTATAATAAACGTACGCGAGCGCCGAGTCCGATTACTAAAACCCAAACCCGTAAGTTAAGTAAGATTACCTCACTTTTCCCGGGGACTGATAAAACGCGCGCTCGGCGCTATTCAAATCGTCGAAACGCTGCGTGACGTCAGCTTCGTTACCAATTAGCATAAATTCTATGTTTTGTAAGCGTACATACATACATACATACGTACATGTGGCGACCTGCCTTCTAGGTATTTTCTCGGATGAATACGCCTCGTCTACGTGGATGACGGTTTTTTCTCCTTCTCTGTATAATGGGAAACGAAGCAAGGTCGACGTGAATAACGGCAATAGAATTTCGAATAGCTGTTAGATACAGCGGTTAAATCGGATTTTATGGAGATGGATAGGAATGAACCTTCATTTAAACCTTTAAATACTTTGCCTCGGAAAGAGTTTTAAAGGAATATGTTGACCTTTCGATGTAAAAGTTGAAGTTACGACCGGGTCACACCTACAGGTTCTTCACCGAAGTTAAAATACGTTAAAACTTCCTGATGGCCACTTATACTTGGCCAGATTTTAATGCCGGTCAGGTGGTTGTCAAGACATTTTACGAAGACTTAGATTTTCGTCGTGGGCGGAAATTTTGGACAACTTACCAGAAAAGATATAAGACGATGAAACTAAATTCGGGGCGTATGCTGGAGAGCCAAACTTCTTTATTCCAACAAGCACACAACGAGAAGGAAATTGCTGTAGGTAGATCCCAGATAAATTTGGTTAAATTTGATGATGACCTAATGCTTAGTTTAGATAATAGTACCTGGTGGACCGAGCCTTGCTCGCAGTTTTGAACCAAATAATAACGCCATTTTAAGAATAAACAAAGCTCAAAATCTTTCTTAATACACATTTTAAGTAAACATTTACATACCTTCTTTTTCCAACGCCAACTAATTGTGTATAAGTTTTTTTATTTTGATTTAAAAACTCAGCTCCGATTACTTTTGTAACTGTAAACAAAATATGTGAATTTACATGTTGTTGTTAGTTTTCGTAGATATTTTTCTTTTATTAACATACTACTTTCAGCGCCATCTATGGTTTAGTAGCAGTTTTAATTACTTATAACTTGGCTTGGTTGCACGATGTTAAAAAGTTGCTAACCCACGTTTAGGCCGAAATTGGTGAAAACCTGGACTAAACGGATTGAATCAAGACCGGGACCATGCTAAATCGGTCTTTCGTCCCCAAAAACTCGCAGATACTAAATTGTAACAAAATCCTGAGAGTAATTTTCGATAACACATTTTATGTACCACAGAAATAGGTGAAAGCGGGACAAAAAAATTTTCTTGGGACCGGGACCATGCTCGATCAATTTTGTGTCCTCGAAAATCCCCAGATACGAAATTGCATAAAAATTGCTAAAGTCATTTTCGATAACCAATTTCATATACCGCAACACCAGAAATGCGTGTAAACCGGGTCAAAATGGATTTTCTCGGGACCGGGACTATGCTAGATCGATTTCTCGTCCCCGGAAACCCCCAGGTACTAAATTTCATCAAAATCGTTACAGCCGTTTTCGAGAAACCAATTCTCTCTCTCTCTCTCTATATATATATATATACAAGAATTGCTCGTTTAAATATATTAGATATAATTTCTGTATGATTTTGAGATAGCCATGCGATAGCTATAGTTACCAGGGGTAATAACAAAATTTTGAATAATAATTAATTATAGTCCACATGTCAATGATTAAATATCGCTGAGAAATTCGTGTGTAAAACGCAGAAGCAAAAGAACTAACAAAAGCGATGTTAAGGACGATGATCTAAGGGCATTCTACGACCACTATCACGTCAAAGTAAAAGACATAATAAATAGTTACAATAAACTCCAAAACAAAGCTTGTGAACCACAAAAGACATAACAAAATAGCTATAAGAAAATGCAAAACAAAGCTTGTGAGTCACAAAAGACAACAAATTGTAAAACTATCAATGAAGATAGTCTGCATTAATAGTATAAGTTAGTTGGTTAGCCTGTAAATATATAGGTTGGCAGAAGCGTAAAAGAAACCGGAAAGACCTATCCGGGAGAAGAAATATTCCTTTAGACACGCGATAAAAGTAGGACGTATAGTTATAAAGATTACATGTTATTAGTTCTTTTATCCAAATTAAAACTCGGTTGATAAAGTAAAAACGTGAATCATTAGAAACACAACAAAGGTTAGCTGTCACACAAATAGCTATAAGAAAATGTAAAACAAAGCTTGCGAGTCATAAAAGGCATAACAAACAGCTGTAAGAAAATGCAAAATAAAGTTTGTGAGTCACAAAGACCACAAACATCATTGCGCCATAATGAGGGGTGGGGTGGCGCTAAATAATTGGATCAGGTGAAGTGATTTGGAAGTGATAATTCAAGCTTTCCTAGATTCAAACTAAAGAGGCAATGTTTTCTACAATGACTTCAGAGCATAAAACTCAACATTTTACAAGTCTCCCCTCCCCAAATATTCGAATTCAATCAGTAGAGTTTAATGAAAAGGTGGATGACGTATTATCATTAAGTAGTGTAGATCCAAATTTTATTATTCAATGATCACTTATCATTGAATAATAAAAGTCGGAGGAGTGACAGCGTCAGTCCGATTTACACTGCTTAATTATAATACGTCATCCACCTTTTAACAAACTCTAATCAGATACGCGATAGCACAGGTAATATTAAGAAGGAAAACTCGACTTTCCTGCGAAAATGAAGTCGCCATCTTTTGATGGTATGTTTAGTTAAGCAGAATACATTATATTCTGTGGTTTGACTTTTTATACAGAATTGAGCAACCTCAAATGTTCGAAGTTGGCAATACTAAAGACCCTAAATATGAACATTTTTGTTTTCGCAGATTATCGATCCTGTCATTTCTTTGTTTTGTCATGCATTTGGGTTTATTCCTTGCATACATTTGAATAGATGCTGTCACCACTGAATCACACGGTTTCATCGTAGGGTGCATTTTGGAAATTGTATACAAATTAGTAACAGTAGCAGGCCATACTGGGCATAATCTTGTATAGGTTACGTATTCTTTTGGTTTGTCAAATCTTCTACCAACGTATCAGCGTTACCAACTAAAATTTCACGTCACGTGGTGGACGTGGACATTTATGATTGCTCATTTTGTACCTTGTCTCTAAAATTAAAAGTAGCTTAAATATCTTGCGCGCAAAACTTGACCATTGATTATCTGCCCAAGTGGCTGTTTTAAACTACTAAAATCTAAGCGAACGCGATGTAGGTGCAACCTGTCAGTTTGACATAACAATGAACATGACCTAATTTTATTGATTTCAAAAATTATTTTAGTTGCAAGAAACAACGTTTTATTAAATATTGAAGGGAATAGAGAACGTTCTTAAAGTAAAGTCGATAAAAAATGAAAATTAGGATGTCTCAAATAATTTGTTTTAAAAATTATAGTAGGTTACTGCAATAGATATTCCCGCCAAATCTTTGCAGCGCTGTAATCCGGACTGAGCTGTCACTCAGGCTAATTTTGAGACAAATTAAATATAAAAAGATGAAAAAGTAGAAAAATAAAAATCTACATAACTCCCACATTTTCATTCTAATTCTAACTTTTCTTAAAACTAATTTTTCCAAAATAAATATGCTTAGAGAAACGATGGTGTCATCTGTAGACAAGTAGTCATATTATTCACGTAGTCACACTTCAAATTAGTTTTCTGTAGATATTAGAAATAGACAGCTATATTTTCCGGACTTGGAAAATTGAAAAGAAGGATTAAGAATTAATGTTGGGGAAACTCATTACAGCCGTTTAAACGCGCTTAAGGTTGGGGTATTCTAAAAAGAAACATTGCTCTTTTAAGTCAGTGTAAACCAGCTATATAATCCATTGGTTGGTAGTGGTATCTGTTGGGTAACGGGAAAATTGGCAAGATCAAATAGAGTTCTAGGGAAATTGGGGAGCCTATAGTCGTACTACTTAAAGCGAGGCGTGCACTCTGCATAATAGTACTATACTCTGTTTATTCAACAGAAATAGTTAAGCCACTCCCCATAAATTTATACCAATCACCCCAACACAGAGTTTAACATGCTTCAAATTAGTGAAAGCGCGGCAAATTTGAAATTCTTCGTTATTTTTGTACGTTGTAACTATCAAAATCTCGAAACGAAGTGGTTTTTAACGTTAATCAGCTCGTCGTCGCAGAAGTATCCACGTTGGACTGACACGAGTGTTTAGACATACCACCAATAGAAACATATTATCTAAATATTGGGCTCTTTTGTAGGGAGTGGCTTAACTATTTCTGTTGAATGAACAGAATATAGTATTGTCTCGTCAGTACAGTCCAATTTTAACTGTATATAAGCTCTATTTTACGTGTTTTTACCAGTATTTCGGATGACCGAGGAACCGATGTGTGCTACGAACTGATTGCATAAGGAAAATTCTGACATAAAATACCAACATAAATTTTACGTCCAATGACCAAAATATCGTTCAAAATCGCAGTTTTTATTTCGAGCGGAATTTTGAATCGCTCTCGCGTCTTTATTTATAACTAGAATGTGATCAAATATAATTTTCTAGGAGCAAAATTCGACAAAGAATCGAATGGATAAAGAACGAATACCCTATCTCTAATAGTTTTCGCGCTAGAACGAAATTATGGCAATTTTAGTTAAGACATTTTTCCAAACTTTAAAGTACTATATCTCCGGGACGGTAGCTCGTAAGAATCTGCAGTTTGTGTCGTTTGAATTACCTCGTCAAGTTTCTTAAGACTACCGAGTTCGAACCCGCTAGCGCTATCGAAAGTACGAAAAGTTGGAACAATTTCTATGCCTCCACTTACACAAAGAAACTATCTCATCTCTCTAACGAATCTAGTTCAAAATGTGCCTATTCGATAGATTCCACATCTTCTATCCCAGAAGCCGTATCACCTACCGTTACTAATACTTGTTTGAATACTATCATTGTTTATCCCAAAAGTTCCTAAAACTTAGCATTTCATTGTTTCCTTCGGAATTCACGAAAGTAATAAAACTCACATAGTTGCCAAATGGACTTTGTATCGTAAAATAGTGTCAGTCATGTCAGAGAGTCACGTCTAACGTTTTCTTTTGTAATTTCTCCACAGAGGATGACGATTCATGTCGTCCGAATACATATTTGGAGGTAGGTACTTAATGTGCAAAAACTACTTTATTCGGATTGCTTCGTTGAATTCCTTTTTCTTGTAAAAGACCAGATCTCATAGCATTTCTTAATTATAAAATTCGTAGTGTATCAGTAGATCTTCCTTTAGTCGTTTCTTTTGCTGATGGATTTGTTGTTTGAATTTCATCCTCCTTCGTAAATCTCCGAGATTTTATACAGTTTATTCCGCAAAATTTTAAACGAAACATCTCTAAAGAAAATCATTATTATTCGAGTTTATTCCCCTAAGTCCCGGACGTGTTGCATTTATTCTAACATTCAAAATTCTGCTCTTTTATCGCTTGAACAGTTGTGGTTTTTGTAACTTCCCATTCAACAACGGATATAAATTCCCGATGATGAAACGGATAATGGGCACTGCTCATGAAACTCGCGTACTATCCGCCATATCCTTCCTTTTTTTCTTCTTCGTTACCATTCCTTATTCTCAATTCTTCCGGGATAAACATTCAAGACACGAACCGGCTAGGTTTCTCCGAAACTATAAAACGTATATATGCAAGAGGAGTTATAACAACTATTTCGCGTTCCCGTAGCCCCCGCAAATATGAAAATATATCTACGTAATCTCTTAAAAGTTTATAATGCATGAAATACCGGAGTCGCTAAGGCGACGAAGTACTTCGTTCGTCGAGCTTGCCGGCATTATCGTTCATAAAAGAATATAAAGATAAATGGATATCTTTTAAAATAGTTCGGGTTTACGGAGCGAACGACAAGAGTTCCTTTTTTGTACGATTTTCAATATCCTTTAAGGGCTGTTACATGTAATATAGGGAGGGGAGGGAGTGTCTTATCGACTCGATGGTTTTTGGAAATTTGAAATCTTCGATGAGGAATTACTACGAGCGTAAGTGATAAGTGATAAGTGATAAGTAATACGGGGTGGAAGGGAATAGCGGGGTCAATTGTAATTAATCATTTTCGTTTGAAATAAATCCTGGAAACTTTTATTATTAGGGATTAAAAGTTGTCGATATTCGAGGATTAAATCTTTGTAACTAATAATTTTGAAATACAATGTGAGAAGATACAGTTGGAAATAGTTAGTAGTAAAATATTCCTAGATAGAAAGACTTCCGAGTTCTCCAGTTGGCACTCGTTCAAGTTTTGCTTACATCTGTCATTATGTCAAATTATTTTGTAAGTTTAATATTGCGTTTTCTACAAGTAGTGGTTATGTTTATAAAGTTAATAACCACTGCTACTAATACATCAAGTGAGAAGATTCAGCTGGAAGTAGTTGGTAATAAAATATTCCTAGATAGAAAAAATTCCGCGTTCTTAAGTTGGCAACCATTCTAGCTTTGGTTACATCTGTCATTATGTCAAGTCTTTTTCTGCGTGCTTCGCACAATAACTGATAATTTTGAAATACGAAGTGAGAAAATTCAGCTGGTAGCACGTAGTAGTAAAATATTCCTAGATAGTATAACTTTCGCATTCTCCAGTTGGCAACCATTCTAATGTTGGTTACATCTGTCATTTGTCAAGTCATTTTGTAAGTTTAATATTGCGTTTTCGGCAAGTTATGATTACGTTTATGAAGTTAATAATTACTACTACCAACAAATCAGTGTCTCCAACTTATATTTTTTGGTCTATTCGCTTTCACAATTTGACTTCCTCAGCCAAAATAAAAATTCTTTCCAGGCAAGTTAAAAAGTTCAATTTCAATGAGAAAAAGGCGCATTAACTAAAAAGGAAAAAGAAGGGAACAGCAAGATCAATTGTAATGAAGCTTTCGTTTGAAACACATTCTGGAATCATCTGAAAACGTGTATAGTTAGGGGATTAAAATGAATTTTGCGAAAAACAATTGTTGATATTCGCGGATTAAACCTCCGTGTTTCTCACTGTAGGTAACTAATAATTTTGAAATATAAAATGAGAACATTCAGCAGGAAGTACTTGGTAGTAAAATATTCCTAGATGGAAAAAATTCCGCGTTCTCCAGTTGGTAATCGTTTTAGTTTTGCGTACATCTGTCATTATGTCAAGTCATGTGGTAAGTTTAATATTGCATTTTAGGCAAGTTGTGGTTATGTTTATCATGATAATAACCAACACATCAGTGTCTCCAACTGACATTTCTGGGTCATTTCCATTTCAATTTGATTTCCACAGCAAAAATGCAGATTCTCTCCAGGCAAGTTAAAAAGTTCAATTTCAATGAGAAAAAGCCGAATCAACAAAGAGGAAAAAGAAATGCGAGAGGGGGAAGAGCAAGATCAATTGTAATTAATCATTTTCGTTTGAAACAAATTCTGGAACCATCTGGTAACGTGTATAGTTAGGGATTAAAATGAATTTTGCGAAAAACAACTGTCGATATTCACGCATTAGATCTCTGTGTCTCTCACTGTAATCAACAATTTTGAAATACAATGTGAGAAAATTTAATGGGACGTAGTTGCTAGTATAATATTCCTAGATAGAGAAACTTTCGCGTTCTGCAGTTGGAAACCATTCTAGTTATGCTTAAATCTGTCATTATGTCAAGCCAGTTTGTAAGTTTATTATTACCTTTTCGGCAAGTTGTGGTTATGTTCATAACCATTGTTGCCAATACATCAGCGTTACCAACATAAAATCTTAGTCATTTCGCTTTCAATTCGATTTCCTCAGAATGATGATTATTTCCAGATCAGTTAAGAAATTTAATTTCAAGTAGAGAAAGCCGAATTAACAAACAGGGAAAACAAATGCGGGGGAAGGGGCCAGCAAGGTCAATTGTAATAAATCATTTGAATCATCTGGAATAGTGTACAGTTAGGGATTACAAATGAAATTTGCGTAGCAACTGTCAATATTCGGGCATTAAATCTCTGTACTTAGCACAGTAACGAATAATTTTGAAATACAAAGTGAAAATTTAGCTGGAAATAGTTGGTGGTAAAATATTCCTAGATAGAAAAACTTTCACGTTCTCCAGTTGGCAACCATTCTACTTTCGTTTACATCTGTCATTATGTCAAGCCATTTTGTAAGTTTATTATTGCGTTTTCGTCGAGTTGTGGTTATGTTTATAAAGTTAGTTAAGAACCACTATTACAACTAGTTTGGTCATTTCGATTTCCTCACCCAAATTAAAAGATTTTTTCCAAGCAAATTAAGCAGTTCAATTTCAATGAGAAAAAGCCGAATTAACAAAAAACGAGAAAGAAATGCGAGAAGGGGGAACATCAAGGTCAATTGTAACAAAATTTTCGTTGAAGGCAAATCCTGGAATCATCTGGAAACTCTTGTAGCTAAGGATTAAAATTAGAAAATTTTCCGCGTTCTCCAGTTGGCAATTATTTAAGTTTTGCTTACATCTTAGGTAAATTGTGGTTATGTTTATGAAGTTAATACCCACTACTACCAACACATGAGCGTTCCCAACTTAAAGAAAAACTTCCGCGTTCTCCAGTTGGCAACCATTTTAGTTTTGTTTACATCTGTGATTATGTCAAGTTAGTTTGTAAGTTTAATATTGCGTTTTCGGTGGTTATGTTTATAAAGTGAATACCCACTACTACCAACACATGAGCGTTCCCAACTTAAATTTTTTGGTCATTTCACTTTCACAATTTGATTTGCTCAGCCAATATGAAGATTCTTTCCAAGCAAGCTGAGAAGTCCAATTTCAATGAGCAAAACCCGAAATAACAAAAAGGAAGAAGAAATGCGAGAGGGGGCGGACAGCAAGGTCAGTTGTAATGAAATTTTCGTTTGAAACAAATCCTGAAACATATTTAGTTTGGGATTGAAATAAAATTTGCGAAACAACTTGTAGATATTTGCCGATTAAATCTCTGTGCTTCGTACAGTAACCAATAATTTCGAAATACGAAGTGAGAAAATTCAGCTGGAAGCAGTTGGTAGTAAAATATTCCTAGATAGTAAAACTTTCGCATTCTCCAGTTGGCAAATATTCTAGTTTTGGTTACATCTGTCATTTGTCACGTCATTTTGTAAGTTGAACATTGTGTTTTCGGCAAGTTGTAGTTATGTTTAAAAAGTTAATAACTACTACTACCAACACATCAGTGTTCCCAACTTAGATGTTTTGGTCATTTCGCTTGCACAATTTGATTTCCTCAGCCAAAATGCAAATTCTCTCCAGACAATTTAAGAAGTTCAATTTCAATGAGAAAAAACTAAATTAACAAAAGCTGAATGAAAAAAGATAGTAATACTGATGCCTCAATTCTTTACGTTTCTGGGATTAATTATAGCTTAGTGTCCACACGTGATCCGTAGATTAGTTACCAAGTTGCTTCCAGTAAACATTTTTTAAATTTCGCGGTCAGTTTAAGTTGGTAGTTCCGCTAATAGTGGACATACTTGCCAATCTTTAAACACAATGTATACGAATATGCTCACTATTGCCAGAACTACCAACTTAAACTATTCGCGAAATTTAAAAAATGTTTATTGGGTTCCCAGTTGTACCCAGCACGGAAAAAAAGCAGAAAAGCATCATCCGTCAACAATATTTTCGTATTTCCGTTTCCTTCTGGCGCGATGCATCCCCGTTACGTGACTTTCTCACCCATCGCGGCACGCACCAGGAGCGAGAAGGATCGGGCGCCTCTTCGACATTCCAAGCACGAACTAATAAAATCCAAACAACGAAGGACGGGGTGGGGGTGCTAGGAGACGATTTCGTATACGTTAAATAAGAAAAACACACGCCAAAAATAGACGATTTACGATCGTTCGCCGCCGTTTCGAACACCACCGCGTAAAACTATCCATCTACGCGAGTTTTCCTTCTCCCCTCCGATGATTTATGGAGGGGATGCGTGCGTTCGAATCGACGTGATAATCTCGATAAGAAATATCGGTCGCTTTTCACCCACCCTTTCGAGGACGACGAGATTTTCGGACGTTTCGACGGAGATTAAAATTTTTCTCTTTTTATTCGCCCTTCTTCTACAGTAGTGGTAGTAAGTTAGCGGTCGATCTCTTTGAAATGTTAGCGACGGGAATGTGCGAAGTCGCGCGTCGCGTCGGGCGAGAATTTAATTTAAAGAATATCCGAACGTGGATTTTACGTATGTATATCGACGAACGACATTTTCGATTTACCCGGTCGATGGGACGCAGTGATTCGGAGGAAAGTGTCACGTAATGGAAAGAATAAGGTTGACGCGATTTTTTCCCCATCCTGTACTCGTGTCGTAGTTTAAACGAGAACTGTTTCTATTATCGCAACATTCGTCTCATTTGATGACAAAAATATCACACGGGCAAACGCCTCACCACACAATTGTTTAGAAAAATAATAATAAAATCGGTGACACGTGCTTCGCTAGCTCGAGACAAGCATCATCAACAACCGTATGAACCGAATTCAATCTTAAAATTCGAAAAATTGCGCCGTTTTGTTTTCACGCATGCGCAATTGGTTAGTTTTCCATTTTAAGAGACAAAAGGATCATATCTCCATCTCATATTGTTGGCCCTGAAAATTTGCACATTGATTAGATGGGTCGTGCTTGAAGACTGAACCACTATTTCAACCTTTTTTTTGTTTAAGTAGTCAGCCTATCCTTTCTCAATTGCGCAATGTGCAACTTCCAGCTTGTGTAAATTCTCGTAAGGAAAATACAACATACACCAGTTTTTCCGGCAAAGTTTCAAGTTAAAAGTTGCAATTATCTTCTTTTAACGCGCGTCTTTATGGGAGAGAGAAAACTTCTACAAGAATTTCTTGTTAGTATCCGTCCAAGGCTTCGCGGATAGTTTAAGTTGGTATTTCCGGCAATAGTGAACATGTTTGCATGCATTGTGCTTAGAAATCGGCGAGTATGTCCATTATTACCGGAATTACCAACTTAAATTGTCCGCGAAATTAATTTTTTTACTAGGATCGACCTTTCTAAACTTGAAGCATAAGATTCAAATATATTGGCGTAGCCATAATTCGGGTAAAAACTAAAATCCGATTTTCTTGCTTTTTACGAGGAAATTAATTGTCTCGAAATACTTTTAGATACAGACTCGAATTTCGCGCGAAGAACAACGAATATATCGTCCCGATCTAAGAACTTAACATCGTTCCAATCGTGAGGCTTCACACGTACGCACGAAATTAACATATCCGAAAGAATGGCGATCATTGGAAATTATTTCCTCGAGGCAATTTAATACCATATTTAAGTATTCTTAGGATGAATTATATTGCGGTGCGATTGGATCATGCAAAAACATAGAAATAAATATACGGTTTTTCTGCGCGGATTAGGCAATAACCGCTAACTCGTTGCGAAAGCATTATCTAAGCGAAAATTCACAACCGACGCGAATTAAGCGAAATATCCTCATTGCACATATTTTTAACGATTATTTGACCAGGAAAAAGCGATTTCGCTTAGAAATCCTCCGGTTAGGCGTAGTAATTTCCAGTAATACGACGCCCCAATACGCGTTTTCCAATTCGTCGTAAAAGGATTATCGCCTCGATACGACGACTCGTTATTCGGTTTTAATTGCTCGATTTTAAGGCTTTTTTCGTGACTGGCGAGGGACATGTATGTACCTATCAATGGTAGGTAATAGCTTCTACGAGCGAAATTACGTTTTCGAGACATATCCCGAAACATCTGCGAGAACGAAATATATCGATTTGGGAACTAAATCAGTACGAAGCTTATTTCTCCCTATTCTCTTCTCGGTAATCCGTTGTCAAGATTCATGTAAATTCGCTAATTACGATTTTCGCAAAAAGAAACTGCAAAAAATCGCTTAAAATCATAAAAGTCGCATACCCATCTCGGCTTCGATGGGACTTGGTAGGTTCCACCCGACGCGTCTTGATGAGCAGAACTCAACGGTGTACCATTCTTTTATCAATCGACGCGCTTTGACGGGACGAATTCAACGGCGTAGGATTTGTTCACTTCACTCCAACGGTCACCGGGAAAATCGCAAAAAACCGCGAAAAATCGCAAAAAGTCGCTAAATTTCACGATCGGAATGAGTTTGTTTCAAGCTACCGCATTTTCTTCTACACCATTCGAAAGAGCTCGTTTTTCTGATTCGGAATCACCCGCGGATCACCATTCTATCGTTAATAGTTTAGGCGCTACGAGCGTTTGAAGTTTGCCTATTTTCGCCCTATATACACCCTTATATTCGGTCCATTTTGAGCGTTTTACCATAACTTCGAATGGCGTTTCCTCGAAATCTATGCGTTCCACGTCCGAACCGATATGTCCGACGTAATTACCTTGTGCATATTGTAGTATAGTATTACTCGAATGGTTAATTACCATTAGAAAATTCATCATTTATTATTATTTATTCAATATATCAAAATTTACAGTTAATGTTGGGGTTATGGTCTTGAATTGACATTCGGTTTATTTTAGGGTTTTATTTATACCTTTTCGACACCACGCACACCACTTTTTGAGCATTTTATTACCCTACGGGCTTCTTAACTTAACTCCAGCCAGAGACGTTTAACGGGAGTAAGAAAATGTAACTAGAAATAAAATTATTAATTATTATAAAAAGCATCGATTAAAAGATGGAAAAAATGTAAACGTACAGACACATACATACAATACTTTCACACCACAAGAATTCCTAATAACTACTGGATGTAAATAACCAAGCATACACCGACATTCAATACAGCTTTCTATAACAAAGTATTATGCCTTAGATGAACTGGGGCCAAGGAGAATTAAATTTCTCATTTCGTAGACAACGGAGAAATAATGTGGTGTACTCCTGGTCTCCGAAAAAAAGAAAGTTTTAATAATAATAATAATAATAATAATAATAACTTTATTACCCAACAGATTATCCAATAAGAGGGCAATTTACAAAAAAGAAACGACAATGCAGTGTTACAAATAGTTTTTGGTTAACGAAGAAAATGAACAAGAGTGATAAGTCAACAAATAAGTCTATAAATATATTTCGAATAAAAGGGTTTTAAGAAGAAGTACCAGTGAATAAAAGAACCTCCCCACACCGGAGAAGAAAAATATTTAATAAAAGGAAGAATCCATAGAAAATAGAGCCACACCGAAAAAACGAAGTTAAAAGAGGGGAGAATCCATAGAAAAAGAGCTGCATCGAGAAAAGAAGTTAAGAGGGAAGAGATAGGAAGAACCATCATCGAATGAAATAAATCACACTCGCACACACACAATACTAGGTTATTATCTTGATTTTATGTTAAATATTTCTCAAAATTTATAAATATAATTTGTTATAATTTATGCTTTTTATATCATTAATTAAGAGCTAGGCCGGTGCAATTTTGTTTTAAGAAATTAACTAAATTCTCAGTACAATATATTTCAGAATAGAAATGTTTGTTTTAAATAAATTTTGAGATCTAAATGGTGGCGTGAATGACACCGGCATCTCCGGGGCTTGCGGCATAAGTGTCGTAAATGTTGTCCTAGAACAGGAAAATAGCTATGGAAATACCTAGGGAATTTTGAAAGTTGTTGTGGTAATAATAAAAAAATTACAACATACCAAGAAACGACTACGGCTTCTAAACTGTCCTAACCCCTTAAGTTACCCTTTCAACTGGACAAATATGCGGTATGATGAGTCACCTGTCCTTTTCACACAGAACAAAGAACAGATGACTCATCATACCGCATATTCGCCTAGCCTGGTTACCTTTCGTTAAAAATTGAGCTGAACATCAATTTTTTTGAACAATTGTTCATCCATTTTTTAAAGCAATTAGTTGATACGATACCATACCGTCTTCCAATTTTAATTTAATTAATCGTTGTTCAGATACAATTACATACAAAATAATAAAACCGAATAAATATCGAATACGTATTATATAGAAAGGCACAAAGAAAAAGGGGGCAAATTTCCATCCCTCGCACGTCATCGACCGCTTCTATTTTACATTTCCTTCCATTGAAACCGGCAAATGAAACGGACGCAGTTGCACGGCGCGGCGTTGCGAAGTTTTATTAGAAAGCTCGGCGCCATAGAAAAGACGGATTAACCGCTGCAGCGTGCTCGTCAAAAGAATATTCGATGTGCTAAATAAATACACCCGACGGTACGGGGGCCTACGATAATAATAAAAATAATAAAATCGATCCGTTTCTTTTCATGTCTCGACGATTCGACAGAAACTGCGGAGGAATTTACCGATTCCGTTTAGCAATCGGGAATCGAAGATTAGGTTTTTCGCGAAGTACAAAAGGAAGGGGATGATAATTAGAAATTCGATTGACCGGGCGTTCGTTAAGCCGATTAAAAATTTTAATTGGGGATTGGGATTGAGGAATTACTTCGTTGGGCGTTAATTCGGAATTTTTCCTAATGACCACCGAGAAGATCAAATTCTTTTAACTTTCATGAAGCATGATCAAAGAAACGCGCAAAAGTGAAATTCGATTTATCAGTATGATTAGAGCTTGGTTAGGATATTGTAGTATATTAATATTCACATGGTTAATTGCCATTAAATAATCTATCATTAATTATAATTCTACATATCAAAATTCACAGTAAATGTTGGGGCTTTTCGATATTCATGTTCAGATGACATTCGCTTTAGTTTTGGTTTCTATTTATACTTTTCCGATACCACGCACGCCACCTTTTAAGCATTTAAATACACTGCGGGCGTTAGCTTCCTCTTTCAAGTCCAGCCAGGGACGTTTAATGGGCGAAAAGAATATAACTAGAAATAACATCATCAATCATTATAAAAAGCACCGATCAAAAGATAGAAAGCAATGTAACCATTTAAACACACGCATTCAACACTTTCACCTCGCAAGAATTGCCAATTACCACTGGATATAAGATATCAAGGACACCTGGGCATTAACAATATAGACCTTTGTAACAACGTCACGCCAGTGATGAAGTTCTATCCATGGAAAATAGTAAACACTTAGTTATTTGGACAACAGAGAGATCATCATCATCAAACCTTTCAGCCCTTTGGGCTATAGCTGACGTCTTATGACGTTTTTGAAGTTCTATTTGATGAGGTGAACTGCTCCTCTTGCTCTCTGTGTTGTTTAAAGCTTGCTATGAGTCCTGGCGGCCTGTGTTATTTTCCTCCATTCTTTCCTGTTCCTTGCTTTTGAGCTCCAATCGGTTATCTTCATCACTTTTACGTCTTCCTCCACGGCATCTCTCCATCTCTTCCTTGGTCGTCCCTTGCCTCTGGGCCATATCGGAATCCACTGGGTTATCCTTCTTATCATATCCGTTGGTTTCCTTCTCATGATGTGCCCTCCCTATTGGAGCCGTTGAGCTTTAATGTATCTTATCATATTTTCTCCCTCAACTTGATCCTCTATTTCTTTGTTAGTTTTCGGTCTTAGTACTCCCTGTTCTGTGACGTGCGGCCCTAATATTGCTCTTAAAACTTTTCTTTCTGCTATCTTTAGGTCTCCTTGTTCTTTTTAGTGATTGCTGTGGTCTCCATTGCATGCGTGATGACCGGCCTTATTAAAGTCGTATAAATCTTGATCTTGGTTTTCTTCGTTAATGTTTTGTTTTTCAGTTGTGACCTATTTCGTCCAAACGCTTGTAGTCCTTTTAATATTCTCTGTCTCACCCTCTCTTTCCCATTCCTGTCCATTATTACACCTAAGTAGTTGAAGGATGAAACTTCCTCAAATTTATGGTTCTGCGTTCTCAGGCAACAGAGAGATAATGTAGTAAAATTTGGATGGGGATGGTTTAGGAAAAAGATGAATGTATGTTTGGTTGACGACCGAAAAAATCATCGAAGTACGATTTTACTACGTTGAAGATGGGTTGAAATAGAAATTTCAACTATATTTAAATCCAAAGGGTTTTAACAGAAGTAACCATTAAATAAGCAGAGCTTCACCACACCGAAGAAAGAATTTAAGGGGGATTCATCGAACAGAAGAAATTATATACTGACACACAAAACACAATAGGTCATTATTTTCAATTGATGTCAAATATTTCTAAAATCTTGCAAACACAATTTGTTATAATTCATGCTTTTTATGATATCGTTGATTAAGAGCCAGGCCGGTGCAATCTTGTCTATTACATTATCCAAAGTCTCAATACAATATGCTGCAACATCTACGATATAGTCTTGACCTTGCAGCATCAGATTATCATGTAGGGTTAAGCATACGGGACACGTTGTAGTTATTGGACAAATCGATAAACGAAATCTCCTGCTAAACTGTAACAATGTTATGCACCGATGATTGCGCGAAAAAGAAATGTAACAAAAGTCGAAAAGGTACAATTTTTTCCCTTTCTTCCCTTCCCTTTCTAAAATCCGCCATAATGAAGTTTGAAATCCCAATTGTGGGTCCAGATTCCGAAGGAGTAAACCCAAAACGATACGGAAACATTACTTTTATTCATTTATTTCTTCATCAAAGATATGGAAAAATCTTAATTCTGGGCCTAGATTCGGAAGGAGCAAACTCACAACGATTCGGAAACATTACTTTTATTCATTTATTTCTTTGTCATAAATATAGAAAAATCTCAATTCTGGGTCCAGATTCGGAAAGGGCAAACCCAAAACTATTCGGAAACATTGCGTATATTCATTTATTTCTTCATCATAAATAAGGAAAAATCTCAATTCTGGGTCTAGATTTGGAAGGAGCAAACCCAAAATGTCGTTGTCTATAAATCGAATAATAAATCGAATGCATAAAAATTGTTACAATTTGTCTTATTTACTCACTTAATCTTGGCCTTCTTACCGTGAGGTCGTTGAGTCGAGTTGAGCCGATCACGTATTTCCATGTTTTCCTATTCCGTGCTAAGTTTTTGATCTGCTCCCATTCCATTCCTCTTTCTTGTACTTCTCGCTGTACAGTCTCCCGCCACGTCTTTCTCGGTCTTCCTCTGTTGTTATAACCCTGCACTCGTGCCTCGTATACCGTCTTGGTTAACCAACTGGCCTACCATACTAGTTCTTTTTCCTCTATTTTCCTTTGTATCGATTTTATCTTCTGGTTTCTCCTGAATTTTTCGTTCCAGATTTGTCCAGTCCAGAAGATTTTCTACAGCTTATGAAGCCCTTTCTAAATTTCATGTTTTTATATCATTCGGAAGATGATGATACATAATTTTACAGCCCAATCGTCCACATCGCGATATGTAACATTCTTGGATCTTTAATGCCAACTTGGGGAATGTCCGTTTTCATTTCCAACTTCTTCAACATATACCAACTATTACATGTTCAAACGCATATCCTCGCGCTAATCTTCCTTTTATTCGAAATGAAGGAAACTTTTCGCCCTGAAACTGCTCTCATTATACGAACGATCTTTCTGTGGATTTCGTACGTCTAATCATCCCACGTTTCTTGAGCTCGAAAACTTCCACGTCCTATTATAACTTTCCCCTTACAGCTTATATTGCACGGGTCAAGAGGTCCTTACGAAAACTTGACGCTTAGCTAGATGCCCGGTCAAAATAAACTGACGTTCTTATTTATCGTTTCTAGCTGTGTTAATTTGTCTGTTTTGCGATTGTTTTATTTTGCGTTTTGTTTTTTCCGGTAGAAAATATGGGGACGAAGCAGGTTATTAAAACGTGTCTTTGTGCTTCAAAAAAGGAAGAAGAAATTATACGATGCATGTTATTTCTTTCTAGTACAGCACCCTCCAGAGTCTACTTCAGAGAACTAAACATTATAACACTTCCTGGGTTGTATATACACCTATATCAACTTATAGCTTATTACATTAAACTTGTAAAATGGCAACTGATAAACATTTCCACTCAGTTATTCTTGATTGCTATTTGCTTTTTTGTTTGCTTAAGAATAATTCTTCAGCATACCTGTTTGTTTCTGTTAACAAAAGAACGACGAAAGCAGTCCATAGATTCATCGGATTCTAAGTTTATTTTGAGACCAGGACTGGTTAAAAACGGAAAGTCTTTGAAATTAAAATCTGATTCTCTTTGTCGGTGTTTGTTTCTCTATTATCTACAGCAGGAACGTCATCAATCGTCATCAAAAAATAAAGAAAATATACTAGGTGGGCCAAAAGAAATCACCCTATTGGAAGATGCTCTTATTTTTGCAAATGGCGGCCAATGTCAAATCTGTTTTGACATTTGTGAACTAGACAGATTTAGAATACAAGTGAACACGCCATGGAGCGATACACTCCCCAAGAACGCGGAATAATCGTGTCTATTTTTTGCGTAACAATTCGTCTGTGGTGTGGGCGCAGCGCGAATTCCGTCGCCGATTCCCCGGTCGTCCGGCACCGACTGCGCTAACACTGCGCCATTTGGCCGCCAACCTTGAAGAGTATGGGACCACACGAGACGCTGCCAAGAGTGGCCGGCCCCGGAGTGCCCGTTCTGCCGAGAATATCGCCGCTGTTGCCGAGGATGTCGAGCTGTCGCCAGAAACATCGACCAGACGCCGTGCCTCGCAATTAGCCATCAGCCGGTCGTCCCTAAGGCGAATTTTGGTCAAAGACCTGTGCATGCTCCCGTATAAAGTCCAGTCCGTGCATCAGCTGCTGCCTGTCGACCGCCAAACGCGTGTAACCTACGCCCAAGCCATCCTCAATCTCGAGGACGAAGTGGACGATTTTTCGACCAAAATCATAAGGAGCGATGAGGCTCATTTCCACCTCAGCGGGTACGTGAACAAGCAAAACTATCGCTTCTGGGGTACCGAAAATCCACGAGTGATGCACGAGGAGCCATTACACCCGCTCAAAGTGACTGCATGGTGCGCTGTTCACGCTGGAGGAGTCATCGGGCTATATTTTTCGAGAACGCCGCTGGTCAAACGACAACAGTGGACGGTGCGCGCTATAGGGCCATGTTAACCGAGTTTTTTCTGCTGAAATTAAACGAATTAGGACTGGAGGACATGTGGTTCCAACAAGACAGAGCAACGGCACACACTGCGCGAGCCACAACCGATATTCTGAAGGCGGCGTTCCCGGGTCGCCTCATCTCTCGTTTTGGCGATTTACACTGGCCCGCAAGATCGCCCGATTTAACCGTTCCAGACTATTTTCTGTGGGGTTTTTTGAAGTCCCGTGTTTACATGAACAAGCCCGAGACCCTGGAAGTCCTCAAGGACAACATTCGACACGAGTGCGAGAATCTGTCGCCCGAAGTTCTCGCCGAAGTGATGAAAAATGCCATAAAACGAGCCCGTATAGCAATCAATTGTGACGGCGCCCATATGGCCGATATCATCTTCTCGACTTGACCAGTAAAATTCTAAAGGTTCAAATAAACATAATCAAAAAACAGAATCGAAGTTTTTCCGTTAAAAAAATGAGAGCCAAACAACATCGGATAACTTCTTTTGGCCCACCTTGTACATCGCAAATGGCAGTCTGGTATAAATATTCACCAGAAGAAAAGTTTTGTTACATCTGAAGGTGCTCGTATAGATAAAATTTGTTTGCATTGGTTCACAAAGATTAGAAGCCGGAACATTCCCATTTCCGGACCGATAGTAAAGGCCAAGGCAAGAGAGATAGCTCAGCAAACGGGATACATTATATGTTCATGTTTAAAACCAATGCGGATATATCAGCTGCTAATATGATAACACGCAATTCGCACAATTTAGCAATTCCACGACATATAACTAAGTTTTTTGAAAGAAGTCGGCTCCATGCAGTTATCAAGATCTTCAATGCATTACCGGGCCCATTGAAGCCCTTGCATTTGAAAGATCGAAAAATTGTTTCGACAGAGCTTAAAAAATTTATAATCCAAAATTGCTTGTGTAGTTTTGAGGAATATCTCCACAGATAGAATTGGTTACTATGTACAACATGTATATAATAAATAGAAAGAAACGGTGTACGCCAAAATAAAATAATATAAATTCAAGGAAAACGAACAAAATTGTTGTTACATAATAAAATGTATTAAAATTATAATTGTTATTCAACATAACGTCTGAATAAATTGTTGACGTTGTGACATAAATGCATGATCGGTGCTTTCTAACTCTGGGAACCAAAAATACCTCCGAAGATCCTGTGGAAAAATCAAATGTCGACCCTCACCTCTGGTTACAATCCCTCAGAAATTTATAATGCGGATGAATTCGGATTGTTTTTTAACCCTTCAGTGCATACTGTACCATAATTGACTCATACCAAATATGTATCGATATAAGTTAACGGTTTTCAAAATTCGAGCTTAAGTCAGTTTGTATCACATTTGGTACGCTCCGCCTATAAATCTAGAACTCTTATTGGCGCAAATGAACCACGCGGCAAGTGCTATGGAAGTACGAGGGTTGCCTTTTATATTTCGGGATTAGAGAACAAAAACAAATATTAATCGTCGAAAATCACTTTATTGTTTTTCAAAATATTCCCCATGAAGATCTATACACTTTTGCATGCGTTTGAACCAATTGTCGAAGCACTTTTGCCACTCTGATTGAGGTTAGATTTGGCTCATCTTGAAACACCCATACAGTCGACTGCTGTTTACTTTCGGGCTCATACGCGTAAATCAACGATTCATCACCTGTCACGATGTCATAGACGTGTTTCGAAGCACCGCGATCGTATTTTTGAGCATTTCCTTCGACCAATCGACACGAACCTTTTTTGAGCGATTGACAAATTGTGTGGGATCCAACGCGAACAAATTTTTTTGACAGTCAAATGTTTATGCAATATTGAATGTATGCTGGTCCCACTAATGCCTAAGGTTGTCTCAATCTCACGATAGGTCACATGACGATCTTGCAATATCAATTCGCGCGCAGCATCAATGGTTTTCGGAACAACAACTGATTTTGGACGACCTTCACGAAATTCGTCTTGGAGTGAACTACGACCACGATTGAAGTCACCATATCATCGATAAACACTGGTCCTTGATGGAGCTTCATCGCCAAAAATTGAATTAAGTTCATCCATGCATTGTTGCTGAGTTAATCCACGTCGAAAGTTGTCAAAAATAATCGTACGAAAATGTTCACGATTTAATTCCATTTTTGGGCCGAGATGAATCTTTTAAGTTACTGTAAACAACACAAATAGCGCTCGTATGTCAAAACGTTCTGAGTACGTATAACCTCAAAAATGTCCAACTTTACGATAGAGCTGTCAGTTTCCAGATTGCAACACTAGGGTTGCCAAATCCCGAAACATAAAAGGCAACCTTCGTATTTCTGTCAGTTCAGAAGTGTAGTTTAGTGGCAGTGTCTAGTGTTCGCTCATTATTTTTAACCTGTTAATTATAATTATAATAAAGAGAAGAAAAATATCATATAATACTAGGTAAGGGTTTTTATGTTTTGATATAAATATATTTACTTTTTATCCAATAAAACATTACAATATTTGCCTAAATACGTTTGTATCAAATATGGGACATCATGTGAATTTACTAAAATTTCCTGCTTGCTACAATATAAATTTTGATTTGGAACTACATTTTCTTTCTTACAGAGTGTCCCTCATTTATATCGAAAAAAGGAAACGACGAAGGGAGATAATTACAGATGAGGATGCTTGGGATATTTTGAAGAGCATTCCTTCTGAAAGTGAATCAGAAAATGATAGTTCTGACAGGGAGGACGACCTCGAACTACAAACATATAGTGTGGATCGTGCGGAAGAAGAGAGACCTACACTCGTAAGTTATGAAACACTAGAGTCGTTATTGGGCGATGAAAATTGTATTGAAATTGATCTACCTGCTATTTCCCAAGGATTATCGTCAGTACAGTCGAAGCTAAAGGCACTTCAAATAATGTGACTATCCATGATGAAGAAAATACGATTGACTACAAAATAGAAACAAAAAAAGTTACCTGGAAAAAAAAAACATTTACCTGTAGTAAATGATGAATTTTAGGCAGTTCTCAATTGCTTACTGCTTGTATGCTAGATCAATTTTTTAAGTATTTCTTTACAGACAATATTATTACTAAGATCGTCAAGGAAACGAATACGTATGTCCACACAAAAAATTGTAACAGCAGTTTCTGTGTCTATTTTGGTTGCTCTTGGTGAAAAATTTCTAAGTATTCCCATGGAAGAGTGTTTGTCCATAGATGAACAGCTATGCGCTACAAAAGCCAGACATCATCTGAAGCAATACCTTCCTCTAAAACCTCATAAATGGGGCTTCGAATTATTTGTTTTGTGTGGTACATCTGGTTCTGGCGTCTAAAATAGAAATTTATACGGGTCTAGAAAATAATTCGACACATCGTTTGCATGGCGAAGGAGATTTGGGTGCTAGCAGCAACGTAATTGTAAGATTATGCCGTGATGTGCAAGCTCACGTCAATCATAAAATATTTTTCGATAAGTATTATACCAGTATGCAAATCATAGCATATTCAGCTAAACGGGGTATATAGTCTCTAGGGACCGCTCGTAGAAACCGAATTCCAAATTGCAAATTATCCTTGGAAAACTCGGTAAAAGATAAACCAAGAGGCTACAGTGAAGAATTTGTTGCCACTTGTATGGATATAGATATTTCTTCGATATTATGGAAGGATAATAAAATTATGTTATTTATATCCTCATTTGTTGGCACACAACCAATCAGTAGGATTCAACGGATTGACAGACAACAAAAAACCGAAGTGACAATCGAATGTCCCAACGTAGTCTGTCAATACAATAAACATATGGGTGGGGTAGATCTTATAGATAGCTTCAACGGGAGATATAGAATAAAAATGCGTTCCAGAAAATGGTATCTCGGCATTTTTTACCATTTATTCGACATTGTGATCATCAATTCTTGGTTACTCTACAAAGAAAGAAATGTTGAGCAGAAAAAGTTATTGACTTTGATGGAATTTCGATCGGAGCTAGCTTATACGCTGTGCAAAAAGGTTCAAATACGTCAAAAAGAGGAAGACTAAGAACTGATATTCAAAACAGAATATGAGAATAAACGCCATAAGGGACCAGCTGCTCATATACCCCCATCGGATGTTCGTCAAGATAAATTTGACCATTTTCCACAATACGACGTGAGAAATAGATGCAAGTTGCCCGGATGTAAATTTCAATCATTCATTAAATGCCAAAAATGTGGTCTCTCATTGTGTCTCAACAAAGACAGAAATTTCTTAGACTTCCACAAAAGATAGACCTCGAACGTATACGGTATAGATACCCATAATGTCCCACATTTGGGACAATCATGTTTTTTGTAATAAATAAATTAACTTTTGTATTATAATTTTTTTCTTTATTTTTTTCCGAATCTACATAGAACAACAGAACATACTTTTTTTTTGGGAACAAATATAAAAAGTCATGCATTGAAGGGTTAAAGTGATGCCTGATAAATCTTTAGTTTAAAAAAATGAAAAATGCCACGGAGGAACGCCTAACGGTCATCGTATGTACGAATTGCACAGGCGCAGACATGAGAAAACCGCTCGTAATTGGAAAATACGCCACGTTGCTTTAAGAATGTGAAACCCCCTTCCCTGCATTTATTCTTCTCAATCTGGTGTATGGATGACCGGAGATAGATTTGTGCAATGGCTTAATGAGTGGGACATCGAATTGAAAGACCGAAAAATACTTTTGCTTGTCGACAATTGCGCTGCGCGTCCGAAACAGGTAAATCTCAAAAACATCAACTCGATTTTCCTACCACCTAACACCGCAAGTGAGCTGCACTACCACTTGATCAAGGCATCATAAAAGTTCTGAAGCAAGGTTACAGGTGGTCCAACGATATCTATCGATTATGGACAGTTCAAGGTCGACTTCTCCAACAATTTCTGTTTTTGATGCTATCCACTTTTTATACGCTGCGTGGGTGGGCATTACGAAAAACCACCATTTTTAATTGTTTCAAAAAGCAGGTGGTTGGCAACTTTACAAGTGAAGGTGAAACCGAAGAGGTAGAAATTGATGAAGGCTGGGGAGACCTTTTACAAATTGGAAGAAAGATTGTCTGAATTGGAAAGTTTTGATGACTTCGACCATGGGCTAGTGACCAATGAAGTTTTAAGTCTTGAGATACTAATCGCCGATTACAATGCACCATCAGAAGTGGAAAATGAAGAGGATGAAGATTCATCAGAAATAATAACGCCAAAAATAAACGACGTGTTGGGAGGGCTCGAAAACAATCAGGGCACGGAGGTAGAAGAGGAAACCTTCAAAAACATCAATAAAGCAGAAAATGGAGTTTTTGAAAAATCATTTGTCACTATAAACAAACACAAATGAATGATTTTTTTTTAAAATAAAATTTGTAGGAATATATACATAGTTTGTTCTATATTTCTTTTTTAACGTACAAGTTTCATATAAAATAGTTTTTGTTAACTTTTACTTTATTTAACAGAAGTAAAATGTATGTAGTAGTACATATATATGTAGTAGTATTCATTGAAATTCGACCTTCCGGCCTGTTTTAAAACAAATTTTATTCATGTTTAGCCGATTTTAAGATAGTCCGGCAATAGTGCTTTCCCGGTTATAGCGCCCTTCTTTCTAGGGCCCTAGGAGAACGTTAAAACCAAGTTTTACTGTAGTTATATTTTCACTGAAGATGGTGTTTCGAAGACGTTTGTAAACGTTCTGAAAATATAACTATCATTTAAACCAGTCTCGTTTAATTGACCTAATTGTGGTAGAGAACTATCATACATGATAAATTGGTAATTCGAGTGAATATCTTCAGATCATCAGCGCAGGCCAGGGTGTTGCAATTTAGTAACGGAAATAGTATCTTCTTTGTATTATTATGTTTGTACCTGATTTATGCTTGTGTTTCTGGTGTGTCTTTGACCATGTCTATATCCTTTGATCCTGAATAAATAAATTATTATTATTATTAACAATTTCGAACAATATGCTTTGAAATACGTTATTTCCAACTACATTTCCGACCATTTCAATTATTTTTTATTGACGTACTCACCAAATTCGATGAACGATGAACTTTTTAACTTTCTAAGATAATATTTAGCGTTTTAACGCCTATTAAATATCATCGATAACGCCATCCGCGCCCCATCTTTTCGTCATTACGTCGTCGGATTTCATTCAGGAATTTTCGCCGCCCCCGTTCCCCCTTCGTCGCTTCCTCAAGTCCTTCGCCGCCTTCGGCGCGTATAAGAAACGTCGCCCGAGAACGTCTAAATAACGGGGATGGGCCGGCGAAACTGTCAACAGGTGCCGGAGGTGGTGGGAGAAACATCAGCCCGTACTGATAACGCCGACAGTGGGGCGAACTGCCACCGTTCGTAGTTGTAGTAGTTGGTGGCGGCCTACCGCGATATACGGACCACGGACACCGAAATACGACCCTCTTTCACTTTGTAAAACTTTCTGCTTGTAGTAGTTGTAGTAAACTTGAAACGTTACACACGCCAATCGGAAGGGAGAACTTTTCTTTTTTATTTCGCCCCCTTTTACCCCCTTGATCGCTTTAGTTTAGGAGTTTGGAAAAAGTTACGGGGTTCCCTCGAAGTTTCATGCAGGTTTTAAACGACTTTTCCTTTCATAAAATGGAGGATGTAGAGATTATTACAGTTTAATTTGTTTAAAAAGGAAAAATTCAATGTGCTTCTCCCCCTTTCTCGTTTGATAAACTTTTTAAAAGAGTGCTCCCGATCGAAATCGCGCCCCGTCGAAACGATGTCGACGATTAACAGCAACCACGTACCAGCTTTTTCGGACGCCCTCGTCCATTGTCACCCCGTGCAGAATTCTCCGGGGCCCGCCGGAGCGCATCACAAGAAACCGATTCGGCTGAAAAACGTCGCAACGAAAGCGGAGGCCTTCGACGTGTTGCATTCCAAACGCAATCACGTAAGTTCTTATTAAGGGGGAATTTCGTTAAATCGCGTAGCGCGAGGGCGAGAGCGCATTCGTTCCCGTAAAAGAGAAATACGTTTGTTCCTGTGGGAATCTTACGTGTCTTTTTTTTCACTCTTCGTTTTGTTTCTGTCGTTATATTTTTTCCTATTTACACGCGAGAGTTACAAATCACGACGATGAACGAGATGGTCCTGTTTTTAGTTGGGGATCGTTTATAATCTGGGGTTTGCATTTTTATGGAAACGGGAGTATGAAAAGGAAAATAACGATGGTGGAAATGTGTTTCCTTTAATGTCAAGTCGTTTCCTCATGTTTCTAGTTTTATAAAATTTCCATATAAAGCTTGTTCGAAAGAGAAGCCCTTATTTTAAACCTTTCATGTCCACAGTTGCCTATAGGCAACATTGTCCAAATATAATAAATAATTCGGGCATAAAAGATAGGAACTCTAAAAAAATTTTTCTTACAGCTTCACTAAATTCGAGCCTTTGTATCTTATTTTACTTTGGTTTTACGATCTATAGGTCCTTCGTTATTAAAATTAATTCGGTGAAAGTTGCCTACGAATAGAAACTACGACAGAAATTAGCTAAGCAGGAACGAATTTTGGCAATTTTTCAAACCGATCCTCCTTTTTGAATTATTACGCTTCATATTTAGACTATTGCGGCAACAAAAAATCAGAAAGTTAAGATAACGTTGTTTAAACCTGGCTTTTGCCTTGTCAAATGTTATTTCATTTTTAAATCATTATTGAGATATGTACATACATACATATGTATGCATTTAAGTGCTGCTAAAAAATTCAAGTAATTACATTACTTGGGGAAGAATGATCAATAAAGAGACTAGGTAATAGATTTGGAGTCTCCAAAGGCACTATTCACGACATTAAAGAGAAATGGCTACATCAAAGTTGACATGAACATGACAAGCCATTGATTTATACCGCTAAAAACGGTCAAAATAGTTTATAAGACTTGTCTGGAATTTTTTTTTTGCCGCAATATCTCGACACTTTTCTCGGGTGGTTTTAAAAAGAAATCTTTATTTATTTATTTTTTTGGGTGCGAAATTCCATACTACGCAATCCCACAGCATCAGTGTTCGTTTTTTCCTTTGTGAGCGATGTTCTTATGTTTTATTTCGTAACAGATGGCCGTCGAATGATTATTCAATGATTAATGTCTATATAATTTACGATCGTGACCTTCAAGATTTTGAACGATCAAGACCGGACAAGGTTTAATAATGCTATCGAATATCTTAGCCAGTTTTAGCACCGATAGGGAAAGAAATTTCTGTCGTCAACGTTGAGGGTGATTCAAGTTCATCAGAAATGTGTATTTTATACAAAAGTGCCCTTACTTCGGAGAGGATCTTAAACAGTGGTTTTTGTTAATCAAATAACATCTTAAGATCTTAGCTCACGAAAATAGTATATTATTTTTACTTCATTCAAAGAAGTTGCTGCGGGATCACGATCTTAAAAATAATAGGTAATAACTGCCATAACTCACAAAGATCACAACAGCAAACGTTTCAACAAAAACCGATGAGGGATGGTGATGTGAAAAAGCCAGAAATACAGTTTTTGCATCAATCATAACTAAAGAACAACTGACTATCGAGAATAGTTTACTCTTTTTAGTAATTTTCTTATTTTTATTTCGAAGTATTTATTGGAAGAATATTCAACGAATAAAGAACGGAAAAGTATCTGGGGAAAAAATGAACATTTTGCCCTTTTGTCAATGATTTTGTAGATTTAACAATCATATTTTTCATGAGTTATTTATCTATGAATCGTGATTTTGTCCTGTTTGTATGAAATAAAATGGTCCTGATGAACGCCAAGACGAGGATCGTGTGTCCCCGCCTTTGTACTTTCTTTGAATGCAAGTTACAGAGATGATATTTGCAAGATATTTTCCTCAATACTATTGTATAATGGTCATGTGTAGAGTTGCTCACTAGCGCCAACAAGCAGTGGCGGAGATTCGATACAATCCTCAGTATAACTGCGAGTCCCAATGAGATCTGTTGTGTATACATGGACGCTACGCGTTGGACAAAATTACGAAATTTATACCAGAAAAGCCTTAAATTCTACTGGCTGTTGGCGCAAATTGAGCAACTCTTGTCATGTGACTGATCGCCACAGACATAAATGGAATGATGAAGAAGCAGCACCATCGTACTTGTTACACATCATTTTTTATCGAGACACCACCGCCCCGCCCCTAATACATTCGTACTTTTCCTCCAATAACTTACATTCCACCTCGCTTCCTTCCCCATCCACTTTTCTTTCTTCTGGTGCTTTCGGAATTAATCGAGCGTACATCTTCGTCCGAAACTCGATCCATAAAAATCCGTGGAGGACGCGCTGCGTACTCGCGATAAAGTTAATACCTTCGAACAATTAATACTTTAATAGCTTTATTCTAACCCATTTAGCTAACGTAGTATGGACGACGACGATGGGGAAGTTATGAAATCCTTACCTACCTATCTACGCTCAAGGAAAAAGATTACGATTTATGCTCGCCGCTCCATTAAAGCCCATTAATTAATTTCGGACGAGGAGGAGAGGCTATCGTTAAAATCAATTAGAAAATTTCAAGAGGAAGTCGGAAAAAAACTCGCATAACGATTTTTATGTATGTATGGTTGGTATCAACCATGATTTCAGTTGCTCAACTTGAGCCAATCGTACTAGTGTAAATGTACAAAAATTGGTAACTGCTCTTTATCCTCTATCAGAGTAACTATCGGGGTACGTCAAAGTGCTATCTTGTGTCCCACCCTTTTTCTGATATATATATATATATACATATATATATATATATATATATATACAGTGTGTCCCAGGATTGACGTTACAAGAGGTGTGATGGACTGGAAATTTTTGAATTTTATTTTAAGATTGTAGAATTAAGCCCTGCTTGGCGTGAATAGAATTTCTCCCCGATGGTAAGACAAAATAATAATCTTCGGCCTTCATCACCTTCTTCGATAGTGTGCACAAATTTTGGTTTGAATGCCTTTACCTTGTTTGCCTTATAAATTCTTTGTAATTCCGATTTACTAACATTAAGATTACGTGAACGTTTCCTCAATGATAGTCTAGGATGTTCTTCCACCGAATCAAGAGCAATAATAGTTACGGCATCGTTTTCATCATGTTTCTTCTTTTCTTTCTTTACGTTAAGAACGCTGCCAGTTGCAAGAAATTTCTTAACTATTCGCATGGCAGTCATACGTGTAAGGTTGGTATTGGGAAATCTCTCGTTAAACTGCTGCATCACTTCTCTTAGTGCAATTTGTCCGAGCCCATAACACTGAACAACGTAAATTCTCTGCTGTAACGTTAACATGATCTAGCATTAATTGAAATTTGAACTAAGGGATACTACAAATTATTGTAATCTGACAGTACTTAAGATTAGTGCACAATTTTGTTTTCATGGCCTCCCATTGTTTTGGGCTGCTCCACCGCGTTGTCTTAAAACATTTCTGTTCAGAGTCTGTGTTTGAGGATAGGGCTCCAGTAGCCAGCACGAACCATCTTTGCAAAATAATTTATTTCTTATTTGTATTTCATCACTCCCGTCGGTTTCATCTGAGTCATAGGAATCCTCATTTGTTTCTATAATTCCTGTAGATTCAGCGTCTGAAGGTTCAACTGTTATTTCGTTATCTGCTGTAATGTATTCATCCTCCTCATCTGAACAAATAAAATCTTCGTCACTTGGTTCACTTTCACACAATAACTTATTTATATCTGTAGGGCTAAATCTTTTATTACGGATTCTTGATGTTGAACTCATTTTATTACTTATTTGAAAACTTTCGCAATAAAAATAGATTTTCTTTCTGTCGAACAAACTTCTCCGCGTAGATACAAACGTAAAATGAAAATAGTGAACAAATATTGTGATAACGCATGTATTTTAGATACCACGGGGAATCACATATGTAGTTTCATTTATTATCTCTTGGTGGTGTAAACAATGCCTTTTTGTGTAGACACGGCTTGTGATCAAATCCTAAAACACTAAAGAAATCCCCAAATATATATATACAACTATATTTAAACGTATGGAACGTTTCAAATTTGTTTGCAAAAATTCTTGTTTTCTATGAGATTCGTATGAAGGTACCCGGGTACCTTGTTGTACAAAATACGTAGTTTCTTTTTTGTCAACCACATAAGGGTTAAAAAAATGTGTACAATTCCCTTCACCCATTCATTCGCTATCGCACGCTTCCTGCCTTTCGGCTTATATGCGCACTTATTTCGCTTGATCTTTTGTCTTCATATTCGGTTTTTGCCAGGGACGTCTTCGGGTGCTATAGATGATGTGAGATCATTCTTTTGGCTTTGCTTGGTGGGAAGTAATAGAATTCGTCTTCCAACTAAGTCGGCGTCGGTTTGCCAACTAAATATATGTTTTTTTAAATAAAATTCGAAAAACGTATCGTAAACATTTATTACGTAGGTACATGGAAAGCACACCTACTCCCTCAACCAATATTCACATATGAGAAAAGACCCTATGCAAATATCGAGACGACCAGAAAATTATCGAATCCTTCCACGTCGTTGCCGATATCCCAACACGCCCTCCGACCCTCCGAAGAAAAAAAAAACGAAGCAATATTCGCGATGGGGGCGGCTAAAATCTAACAGCAACGGCTATCACAACGCATCTGCCCGAACCTACGTCAACTCGTCGGCGCTCGCAAATATTTGACTATCCCGAGCGACATCGGAGGCCGAAGATTCAGTATATATATATATATATGTATGCGTATAATCATAACGACGAAGACTCCGAGGAAACTTTCGTAAAAATTTCGCGGGGAATAAGAAACAAACGGAGTAAACATACTTTGCATTTAAATTCGTCGCGAATCTCCGGAGCGAAGTGAAGGAAAGAGAAGGCAACGAAAAGAAACTGGAGAAAAAAAGAAACGACCGAAACGTCGTCGCGTCGAGATTAGCAATAAATTAGGTCCGGTTTTCGACGAAAATCAAATATTTGTTTTGCGCGTTAAATTTCATTTAGGCGCTCGCGAATTCTCGCAAATTACTAGGCGCTCGGACTCCCTCGATTAGCTCGGGGATGGATTAAATTGGAAACTGTACTGCGGTGCAATTGCAGTTATTTAATAAATGTAATCGATGGGTTTTGTTTCGTTAAAGGGAAATCCGTTCCGATAGGTTTTCGGGCATTGCCACTAATGATAGGCATTTAACGTCAAACGTTGGTCAGTGTGTACCTATACTGAGTGTATGCGTAATTACATCAGAATCCGGTGGATTTTATGTGTTGACAATAGTTGTATATACAGTGCGTCCTCGGATTGATTTCGCTATGTACTATTGCGGCAACAAAAATTGGGACAAGTCTTATAGGCTATTTTGACTGTTTTTTAGCTGTGTAAACCAGTCGTTTGTCATGTTCACGTCAATCATTTTGTCTAATGTCAAAAATAGTTTACCCACGAACGCAAGAAAATTCTGTCAAATGCATTTATTTGAAATAAAAATCTTGGAAACAAATCTTCTTTTAATGGAAACAATAAATTAATCTAGTATTTTTAGTTATTTTTTACCACTGTATCAAATGGATTATTCCTTAAAAACTGAATAAGATTTTCTTCTTCCATGAAATTCCGTACTAATTTACGACCAGAACCACTTTGCCTTTCTACAGTTCCCTGTTGTAGTCATTTATTTCTTAATGTTGTGTGTGCTTTTGGGCACTCCAAATCTATTACCTAGTCTTCTTATGGACCATCCTTCCCCAAGTAATGTAATTATTTCCATTTTTCCAGTAGCACTTAAATTCGGCATAATGACATACATATGTCAATAATGATTTCAAAATGACATAACTTTTGACAAGGCAAAAGCCAGATTTACATTATTTTAAGTGTCCCATTTTTTGTTGCCGCAATAGTACTATATACAATTGATAACTGATGAAAAAATGGTTAATTTCGTTTTAACGTTTTGAGATACCACCCTGTCTGCTCTGAAAGGAGTTTCAAGCACAGTTTTACTTTTTAAAAATTAAGGCCGTCGTGACAATTTCGGGAAAAACTTTTCCCGTTGACGTAAAGAACCATTTCGGTCAGTAATACGGCAAAATGTTATTGAGAAAAGTCAGTCAAAAGTTGTGACTGTGCCAAATTTTTATAAATATCGTATCACTTTACTGAAAAATCAGTATTTTTTCTTGTAAAATCTCAGTCAATATTTCGTTTATATTCTTGCATTGTAACTGTAGAAATACAAGTATTCTGTATAAGTTGTCAAAAAAATTTATTAATGTAAGTTATATTGTTTTTCCGAATTATATACTGTATTAGAAACTTACATTATTTTTTTTTAAATACAAGTATTATGTGTAACAAACATTGAATGACTTTGACTAAATCAGTATTGTAAGTTTTCTTTTTTTTTTGAATAAAATACTTTTTTTTTTTGAGAAACTTGCATTAATTTCTTTGATAACTTATACAGAATGCTAGTTTAAAACAAAAAATGAACGTAAGCTATTTTCTTTTTGAATAAAATATTTTATTAGAAACGTTCTAAACAAGCATTCTGTATAATTACTGAGCAGAAGTACTGGCTGTACAAGTTAGGACTTAAGTGTTGGTGGAAATTAATGGTGATTGCAGCCAATTTGGCACTTAAGTCATTCTGTATAAGTTGTAAAAAAAAAAAAAATTAATGCAAGTTTCTCAAAAAAAAAACAATTTTATTGAAAAAAGAAAATAACTTACAATACTGATTTAATAAGGGGGTGATTGCAAGGACTGTGGTGTAATTTACTGACACAAATATTACATCGGTAAACTCCTCACCACACAATTGTTTATAATAAAATCGGTAACACGTGTTTCGCTAGCTCGAGGCAAGCATCTTCAACAACCGTATAAACCGAAGTGACGGTCACTTCACGGTTGTTGAAGATGCTTGCCTCGAGCTAGTGAAACACGTGTCACCGATTTTATTATAAGCAATTGTGTGGTGAGGAGTTTACCGATGTGATATTTGTGTCAATACTGATTTAGTCAAAGTGAATCACTTTGTTTGTGAAATGTTGGACGAAGTCCTAACTTTATATTTTGAGCAACTTTTTTCAATAACATTTTGCCGTATTATTGACCGAAATGGTACTTTGCACCAACAGAAAATGCCTTTTCTCGATTGTCGTGACGGTCTTGAATTTAAAAGAGTAAAAGCGTACTTAAAATTCACCATTCATTGACCAAGCGGGGTGGTATCCCAAAATATTAAAACAAAATTCAAAAAGTTTTGATCAATTATACCTATCGTGAAATCAATCGGGAGACACGCTGTATAATCAACCATTTTCAATAGGGTCATCATTTCATATTTTGAACAACTTTTTCCTGTAACATTTTGCTATATTATTGACTGAAATGGCACTTTACGTCAACAGAAAGTGAGTAAGAATGTGCTTGAAATTCTTTTCTGGCCAAGCAGGGTGGCATTCCAAAACATAAAAAGCAGCTTCTACAATGTTTAATCAATGATACCCATAGTGAAGTCAATACGGGGACATACTGTATATAAAATAAAGGAAAACGCTGAATGGACGTTTCAATTATAAAAATAATGGAAAATCTCGATTAAATCTGATGGTTTCCTTCATCTTCTCTTTTCTCGTGATTCATGTCTTCCATGCTTTCTAGTTCTTTGTCATTGCTTCACCACACTTCCATCAACCTCTTGAAGGTTTCCTTTTCCCCATCTTCTCTTTGGTACTTTACGACGAGTAAATTGCGGTTTATTCTTAATACAGGATGTTCCAGAAGGAACCTGCCGTTTGTGGTAAATTTAAATATGAGATTGGATTTTGGATTATTCGTAATACAGGTTGCCCAAGAAGGAACCTGTAATTTGTTGTAAATACAAATAGAACAGTGAATTTTGGTTTATTCTTAATATAGAATGTCCCAGCACAAACCTGCAATATTGTGGTAACTTTAATTAGGGGAAGTGAAGGGTCTCTTTTTATTTGCCGTGTAGTGAACCAGTTAAATATTGATTATGAAAGTCCTACAAAGGACCAAGCGTTCTGTCTGTTCTGATCGCTGTGGAGATTTGCGTCTTAGACTAGATGCACACGCATCGATTTCGATCGTACGGAAAAATATCGTACGATCAAATTCTTTGAGTGGAACAGAGAAGAGCATATGCTTCGTCTTTGTTCCACTCAAAGAATTTGATCGTACGACACTTTTCCGTACGATGGAAATCGATGCGTGTGCATCTAGCCTTACCAAAGACTATCCGATCTCTAATTATCATTGGTGAGCAAATGGTTTAAGGGATGATGCAAGCTTATACTTTGATGCGCACTAAACCAGTCAAGTATTGGCTATAAACGTCAGACGTTTCGTTTGGACCGCTCTCTTTGGACTTGCGTCATCCCATCAACCATGCAATCTCTAATCATCATTGGTGGGCAAATGGATTGATGAATAAGGCAAGCGTCCATTTGTATTTGCGATGTATTGAACCAGCCGAGTATTGATTATAAAGGTTCCACAAAAGATCGGGCGTTTTGTCTGGGTCGCTGTGTAGATTTGCGTCATCCCATAAACCATCCGTCATCACTACTGAATAGGTAACTTTAATTACCATACCAACAAAGTTTACATAGGCCGAATACGCTGACGTGTATCGTAATGTCAAACAAAAATGCGTGAAATATCGATTTTTAGCACCCCAAGAAGCTGTCGATGCCCTTGAATACCATATTTTTGACGTACCAACTTCAGACTAGAAGAAATTTTCGCAAATTGGTTTGGGAGTATATAACTAGTCTATAAATTTTCTTTTTCTTCTTCTTTATTTTCTTCTTCCTTTTCTTCTTCTTCTTCTTTTTCCTCTCCTTCGTATCGATTCAGAACGTCTTCTTACTTACAAAACTTTAACGATTGCTTTGGCAATATCAGTTGTAACTGTCACTTCCTCTCTTTGAATGTATAAGTCCAATATTAAACAGTTTCTTCCAAAAAGAAAGAATTTCTTTGCTGGTTTTTATAACAACTTAAGAGACCCCCAACGTATAGCATTCATTTCTGTATTCATCTGATTCTTTTGTTTTTATAAAGCACTAATATTTGTGTTTTTTGGATTCCATATTTATATTATATCTTATTGTTACTTATTTTATATACAAAGCATATGTAATTTTTTATTTTTCTCTTTATTTTGTATTATCTTATTAATTGGAATTTTATTCTGTTGGATAATAAAGACTATTATTATTATTATTATTATTATTGTTATTACTAATTTTTGACTTTTTGTAGATTGATTTCTTCATGTCAATTCTTTCTGTAATTTTCTTTTTGAAAAATAGATTCTTCGAGAGCTTGAGGAGAGTTACAAATACAAACGAAAAAGTAGAAAATAAAATTATTTGGCAACTTTTACAGTCCTTGTGAGAGATATACGTAGAATTTTATTTTCTACTTTTTCGTTTATCTAATTTTCGTTTTTAATTCCTCAACGTTCTTCCTATATTCACGCTGTTCCTCCTTCATTCCCTTTACTTCTGCTGTTAAACTTTGTGTTTGTGGTGTGAGGTTCTGTATCATCCTTAAAACTGGATCCAGTTTGTTCTCTTCGTTTTTTGATTTTTATTCGGCGTTCTCATTGTTTTCTTAGAAATGTTTTCCCTAGAAATTTTTTGCAGAGAATCGACATTATCTAGAAATTGATCATGTTGTACTGAGAGGATAGGGGGAAAAGCATTTTAACAATCCATGACGTACACAGTTAAATTTTGTGGGGTAAAAGTGTCAATCAGAATCTTCCAATCGAGAAATCGCGTTCATTTCTAAAATATGCAGAAAATTTTTTACGAATTAATTATATTCAATGATATCTCGAAAATCCCGGTTTCCGCTTAGAATATCACTTCGATTTCTTTTCCTTGTCTTTATGAAAAGGGACGTAGCTGTTGAGCTTAAGCTTTAACTCACGGAGTACCCATTACACACAATGATAAAAAAAGGAAAGAACCCCCGAAAGATTATGTACGATCGTGACACGATCACAAAGCTTTTTCGCTTTTCGGAACGGAGTCGGGGCCTTTTGTCGCGATGTCGCCGAGCAAATCGCGGTCAAAAACTTCCCGCCGCGTCCTAACGGTGGCGGTTGGAAAAGTTCGCCACTTAATCACTTAAAAAGGCTTTCTTCGCGGCTTTGATCGACGTCTCCCGTCGCGCGTTCTGGGACGCTTTGAAAGACAAACTTTACGCCGACGTTACATATTCATCGATTCGGTCGGCGTACTCGTCGTCGCCGTCGGTAATAATTAATAAAATGAATTAATTCGCGCTCGCGCGCGATTTGCATTTATTTGTGAGAAATTCGTGTTTTCGGTCGTCGTTTTTATTATCATATCGATCGGAAGAGAAATCGCATTGTATTCAAATCTGGAAATTACACGACTAGTGAGCGATTGAAGTGTTTCCTTAAAGAAATAACATGTTTTGGTACAACTTTCGTGACTGAGCGGTTTTTGGCCCAAAACTCATTTGATCTGGGCGAAAAAATTTTTGGAAATGGAAAATTTCGCATTCTGTCGATGCACATAACTCGCTAACGGTAAAAGATAGAGAAAATGTTTTAAAACCAAAATTGTTTGTTGGGATAGGGTTTATCAAGCGGATATACTGTATTTTTCTCATTAGATTAGATTGTTTCTTATCTAAAAGTTTTAACAAAATTGGTCCATTTAAAATACACTCTTTCATATCGGGGAACTTCATTCCCGTAGATGTTGCTTACATCTATGTTTATGTAGAATCTGACTGTGATTTTAGAGATTTTATTTGGAAAAACCGTGTTTTCTTCTCTTCTTCTTCAAGAACCGTCTGCTCTTAGACTTCGATGCTTTGATTGTCGACTATAATTTCTTTGATTTCGGGTATCTAACACTGTTTCTTGTAAAGAACAATTTCCTGTGGGGCTTATACAATGTGATTTTCTTTCAAATTTAATTTCACCAATTCCTAATACGAGGCAGCGATATCGTTTCCAATTTTATTTTTCAATCGCTTTCCTCTTGAACCTGGAAACTGAATTTCTGATATCAAGACTGGAATTTCTTTCAGAATGTTTTCCTCTGAAATTTGGATGATATGAATTTCTTTCGAAAATGATTTCTACGATTTCTAATATCAAACCCTGGTATCGTTTTTAAATTTTCTTAAACTCCATTTTTTTGGACTCAGAGACTGTGATTTTCTGGTATCAGATTGGGATTTTCTGGTATCAGACTGTGATTTTCTTGTTACAGACTGTAATTTTCTTGTATCAAACTGTGATTTCTTTAAGAATCTTTTTCTGTAAGACTTGTAGGATGTGATTTTCTTTCAAATCTGATATCTACGACTTCTAATATCAAAGATGGGTATCGTTTTTCCATTTTCTTAAACTCCATTCTTTTTGGACTCGACGACTGTGATTTTCTGGTATCAGATTGGGATTTTCTGGTATCAGACTGTAATTTTCTTGTATCAAACTCCGATTTCTTTAAGAACCTTTCTCTGTGAGACTTGTAGGATGTGATTTTCTTTCAAATCTGATTTCTACGACTTCTAATATCAAACATTGGTATCGTTTTTTCCATTTTCTTAAACTCCATTCTTTTTGGACTTGGAGACTGTGATTTTCTGGTATCAGATTGTGATTTTCTAGTATCAGACCGTGATTTTCTTGTTACAGACTGTAATTTTCTTGTATCAAGCTGTGATTTCTTTAAGAACCTTTCTCTGTGAGTCTTGTAGGATGTGATTTTCTTTCAAATCTGATATCTACGACTTCTAATATCAAAGATGGGTATCGTTTTTCCATTTTCTTAAACTCCATTCTTTTTGGACTCGACGACTGTGATTTTCTGGTATCAGATTGGGATTTTCTGGTATCAGACTGTAATTTTCTTGTATCAAACTGTGATTTCTTTAAGAATCTTTTTCTGTGAGACTTGTAGGATGTGATTTTCTTTCAAATCCGATTTCTACGACTTCTAATATCAAACATTGGTATCGCTTTTTCCATTTTCTTAAACTCCATTCTTTTTGGACTCGACGACTGTGATTTTCTGGTATCAGATTGCGATTTTCTGGTATCAGACCGTGATTTTCTTGTATCAGACTGTAATTTTCTTCTATCAAACTCCGATTTCTTTAAGAATCTTTCTCTGTGAGACTTGTAGGATGTGATTTTCTTTCAAATCTGATTTCTACGACTTCTAATTTCAAAGATGGGTATCGCTTTTTCCATTTTCTTAAACTCCATTCTTTTTGGACTTGGAGACTGTGATTTTCTGGTATCAGATTGTGATTTTCTGGTATCAGACTGTGATTTTCTTGTATCAGACTGTAATTTTCTTGTATCAAACTCCGATTTTTGTAAGAATCTTTCTCTGTGAGACTTGCAGGATGTGATTTTCTTTCAAATCTGATTTCTACGACTTCTAATATCAAACATTGGTATCGTTTTTCCATTTTCTTAAACTTCATTCTTTTTGGACTCGGAGACTGTGATTTTCTGGTATCAGATTGTGATTTGCCGGTATCAGACTGTGATTTTGTTGTATCAAACTGTGATTTCTTTAGGAATCTTTCTCTGTGAGACTTGTAGGATGTCATTTTCTTTCTAATCTGATTTCTACGACTTCTAATATCAAACATTGGTATGGTTTTTCCATTTTCTTAAACTCCATTCTTTTTGGACTCGAAGAATGTGATTTTGTACTATCACATTGTGATTTAAGAGTATTTTCGTCTGACACTTGTAAGATGTGGTTTTCTTTCAAATCTGATTTCTACCATTTCTAAAATCAAACATTGGTATCGTTATTTCATTTACTTAAACTCCATTCGTTCTGGACTCGGAAACTGTGATTTTTTCTGGATCATGACGAAATTTAGAAACCTTTAAGATTTTGTTCAATATCCAAATATTTTGAATGTTTGAAAGAAGCAGTTCGAAACCGTTCAATTCCAAGAATCTACAATTAACAACCATTTCTGTCTCATCAGGGCGACGATGTCGGTCGTTATCATTCGGTGAGTTGTGATGTAGTTTTTTTGCAGTTCTCCTACATTGCAAATGATCGGTAAGACTGCTGTAGACGCAAAATCGCGTCCAATAATAATAGCGATTTCCCTCCCTCAACAACATTACAAATGATTCGAAACATTTCCTACTTGAACAATGTTCAGCGACGTTATTTCCTCCTCACTCCTCCCCCTCACACACACACACACAATTGCAATTTCCTGGCGGATCACGTAAAATTACAACAAAACCAGACATTTCATCCCCATCCAGCCAAATACAATGATCCCGAAACAACCATTTGCATCCGACGAAGTCATCGAAGTTTAGACCACAAGAATGCAATCCGCATTCGTCTTCGAAGTATTCCATTCGACGACGAAGACGCGAATAACATGCGCGAGAAGCTTCCGGGATAAACACGACAAATCAAAGAGATCAAAACGAACCGCGTTCGTTCCTTCTTCCCTCTTCTTCTTTTTTATTCGTATGCATCCGATGTGTATGTACATACCTATACATCCGCTTTATCCGATGTAAATTTAGCGAGGAATTCTCGGATCCGTGGCAATTTCGATGCACGGCGCGCGTATCGCCCGGATTTGTCCGGAACGCTCGTATCGTAATCGTTTAGATTTTCCGTTCGTTGTCGCCGCCGCCGCCGATGTTGCCGTTGCATTTATTCCTTTGGCGAGCTCGTTAAGGCGTTTACGTACGGATTTGTCACTGTACGCAAACTGAAGTAATTGTCGGAAGGGCTCTCTATTCGTCGGTAGTTAGTCGAAATCGAGTCGGGAAAATCGCGCGATTTTTCGATAAGTACGTACGTACAACGTCGAATGAACGGGAAAAAGTTGCTCGTTTTTATGGCCTTTAGATCATTTTATCGCGAAATATCGGATAATCGTGAAAGCGTTCGAAATAAATCCGATAAGGACGTGGAAAGCAGTAGATTTATGGATAAAATCTCTGTTCCTTTTGTTACTAAATGTTTATACGTTATATTCAGAGAAGATACTTCAGAAGGGGAAGCGACTTTAGAGTGCATTTTCTGCGAACATCGGGAATGAGACGAACGAAGATTCCAGCGGAATCAGAACAAATCCATGAATAAACGGGAAATAAATTACGATCAAACGACAATTTCAACTTTGGCTAAAGGCTTCGCAGTGATTGCAAATTTATAAATGTTTCGTGACCTATTCGGATCGCTTCTACCAAGTCTATTTAGGTCAAATAACAAACACGACTTAGCAGATTATGCACTTAAGTGTTGATAGAAATTAATGGGGATTGCAGCCAAAGGATGAGATGAGAAATAAAAGCACTCTTTTTGGTAACTCTAAGCTTTCGAATTGTCTTTAATTCTTCATCTGAGATGATAAGAGCTGAGAAAACAGCTTGTTAGCAAACAAACAGAATGATGTCAGGGCTAAACTACATAGCAATATATTACACAGATTAAAATTAAAGTTAATGTGCAAACGATTACATGCAAACGCGATTGGAAATTAGGCATTAGGTAGCGAGTGGTAAAAGACCGGTGACGAGATCGGAAGAGGTTATGGCTGAGAAAATTTAAGTGTGTGTATCGTTTATCGAATTATCATCAACAAAGTATTTACCCTGTAGTGGGGAATTCGCCAGCAAATCCTCTAGCGTATTGTTCAAGTACATCTCCCGTTCGCGGAGGAAAAGAAACCCGAGATCGAACCCTCCTACATCTCGTCGCGCCTAATAGAACATCATTGTCTTTATACCTCCCCATCAAGGTATTAAACGAAGGAAAACCGATCGTCTAATCCGTCGGACAAATCCGAAAGACCATTTCCAACATCCGAGGCAGACAAAGGGTAGAACCTTATGCGATGACATCACCCGGTAGCCATGACAGCTAAGCATTCATTCTATATGTCTTCAACCTTTTCTCTTTGTTTCAAATATTTCGTATATCGCATCAATAATTTCAACTAAATTCAACGTTAATATTCACTAGCTTGTAAAATCATTATTATCTAGATGGCCGTATTTTCTTATTAAATTCATTGATATTCATATATATATATATATCGAAATTCCTACTAGACCTGTATCGTATTTTGCATAACTCACAGTAACAATTAACATCACGCATTTTGTAGTTTATATTGTGAAAGTTTAGATAAAACGTTTGATGTTGACTTACGGTTACCGCACTGTTCGCATTATTTAGCTAATTTTATCTCAAATTTTATGTAGTTTTTCAATGTTTTTAATGAATTCTAACTAAAGGCTAAATACACAAGTTCTTGAATAACCGGGTGTAGTTTCTCAAGTAGAATTTCATTGTTTTCGTATATAAGCATATAGAATCAACGTGCATTTTCCAGCTGATCTTGGTCGCTCCTGACGTCAGACAGTTCTTCGATCGATATAAAGGTACCGACTATTTGACCATGAAAATATATCTGGTAAGTTCTTATGACCTTTCACCCAAATTTCATGGTTGGCGCTCATACTATCTTTTTCCCTGACAAGACCTGTCGTATTCAACGACCGTTATTTAGAGCTTGAAAAAGAACCGACACGATCTCCCACTGAGCTGAGCACGGCATTGGCTAGCCTGTTGCGACAAGCGTATGTACCGCTGCCTTGTTTTGTTCTTGTCGTCTTGTGCACTCTAGCCAATTGTTCCCCTCAATTATTGCTATCTCGGAGAGATAGTAGTAACGCGGTTTTGGGGGTAACAAGATTTCTTCAACTTTATTTAAATTCTTTTCCCTAAATTCAGGATTAACTAATCTAACCGCTTGATCAAATAATCTAGTAACTAAATTAATTTTATGTAATTTTGATGTTTCTGCAAAATAATTTAGATGTCTTCCTGTATTGGTGGACTGTCACGTTCAGGAGATTTAATGAGTTAGATTAGATTCCTTCTCATATGTAAATTTTAATCTATTATCATAATTATTGAAGGAATCCAATACCTCATCAACACTACCCTTTCCTACGGAACAAAAACATCATCCATACTAGAATTTAGTTTTGACAAGCAAGTTTGTTCTAGGGCCTCCATTACCAGGTTTGCGATAACTGTTGATAATGGAGAACCCATTGCAGTACCGAAAATTTGTTTATAAATATTTTGATATTTAAAATAAGCAGAATTTAGACGAAGTTTCGAAGTTGAAATGAATTCCTCCTTTGGAAGATGTGTAAAATCTTTTATGGAATTCCATTTTTTTTCTCTCTAAAATTTTTAGTGCCAGATCTACACGAATATTAGTAAATGAACAAACAACATCTAAACTGATTAATTCGAAATTATTAGGAATTGTTTGATTTCTAACTGAATCTACAAATTTCCCATGAATTTTCTCGCATGATATGTAGTTTTACCTATAATATTGCTTAAAATTTTAGATAAAAATTTGGAAAGATTGTAAGTGGGGGAATCAATACAATTTACGATTGGACGTAAGGGAATGTTATCTTTATGTATTTTAGCAATCCCGAATTTAGAATTTTTAAGTGGTTACCTAAGTCTCTAGAAATAATTTCTTTTTTAAAAACCAAATATTTATTAGTTATTTGATTTCGTCATTTATTTGTTGGGTATGATACTAATACCGAATAAGTTTGTTTATACATTTATTTAGTTATATTTTCACCGAAGAAGGTGTTCCGGAAACGTTTGTAAACGTTCTGAGAATGTAACTATTATTTCAATCATTCTTGTTTAATTGATTAGTAGAATTGTGATAGAAAACTATCATATAAGATAATTTCAAATGATACAATATTTGATGCAATCTTTTAAATTGAAATTTCGTCTTATATTTGATCTGAAAAGTTTTTTTATATCTCCTAGGATTCTGCAATCTGCCCATGGGCAATAAGCGTTTGTTATGAATGAGTACGGGTATGAGTATGAGCGTTAACTGTGACGTGCAGAGTATCACTCCATTGAGTGATCTCCAGTATATTAATCTAGAATAAAAAGTGATAGAGGCAATTATGACGTTTGGTGAATCCAGGTACACTTCAGAAAACAAGGGGACTGGGAGGAGCATGAAAATGTAGGGGAAATCGCCTTGCAAAATCAATTCCGGCGCCAATTCCATCAACTTGATAAGACGATAAAATGTAATGAGAAATCAGAGTTTGCCAGCAATCAAGTTCGTGTTCCAAATTTTTCTATATAAAAAAAAAAAAACAATTCAACACTATTCTTTTCTCCGCACTATTTTCCTGCGATACAACATGTGGAAAACAAACACTCGCCTAGATTGTTTATAATATGTAGTAACTGCCTCCGGGTACCATCTGCTGCTTTTATTTATCGCCGTTGGCGCTATTTTTTTCCAACTGCAACCTACATGAAAAAAAAAGGAAAAACAAAAAACGGGAGAGGAGAAAAACGGGACGTCACATGTACGCCACGAATTAAACAACAGTTTAGCGTCACGATTTCCTAAATCCTTTCCCCCATTCGTTTTCTCGCCGCGGCCGAGATTTACGATATCCGCGGTCTTTAATATTACCCGCGTCGTCCGCCGCCGTTTATGCTTTTACTGCGTTTCCGCGATTAATTTCGGACAACGGGCGAGATACGGTGCCAGTTCGTTTAGAAAGAAAAATCGGGTAACGTTCCGGGAAAGTACGCGCGAAAAATTCCGCTAGGATCGAGATAACGGCGGAAATTCGTAGGAATAGGATAAGGTTTGAAATTATCGGGCGGTTTGATGGGATAGATCAAAGAAACCGTAAGGTGAAAGTTAGGGAAGGTTACATCTTGATAAAATAATAATAATGAAAAAATTATGTCGGTTGGAGATAAGACTTTAAAATTGCAAACTGAATTCTTGCTTTTCCCAGTTCCGGTTGAAATTTTCCTTTGCGGAAATCCGGCGATATCTCGCGGATAAAGTGTCGAATGAAAGTACGAGGGTTGATCGAAAAGTTTCCGGAATGACAATGAAAACAAAATAATACGGATTCAAGTAATACTTCATTTTTCGATAAAATCCCCTCTCGAAGCTTGGATACTTGCTCCAACGTTTCTCTAGCTTCTCGATTCCCTCCCGGAAGAGACATTCTTCGAGGTTCCCCAACATAATCGTTTACAGCCTCTATCGGTTGCTTATTCGACCGAAATATCTTTCCACTCCGAAATGGTTTGAGTTTCGGGAACAGATGGAAGTTTGACGGGGCCATTTCGAACTTCAATTCTACCAATTTTTGCTGAACGATTGCACTTTAACGCGCTGGCGCATTGTCGTGGTAAAACACCCTTTCCTTAACCATTCCCGAGGGTTTTCCTTGCATTGTCGCTTTCAATTTGTCCAAAAGTGTTGTGTAATGTTGACCGCAGTAACAGTTTTCCCTCTTCCAAGATAACCAATTAGCAAAATTCCTTTTTGCGTCCCAAGAAACCGATGCCATCATCTTTCCAGCCGAGTCAATGGTCTTTGCCCCCTTCGCAATCGATTAATCGAGTGCGATCCACTGTTTCTATTGCATTTTCGTTTCTGGTTTGTAGTGATGAATCCAGGTCTCATCCATGGTCACGAATCGTCCCTTCATATTCGTCGGATTCCTCGTAAATACTTCCAAACAATCGGTCGAGGTTTTTCGCACAGTTACTTGGTAGTTACCCCTTTAACGTACCTTATTTAACTACGTTGTTATACGCAGAATAAACTATGATGTTGAGGATGATTCGCTTTTAGAGTGTTTTGAAGAAATTTTGATGAATAATGGTCAGTTTTTTAAAAATCAACATGAGGACTTCAGTAATTTGGATCAAAGGCTCTTCGCTGAGGAGAACTTTGATGAATATATACAAATTGAGAATTGGGAAGTTATGCAGAAGAGTGATGATGAAGAAGAAGATTGAAGCTTCTAGTCCTATAAATTGCAACACTGATACCTTAGAAGTTGTTCAAAAATTTAAGGGATTGTCAAAAGGAGATTTTGGGCGCGTTCGAACGTTTCAGAAATATTGAGCCATCCGTTCAAATCCGCTTTTTTCAGGAAAAATGTAGGGAAACGAAGTAGGTCAAAATATCGAATTTTTGTGAAAGATGCATCAGCCGCAAGCTTAATCTCTTCTCCTTCAGGTTCATTTTTTTGTTTGTGATCTTCAACTAGGCTTCTTTTTCCTTCTCCCGGAAGCTGCTATGCCGAAAGAGATTATAAAAAATCTGTCCAGAAGAACATGGGCATAAACTATGATGTTGAGGATGATTTGCCTTCAGCGATCGTAGCAGAAATTTCAATGAGACTGGTAAGTCTTTCAAAAGGTAACATAGGTACTTCCTTAATTTCGATGAGAGACTCTTCACTGAGGAAAACTTTGAAGAAAATACGTAAATTGAGAATGTATTGTAGAAGATGGTGACGTTATGCAGAAGGGTCAAGGTTCTAGTCCTATAAATTTCATGACTGGCCTTAGATGGTGTTGAAAACCTTAAAAGATTGTCAAAAGAAAGATTTTGGGATATTAAGTCACATGTTCAAATCCGCTTTTTTTTTCAGGAAGGAATGTTAGAAGAAACGGAATAAGCGAACATCAGATTTTTTTTTAGAGAGAAGAGTCAAAGTCAAAAAGTCCGCAAGGTTGATCTCTTTTTCTTTATGTTTTATTTTTTATTATTTACTTATTATTATTCTTCGAAATATTTCTTCCTCCTATTCATTATTTCTTTACATCGTCGTGGTAATATTCTCTTCTTTTGTTACGTTTTACACCGCGCATGGGCATCGGACTTCGTAAAAAGTTTTTGATTACTACTTGATTACTATTACAGCTGCCAGAAGGAAAGCATGGGAACATCAGTTACCATTTCCGTTTCTTTATTCCACATAAAACAATTCCTGATTACCACCTCTCTCCATTTCCTCTCCAAATTCCCTCGAGTCCAGTCCCTTTGGCATCTGTTACCATTTCTTTAGCTTTTGTTCTTTGCCTTCTATACTGCTCATATTCGTCATTATTACTTTTTATTACACTTCTGTTTCTTTATTCTAAGTGAAACGGTTTTCGATTACTACCTCCCTCAATTTTTCTCCAAAATCCCTTGGTTCCTTCTCTCTGGCATCTCTTACAATTCATTCAACTTTTGTTCTTTGCTGTTTATACTCCTCATATTCGTCATTATCACTTTCTTTTTGTAAGTGCAACAAAAGGGAACTATGATGACGAATATGAGGAGTATATAAAGTAAAGAACAAAAGTTAAAGAAATGGTAACAGATGCCAGACGGAAGGAATCCACCCATGCTTTCCTTCTGGCATCTGTTCTCTTTATTTTGGAAGCGCAGTGTAAAACTTAAGAAAAGGGGGAAAAATACAAATAAAAGAAAGGGAGGGAATATTACCACGACGTGGTAAAGAGATAATGAATAAGTGCAAGGAATATTTCGAAGAAATATTAGGAATAAGGTGTACAGGTCGGGAAGAAGGAAGAGGAAACGTAGATGAAGATTACGAGGAAAAGCAATGAAGCTGGCGAAGAAGAGATTAACCTTGCGGATCCATCTTTTGCAGCAAATCTGATATTTTGGCCTAGTTCGTTTTTCTTTACATTTTTTCCTGAAACGGGCGGATTTGAACGTGTGACTCACTATTTTTGAAATGTTCGAACGCACCCAAAATTTTTCGTTTGACAATCTTTTAAAGTTTTCAACAACTGCTAAGTTATCAGTATTGGAATTTATAGGACTAGAAGCTTCAATCCTCTTCTTCATCATCACTCTTCTGCATAACTTCTGAATTTGCATATATTCAACAAAGTTCTCCTCAGTCAAAAGGCTTCGATCCAAAGTACTGAAGTCCTCATATTGCCTTTCGAAAGACTGACCAGTCTCATTAAAATTTCTCCAAAATTCCGCTACGGTCATCATAGTTTATGCCCATGTTGTTCTGAACAGATTTTTATAATCTGTTTTGGGCATAGCAGTTTCCGGAAGGCGGAAAAGGAGACGTAGATGAACATCGTAAATAAGAAAAAATAAACCTGAAGGAGAAGAGAATAAGCTTGCGGTGGATGTATCCTTCGCAAAAATTCGATATTTTTACCTGCATTGTTTACTTACGTTTTTTTCCCGAAAATTACGGATTCGAACGTGTGACTTAATATTTCTTAAATGGTCGAACGCCTACTTACCTACTTCATTTTCTCAGCAACTACGAGAATATTAACAGCTGTTACGTGCACAAATTTCACCTAGTTCAGTTCCGTATTTCATTTAACTTGTTAGAAATATAGACTCAAATTTTACTCCTTTCGGACAATAGTTATTTCCTAATATCGCTTACCGATATTCCCGTTGAACCCATCATATGGCCGCGTGTTAGTTGCCCTTGAGTTGTTCGAATTCGTCCAATCACGAGAACGCGAAGCGAATCTTAGCTTCGACGTAGTAACAAAAAATTGGAATTAGGCATTAGGTAGCGAGTGGTAAAAGACCGGTGACGAGATCGGAAGAGGTTATGGCTGAGAAAATGTAAGTGTGTGTATCGTTTATCGAATTATCATCAACAAAGTATTTACCCTGTAGTGGGGAATTCACCAGCAAATCCTCTAGCGTATTGTTCAAGTACATCTCCCGTTCGCGGAGGAAAAGAAACCCGAGATCGAACCCTCCTACACCTCGTCGTGCCTAATAGAACATCATTGTCTTTATACCTCCCCATCAAGGTATTAAACGAAGGAAAACCGATCGTCTAATCCGTCGGACAAATCCGAAAGACCATTTCCAACATTCGAGACAGACAAAGGGTAGAACCTTATGCGATGACATCACCCGGTAGCCATGACAGCTAAGCGTTCATTCTATATGTCTTAAACCTTTTCTCTTTGTTTCAAATATTTCGTATATCGTATCAATAATTTCAACTAAATTCAACGTTAATATTCACTAGCTTGTAAAATCATTATTATCTAGATGGCCGTATTTTCTTATTAAATTCATTGATATTCATATATATATATATATATCGAAATTCCTACTAGACGTGTATCGTATTTTTGCATAACTCACAGTAACAATTAACACCACGCATTTTGTAGTTTATATTGTGAAAGTTTAGATAAAACGTTTTATGTTGACTTACGGTTACCGCACTGTTCGCATTATTTAGCTAATTTTATCTCAAATTTTATGTAGTTTTTCAATGTTTTTAATGAATTCTAACTAAGGGCTAAATACACAAGTTCTTGAATAACCGGGTGTAGTTTCTCAAGTAGAATTTCATTGTTTTCGTATATTAGCATATAGAATCAACGTGCATTTTCCAGCTGATCTTGGTCGCTCCTGACGTCAGACAGTTCTTCGATCGATATAAAGGTACCGATTATTTGACCATGAAAATATATCTGGTAAGTTCTTATGACCTTTGACCCAAATTTCATGGTTGGCGCCCATACTATCTTTTTCCCTGACAAGACCTGTCGTATTCAACGACCGTTATTTAGAGCTTGAAAAAGAACCGACACGACCTCCCGCTGAGCTGAGCACGGCATTGGCTAGCCTGTTGCGACAAGCGTATGTACCGCTGCCTTGTTTTGTTCTTGTCGTCTTGTACACTCTAGCCAATTGTTCCCCTCAGTTATCGCTATCTCGGAGAGATAGTAGTAACGCAGTTTTTGGGGGTAACACATTAGGGAAAAGAGGAAGGAAACGAGAAGAGTAAAACGCAGACGATAGTGTCTGGTGGCTATGAAAAGACCTTCAGAAACTAGAGCGACTACGAATATGACGGTTTTTTGCGACTTCTCTATCGAGGGCTACGACTTACTTGCTTCTCAATTGACGAAATACGTCTTAAAAGACGTGCGAATTGATGTGGCAAGCGTAAAGAAGCATATAGATTAATTCTAAACCACAATTTCCCCCATTCTTTTACTTTTACGTTTCGTCTTGTGACCGATTTCGGGAATATGTGCTTCATAATCGTTCGCGTAGACTATAGATGGGCAACCTCCGGCCCGCGGACCACATGCGGCCTCGAGTAAGATTTGCCCGGCCCGCTACTGAATTCTTTCGTTGCATATTAGCACGGCCCGTCTAAACTTAATTCATAATGAATCATAAGGATACCACAAAAATTTATATTTTTCAAGATTACTCATAGCATAAAATTTCTACAAAAAGGCTGCCCATGCCTGGCGTAGACCATCATCGGAAAAATTTGTCGTTAGTTAATAATTGCGAATTCCGGGAAGTAAATATCAAGTTTGACCGAAACATGTAAAATAGAAAATCCGAAACTTTCTATCGCATCATCGAAAGATGCGCATTATATGCAGTAATTTACAATATACAATATCATTATTGTGTTAGGTTACGTCACGCATTATTACAAAGTATTTACGAGTAATATGTGTGTCTGACATTTATTATTTCCGATTATTAGTATTAAGTAAGTGAATAAAAGTCGACTCGACATATATAGGGAAATACTTAAATAATGGGAAGCGGTTAATTTGTAGTATTTCCCGTCGTTTCTCCAATTCCACGCCAGTAGAAATACGTATAATTTATCATTTATTGTACATTAGTGGTTATCGGCAATCTGTAAAAGATAACGACCTCGGTTGATTATTAATTAGGTTTCGGTATGTACTGTATGTAATAGGAATTGCGAGAAAAGAATAAATGTTTATCGGTGCGTTCGCGTGCGGTCGGAAAAGTTCACTTCTAACGTAATGAGATTTCGATAAAAGGAAAATGAAGAAGGAGGGAGGGGATTTTTACGGAAGTTGCAATTAAAACGATAGCTTAGGATTTTGCATCTGTATCGCATTTACGCCCGTATATTTCTTAGAATGGGCCGTAACCGTTAACCACTCCATCCAATTCTTCATCTCTTGAAATAAACCGTGAAACTAGATCACATCGGTAAACTCCTCAAAACACTATTGTTTGATATAATACAATCGGTGACACGTGTTGCGCTAGCTCGGGGCTAACATCATCAATAAACGTTTAAACCGAAGTGGAAGAATTTCTACCATTAAAAATTCTAAGCATGCATTTTTACCTCGCTTTTTACTGTACTCCTTGTTCCATATAAATATCTTATTTCATTTTTAAACCGACACTTTTTCGCGCAGTTTATAACATTTTCGGATTGCTTACAATCAACTTTCATAAATTTTGGAAAGATATTATTTTTCCTGCAACGTTTAAGAAAGAAGATATCCGCTTGAGTTACACTAAACTGTCTACTCCCTTTTCTGAAGTGGTTTAATTCCTTGGACTGGAGAACCATAATCAATGAAGGTGATTGCAAGGACTGTAGTAGTCACTCTGGTTTCTAAAAATCTCTCTGGAGCCACCACTCACTGTGTTCGGCGTTGCTCTTTCCGGTTCCTTCTTACTATTCTTCACCAGCCACTATCATCGGTGTTTTTCGTCTTCGTTTCCTTCCTACTATCCTACTTTTTAATATTTTCGTAGTCACTCTAGTTTCTGAAAATGTTTTTACGGTCACCAGTTACTATCTTCAGTGTTCTTTTCTCTACGTTTCCCTTCCTAGTATTTTTGCTTTTTAGTATTTTCGTAGCCACTCTGGTTTCTGAGAATCTTTTCCGCAACCACCAGGGACTATCATCGGCGTCTTTCTTCTTCGTTCCCTTCCTACCATTCCTGCTTCATCGTATTTTCGTAGTCACTCTAGTTTCTGAAAGCGTTCTTGTGGTCCTGAGTGCTCTTCTTCACGTTTTCTTCATACTATTCCTGCTTCCTAGAATTTTCCTAGTAATTCTGGTTTCTGAGAGTCTTTCAGGAACCACCACTCGCTAGTTCCGTCATTTTCTCCTTATTTCCTTCTTATCATTCCGGCTTTTTAATATTTTCGTAGTCACTCTAGTTCCTGAAAATGTTTTTACAGTCACCAGTTACTATCTTCAGTGTTCTTTTCTCTACGTTTCCTTCCTAGTATTTCTGCTTTTTAGTATTTTCGTAGCCAATCTTCGTAGCGATCTTTGATTCGCAACTACCAGTGACTATATTTCGCCTCTTCCTTTTCATTTCTGGAAGTTTTTCGCGTACCCATGGATACCGAACAAGATGGAGGGAAGAAAAGAGTTTTGGGACCGGAAAGCTTCAAGAAGAGCTTTTGGAGGTAAGAAATTGGGATGTATCTGGAAAAGGATAACGAACGAGGAAATAACCAGACCCTATCGAAAATTGGGGCTGACAATAAGTCAAGCAGAGCAAAGAGATTAACGTTGCTGTTACACTTGGAGAGGATGCCGAAATGAAGAACAGCAATGAGGATAATGCATGTAGACATCTAAAGAAGACGGAGAAGGAGAAGATTCAGGAAAAAGGTGATATGATGAAGTCAAAAAGGATTTAAAGGGAAAAAGTGTACAGAAGTGGAAGGTCGAAGCTACAGATTCAAAGGAGTGCAAGCGAATTACCAAGTGGGAAGAAGAAGTAGTAGATAGTTACTACTATCTATCTACTGATAGATAGTAGTAGTCTTTTTCTTTTTCTATTTCTTCTTCGTAATTGCAACTCTCTCCAAGCTCTTGAAACTCGTTTTCAAATTACCAAGTTCGTCGGTCTAATTCTCGGATTAATTTCCACAATAATATAAAAATTCCTTAAATATTACTTGTAATTAGTACCGTTTCCGATTTCGAAGTTGTGAAGGATGTATTGTTAAACCCTTTATCCCAACAATTCCACATCGCAGTTCATAAATAAATAAACAACTGGCCTCCTAATGTTTATTCTTATTTATTTATTTATTTATTTATTTAGACCAACAAGTAAAAACCTATACAGGTCAACATGGAAATAACATTCAATTAAAAATAAAAGAAAAATACATGCACATAACAAAAGCGCCTAACCTTCTAAGTGTTCGAATCTAGGTATGGCATATCTATTACATTCATGATTTCCCTAAATGATGATACAAAATTTTGGCAATTTGATTAATACGGGTATTATAACCATACAAGGTCCTAATGTTACGAAAGCAAAGAAAAAACAAATGAATCAACATGTACTTATAACAAGATGTCCTTATCGGATCCTTCGGGAACGCATTTCCGGTACTTTCGACCGTCGTCCTTACCGAAATTACGTGCGTACAATTCTAAATTTCCTATAGTTTCGCTAAGCCCTCGCCGATCTAATCGGTAATTTCCATTTTTTCTCCCTAACATCGTGCGCGTGCTACTTTCATCCTACATACTTGGGATTTCAGAAGGTGAATCATGTTTGTATAGTAGCAGCAATGGCAGCCGATAACACCAGAAACCTCACGTAGTTCATCTGGTATGACTAAAGTTATCTGCGGCGTGGAGTCCCCCTCGAATCTCCTCGGTATTTGCGCATTGTGTTTGGTGATCCGTAATCCGGAATTTTGGTAAATTACCACCGTTGTAATGGCCCTCTTTGTTGTAGGTTTAATAAAGTCATTTATGTTATTGTAGCAGAGAAACGCGCAGAATTAAAGGTTTCAGCTACTTAATAGGTTTATTAAAGGAAAGCAATAAAAAGACGTGGATAAAAGCATAAAATATTGAGAAACAATTATGTCGCTTTAAAAGTGAAACAAAGTAATAAAACAAAGAACTCAGTATCAATCAGTATCATTTATTATCACTTTTATATTACTATCGGCAGGCCTTTGAACTTCCAACTCTTCAGAAACATAATTTGGAAATTTTTCTAGTATTAAGTTTAAACTAGCATATAATTGCTTAAAAGTCCTTTCGTTGGTTTCCTTTTATTATTTCGTATATTACCAACACAAATATCACATCGGTAAACTCCTCACCACATAATTGTTTATAATAAAATCGGTGACACGTGTTTCGCTAGCTCGAGGCAAGCAGCTTCAACAACCGTATAAACTAAAGTGCAATCACCTTTATTACCAACCCAGTAAACATTTTCTTAATTTTGCGGGCAGTTTAAGTTGGCAGTTCCGGTAGTAGTGGACATACTCGCCAATTTCTAAGCACAATGCATGCGAATATGTTCACTATTGCCGGAACTACCAACTTAAACCATCCGCGAAATTTAAAAATGTTTACCGAGAAATATCGAGAAAACTTATTTCTATCGCACACGTTGTTGATGGGCAATTTGATAGTGCTGTTGCTACGTTGCTTAAAATTGTAGCACGACAAAGTGATTCCTTATTATTCTTGCATTGCTCTCTCTCTTTCTCTCTCTCTCCCTCTCTTCCCAAGTATTCTTTCATACCTTCATTCCGATTTCCCACCTTACCATTTAGATCTCCCATGATCGTTACATTTTCTCCCCCTTCGACGATTGCCCTCTGTAGTTTCCAATAGAATCAATTTCTTTTTCTATTTGCATTGGTATTCATTCACTCCATATGATATCATCGTGGTCCCTATCTCCCCCAATTATTTTATTCCTATTTTAAACCGCCTTTTATTAATATATTGTTCCTTTAATACATCTTATTATACTGCACCACGCCTTGCTCTCTCCATCTCCTTGACTCCCATCTCAAAACAGCCAATATCCTTTATGTATGCTCTTCATACCATTTCCCCTTTCTTTTGTTTCTTCCCGTCTCCTTGACTTCCAACAAAAATAGCCAATGCCCTTTATGTCTCCTCTTTATACCGTTTCCCTTCTTTTTCGTTGTTGTGATGCCTAGCACATCCACCCGGTGTTTGATCATTTCCTCCACCAGCTCCTCCTCCTCCTTCCTCTTCAGACTTCTCACAATCCATGTACGCACTCTTCCATTGGTATGTTGTTTTTCCTGTTCTTTCGTCTTATCACCTTTCCGCCCTCCCTCCCTACAACCATTCCCATTCTCACCACCATCAACAAATGAAAACTCTTTCAAATTTCTTTTCCTTTTTTTCCTCGTTTTTGTTTCCCCATTTATTCTGTGAAATCCACGCAATTAGAAATAAATAGCTGCAATAAGTGCGCATTTACATAAGTACAAACATCATATCAAATCCATGTTTCTTCACTCTTTCTTTCTTATTAGTTATCTTTGCTGATTATCCTCTTCTTCCCTTTCAATTTTGTAGCCTCATCGATTTTAACGACTTTTCTTTGTCGCGGTCGTCATCAGTTTTCCTTCACTTTTCAATCTCATTAGTCTTTCTTTTTGCTCTGGTAGCCGCAACGTCCTTTTTGCATTCAATCTCTCGTTGTCACCTCCATACTACAGAACTCCGGTTGGTCATTTTCAAAATTGAAGATGGCAACTTCGTTGCCGAAATACGTATCTGGAATTATTTCCAAAAAGTGTGATAGGGGCAATTTTTATTTATTTTATATACTATTTTAATCACAGTCTCCTTAAACTGGTATCCTAGTTTCAATTTCTTGGAAAAGCTTAGCTCTTGCTCAGGAAAAATGCAAAGATTTCGACCAAGAAATGGAGATAACAGTCCACAGATACCCCACCACAATATACTTTAATTTTCTTCACACTTACTTCCCAAAATAATACAAACAAAAAGGATTGGCAAATAACTTTCGAGGTATCGACGATACGGCTAAATATCATAGATTTATAAATTATTTACGTTTCCTAGATTTAACCGCGTATTTCAGCCGTATCTTTCTGAAATGACAGAGAACAATGTAAAATACCCTAGAATTTTCGGACAGACTGGTAGTAACCCGCACCCCAGTATAGACAACTTCGAGCTTCTAGGCCAAATCATAACTATACGGTTCTTCTTGTTGTCTTCTTCCATACAACGCTTATGGAGGATTTTCCTTATTCTGTCCATATACTCTGTCCAAATAGAAATAGAAGAAATGCCATCCTTCTCATGGATTTCTGGAGAAAATCAAAAAAGATAAGAAAAGGTTTTTGCCTTTAATTTCGTGCTGAGTTATATGTAGAGTGGTAAAGTGGTAAAGAGTAGACAGAATAAAGAATAATAAAATAGGAAAAAATGGCGAAGACTTGAAAAGCCGATTCAGAGCTGATGGTTCTCTTAATTTGCATTCTCCTCTTCTTCTTTCCATCTACGTCAGTCCGCCCCTACAGAGCACTGGAAATTCTATTTAATGCTCTTCGATTATTGATTTCTTCCAATTCTCCAGGTCCTTTGCCGGTCATTCATCTCCACTTGTGAATTGTTTATTCAAAATCTACATTCTTCTTCCCCTATCGCGATTTCCCTAAACTCCTCAAATGCCACCAAACTAACCAAATGCTGCCAACTCCCCCGAAAGTCCCCAGATTTTGTTCTTCTTTTGTTCTCTTTCTACTTCCCATTTATTTTAGTCCGCCCCTATAGGCCATTGGAGATTCTATTTAATGCTCGTAGTTTCTTCTTTCGTGCTAATCCTCCAGGTCCCTTGTCGTTCATTTATCTCTCTTTGTTAATTGTTTACGAAAAATCTACATTCTTCTTCCAAACTTCCCAAATTCCTCCAACCTCAGAAACTCCTGAAATGCCACTAACCTTCCCCCCAAACTCACCAAATACCGAGAACTCCCTAAACCGTCCTCAAATGCCTTCATTTTCTTCTTCTCCTGGTTCTCCTTCTACTTTCCATTTATTTCAGTCCGCTCCTACACACCATTGGTGATTCCATTTAATACTCGTAGTTTATTCTTTCCTTCCAACCGTCCAGGTCCTTTGCCCGTCATTCATCTCCATTTGTTAATTGTTTATTATCAGATTCTTTTTCCCCTTCCGCCATTTCTTCCAAAGTCCCCAAATTCCACCAACCCGTCAAACTTCTCAAATACCGCTAATCTTTTTCCCTCAAACTCATCAAATGCGGCCAACTCGCCCAAACCTCCCCCAAAATGTCTTCTTTTTGTTCTTTTACTTGTTCTCTTTTGTCGTCCCATTTACGTCAGTTCACCCCTACACACCATTGGAGGCTTAAGTGGAGCCTACTTAACCCTCCTCCGACATTTTATCAATTTCTTCCAATTTCTCCTGTTCTGTTCCAGCTCATTCATCTTCTTTTATTTCTGTCTGGAACAGGGATCTCTGCAGTGGCATCCATGACAGTTTCTTTGTTTTGTGGCTAGAAACAATGAATTAAATGTAGTTGTAAAAGAAAATCCGATGCCCTAGACGGGCAGATGGATAATGTGAAAGAAGAAGAATAAAAGATATGAAAGAAGATCTAACACCTGAGTTGAAAAACTGGCTCGTTATTTTCACTGACGAAAGTTATCTGAAAACGTTCTGAAAATATAGCTATTAACTCGCGATTTGAATAGGATAAAGAACGCAGAATACGGAGAGGAGCTCAAGATAGAGCCAATCGAAATAACAATACAGCAAGGGCAATTAATATGGCTTGGCCATGTAATAAGCATGGGCGAAGAAAGGTTGGCAAGACAAATATACGAATCAAAAGAAATGGGAAAAGGAGAAGAGGAAGACCGAGGAAGACATGGGAGCAAGAAGTACGAAGTGTATACGAGGCAAGGGGAGAGAAATGGGAGGATATGAGAGCAAGATGCAGGGAGAGAGAAGAGTGGAGACAAATATGGAAGAGGGAGCCAGGAAACTCAACTCCACACAACCCGACACTTCACGGTCAAACGGGTTTCAGGATTAAGTTAAGTTTTTAACTCGCGATTTGTTCGTTGATTGATCTGAAAGTGGTAGATGAGAGGATAGTATTTGAAAGAGTAAGCATAATAGAAAATAATAAAATAGGAAAAAACGGTAGAAACTGGGAAAACAGATTCGGAGCTGATGGTTATCTTAATCTACATTTCCAGTTCTTGCGATTTTACCAATTTTATTATTTTCCATTCCGTCTATGCGTTGGTAACACCATCTTCATCCTTTTCTAGTTGATCTAATCATGTTTCTTACTCCTCAGCAAGAAATTAAGGGACAAAAGCTTGGTTATCTCCTCTGCTTTCCTTTTCTTCTGGAAATCCACGAGAAGGATGGCATTGTTTCGATTTTGTTTTCACGAGATAGAGAGAGTCTTGGCAGGATCACAATCTAAGATAGTACTGATTACTAGAATTTGTTACAAAGGTGGATGACGTGTTATCATTAAGTAGTGTAAATCGGACTGACGCTGTCACCCCTCCGAACTTTATTATTCAAAATGATAACTTATGAATGACAATTTCTCATTGAATAGTGACAGCGTCAGTCCGATTTACATTACTCAACGATAACACGTCATCCACCTTTTTAACAAACTCTGAACTCTGAATTTTCCTTTTGCGGGGAAAGTTCCCTTCAAACAATATCATCCCCTGGATTTCTTTTTTGAATATTCCATACAAAATCTTTAGAAAACATTTTTGTTCCTTTTTATTTATAATCAGCAATCACAGTCGTAATTTCTGCTATTTCGGCACAAAACACTAGCTACTTAGAGAATGTTGACAAAATTCGTTGAATATCTAATATCAGTGCTACGATGTAATATACGGTAAAATTCGGTAATTAATCGGGTAATTTATTGACTCACGTCACCGTCCATGACTGAAGTGGTCGACGGCTTGGAGTCCCCCCGAGTATCGGCTCCCTTCCCTCGGTACGCGCGTATTGTGTCCCGAGAACTTATTATTATATGCATATTATGTCGATGGCGTATATATAAACATTTCAGATACGAAAAACGTGACTTCAGTCGCTTTTCGGTCGAGCATTCTGACGTTTTTATTTCCTCTAACGCGCGATAACTTAAAACTTTTCTAGCGAAAATATTTTCGCATCTCCTTTTCCGATAAGAATATTAGAATTAAATCAACTACCTCATTTTCGAAGATATTTAACGGTGTGCGGATTCGAATTTCGTTTTTCTTGTAGTGAAATTTTTATCGTCGAACGCCAACCCATTTTTTCGAAAATGAACGACATCAACGGCGGTAGTAAGTGCCCTTTCATGAGGGGACGCGCCTTGTGCCTGAAAAATTGGGCCAATAAAGATAAGGACGTGTACGATACTCTTAACCAACAGAAAAATAAAGGGGTAAGTCGAAAGGAATTTTATGTCAAGTTTTGATCGAAATTGATTTCTTACTTATTATTGGGAACCATCGACGTTTCGAATGCCAACGATCATCTTCCACTGCTTATATTATTATTTTATTTACAATTTTGACGAGAGATTCGGTCTAATCCAAATTTGCACATTGCAACGTAAAAATTAAGTTTTGAAAATTATGATACAATTTTTTGAAAGCTTACAAAACGTTGTATTAAATTGGAAATATATGAATTATGCCATTTATAAGCCTACAAGCTAATTTTTGATATTTCAAAATATTTTTTGCAATAAAAAAATTGCAGCAACTATTAACACATTTTCTTTCATTTTTCACGTTTTTACTATTGTCCTCTATATTCTCTTCGGATTTATACCAACACCATATGTTGAAAGAATTGCGATTATTGCGCTCAAACGAACTCAAAATATTCAATATGTCAATGAATTCTAGAATCTATCGGAATTCAGCTGTGTATTGTATTAATTTTCACTAAAAATCTACATACTATTTCTTCTGCCGCCAATCCCCATAAACTCCCTGAATTTCCTCCAAATTCCACAAATGCCGCCAACCGTATCAATCTACCAGAAACTCTCCAAGTTCTTTCTTCCTACCCTTCTTCTTCCTACCCTTCTTCTTCCTACCCTTCTTCTTCCTACCCTTCTTCTTCCTACCATTCTTCTTCCCATCCTTCTTCTTCCTCCCACTGATTCCAGTGCACCCCTACAGAGCTTTGAAAATTCCGTGTATTCCCCTTCGATTATTCATTTCATCCAATTTTTCGGGTCCCTTGCCCGGTCATTCACCTCCATTTGTTAATTGTCTACTGAAAATTTACATTCCTCTTCTCCTCCCGCCAGCTCCCTCAAACTCCCCAAATACCGCCAACGTCCCAAACTCCTGAAATGCTTCCTTTTGCTTCTTCTCTCTATTTTCCTTCTTCTTCTCGTTAACTCCAGTCTACCCCTACAGAACGTTGGAGGTGCTTTTCTTCTATTACGCATTTCTTCCGAACCCTTCCGGGCCCTTGCCAGCTCTTCCATTTCCTGTATGGTTTTGTCCTTCCTTCTATTTACTTTCCGCACTTGTTCAATCCATTTTTCATTCATCTCCATTTGTTAATTGTTAACTAGAAATTTGCATTCTTCTTCTCCGGCCGCCAACTGCCTCAATCTCCTCAAATGTCCGCAAATCTTCCCTAAATCCCCAAATGCTTTCTTTTTCTTCTTCTTTTTGTTTCCCATCTTCTTCCCATTGGCTCCGGTCATCCCTACGTAGCAGTGGATGTTCTATTCAATGTTCTTCCTCCATTACACATTTCTTCCAAATCCTTCCGGTCGCTTGTCAGCTCATCAATTTCCTGTATGGTTTTGTCCTTCCTTCTGTCTACTTTACGCACTTGCTCAATCCATTTCTCATTCATCTGGATTTGTTAATTGTTAACTAAATATTGACATTCTTTTTCTCCGGCTGCCAACTCCCTCAATCTCCTGAAATGCTCGCAAACCTTCCCCAAAATCCCCAAACGCTTTCTTTTTCTTCTTTGTTTTTGTTTCTCTTCTTCCTCCCATTGGCTCCGGTCATCCCTACAGAGTAGTGGACGTTCTATTTAATGTTTTTTCTCCATTACACATTTCTCCCAAATCCTTCTGGTCGCTTGCCAGCTCATTCCTCTCCTGTTTGGTTTATCGTTCTTTCGTCGTACCTCCTGTACTTGTGCAATCCACGTCTTTCTAAGCGTTTTCCTTCTACTTTTACTTGCCCCAAAAATTCTTTTAGCGATGCTTGCGTCTCTCATTCTTCGTCCGTAACCATACCAGTTCAACTGCTTCCTACAAACCTTATTCATCGCTGGTTCTTGCTGCCTTATGTTCTCATTCCTTATCCTGTCCTATTTTGTTTTACCTGCAGTTTACCTCTAATTTGCTTCATTCCTACCGCATTTATTTTACCTTCCGTGTTTTTCTACTTGTTGTCCATGTCTCGCTAGCATGTAGTAATGTTGAGATGAAGGTTGCATTGTATGCTCCCAGCGTGGTTTTTTTTTTTGTTATTTTTTTATTGTAATCTGTATAACCCGAAGCGAATTAGTGTAACAGCAAAAGAACGGAGAAATATTAAAACGCGACTTACAATTACTAATGCAATTGATAGCAGGGTTATCCGATGTATTTGTTAAGGGAAATGCGGGAAACGCACAAAAATTACACCTACTATTAGACCCAAGAAATTCCTTTCTTCTTTCTTTATTGTACACCTTTCTTCTTGGTCTAGTGTACGTATTTGTATTGATTTAGTACTGATTTGAATTCTGTGATTAGCGGCGCAAATCGATGAATTTTCTTCAAAACAACAAAAATCGTAAATTCCTCTTCTTTCTTCATCTCCTGCCATTTTCTCGTTCTTCTTCCTATCCTCCGTCTTCGTTTTTCCTAGTTCCATATCACTTGGTGCTGGCGATATTTACACTTTTGATGCCATACATGCAATTCAATCCTTAGGAACTTCGGGAATTTGGTCATTTTCATCTTTTTCCTTCTTCTTCCTTTACTCTCCTTTTATTTTCTTGTTGATGATATACGGCAATAACTAACTGTCTCCAGCATTGTGATAAAAAAGACGTAAATCGATGAGTTTCCTTCCGAAAAGGCAGCAAATCTTTCTTTATCTTCTTTTTCGTATTCTTTTTCTTCTTCCTATTTCTAGTTCGTCTTTCCTGGGTATCCGAATAAGTTACGGTTTCAATTTTAACGTCAAAAGTGCAAACAAAAAACTTTTCTTTTCTAGAGATTTCAATCGTGCAATATCTTTAATTGTTGTCCTCGTCTCTTCTTGTTCGTCTTTAGTTATTTGCGGAAGAATAACTAAAGACGAAGGAGAAGAGATGAGACCGAGACTGGACTAAAATGGCCTGCCTAACGTTTTGTGGTTTAGAATGCAGATTAATAAGGATGTCATTACATTCTTCTGTTTTTCTGAGGTTTCTTGTTATGATGTTTTCGCCTTCTTTTCCTTGTTCTTCATTTGTTGGAGTTCAATTTTATTTCTAACCATTTCTTCATCTTTAATTCCTAGTTTTCTTCTTCGTTGGCTTATCCCCTTTCATCTTTTGCCCTGCACTATTCCTATTTATCTTACATTCTTTTTCCTTACATTTCATTGCATTAAATTTTCTTCTTTCTGGTGCTTAAAGATCTCATTATTTTCTTCTTTTTTTCTGAGGTTTCTCGTTTTGAGGCTTTTCTCCATCTCCTTCTTCTTCAGTTGTTGGAGTCAAATTTTATTCCTACCCATTTCATAGATGTCATGTCTTCTATTCCTATTTTTTCTTCTTCGCTTACTTATGCCCTTTCATCGTGTGCTGTGTATGATTCCTATTTATCTTACACACCTTTCCTTTTTTTTTTCTTACATTTTAATTGCTTTACATTCTCTTCTTTTTGCCACTTAAAGATACCATGACTTCTTCTTTTCTGTGGTTTTTCGTTCTGAGGTTTTTGTCTCCTTTTCCTTGTTCTTCAACTGTTGGAGTTCAATTTTATTTCTAACCATTTCATACGTATCATATCTTTTATTCCCCTTTTTTCTTCTTCGTTCTGTGCCTTATATTATTTCTATTTATCTTACACTCCTTTTCTTTCTATTTTTCTTACATTTTTATTGCATTAAATTTTCTTCTCTTTTGGGGCCTAAGGATTACATTACTTTCTTCTTTTTTCTAAGGTTTCTCGTTCTGAAGTTTTTGTCTCCTTTTCCCTGTTCTTCATCTGTTGGAAGTTTACTTCTAAGCATTTCATATGCGCTGTATCTTCTACTCCATTTTTTGTTCTTCGTTTACTTATTCCTTTTCATCTTGTGCCTTGTATTATTCCTATTTATTTTACACTCATTTTCTTTCTTCTTTCCTTACATTTTTATTGCATTACAGTTTCTTCTTTTTAGCGCTTAATCTCCTTATCGTGTTAAGTAAAATTGTTAGAACTCTTTTGAGGAAAGACGATTGCCATTCTCTTCCTCAAGATCAAGTATTTCAGGGTGAGATTGTCTTTACAGGTTATCTTCTTTTCATATTTGGTGTCTTCATCTCCCGTTCTTCCTGATTTCATTTATATTTCTGCTTTTTCTTTTGCTATTCGGAACGACTCAATTCCGTTGTCCAACATTTGTATTTGTTCTCCTAAGAATTCCAGTTTGCTTGATACCTCTCCTTTCTGATTCTTTTTCCTTTTGGTCTTCTGGTGATCTTTTCTCCTATAATTCTCCTCCTTCCCGAATTTTCTGAAGTTTCCTCGCTCCATCAATGAAAGATCGATTTCAAAACTACACTCAATATTTTATGGCATCTTTAGTAATTTTCGCAATAGAATTTCCATTAGATTTTAGTGTAAACAAGTCGAGCCCAATTACGTTTATAGCATACTTACAATAAAGCGAACACGAATGATTATGCAAACTAATTATATCGGAGCTATATGAAAGATAATTGATTCTCATGAAATATTACGTTACATCGACAACCGTCTTCTTAAACAAACTCATTAAAATTCAACATCTTTCGGCTACGTTTTCTTTGTTTTTTCGATAATTGCGGCCATTTTACGCGTTGTTAGTGGCGATATCTTTTTCTATATCGAGAGAATTAGCGGTAAGTCATCGTTTCGGAGAGTCGGAATTCCGGCACGTGCGCCCGAATATGTAAATCGTCGGCTGCCGGGAAACGCGTTTCGCTATATTGGACAATCATCGCATACTCTCCGAAGCGGAAAATACTGTTACGAAGGAATTTCCAACATTAGAGAGAGCGTCTTATTCGAATTGTTCGCCGCGATAAAAATAAATGTAGTGTAATAACCGAGGAAAGCGAGGCTACTACGTACGAGAGACGTTTAGGCGTTCTAATAAAATACGACTTTGTATATGTGCAATTTCTCTTCCCTCCGGAGTTTGTGGGTCGGCGTTATTTGCGTACGTCGTGGTAGGAGGCTGCGGGTGGATGTATTTTCCGCTTATGTCACGGTGAAATAATAACATCGAATTGGAGTCGGGGAAAAGCGAAAACGATATGATTGGATGTATTTTTGTTTGTGTGTTGGTTGGGCCGAAATATGCCGAAGTAATTTTTATCTGGTTTGGTTGAAGTGAAAGCTTTCATTCATTTTGACGAATACTCGTCATTAAATGGACGATCTCCCGGAAAATCCCTAATTTTCTTTACTGGGAAACGAGTCAATATTAATATAATAAATAACTAGCAGCACCGACGATGTGAGAAAAATTCATAATGGACATTATGGTTTAGAGTTTATAGTTAATGGCTTCTGGGTATTGGGGAAAACCAAGCTTTTTGATTAACTTTGTATGAAAGCTTCCGGGCAAAATTTGGACTAAATACGGCCGCATAAGGATTATCAAAATTTTAATTCGGTCGTCTGAAAGCTTACAAGCTTACAAAGTTGATCAGAAGGCTCGATTTGGCATGTTGTTGTAAAAGCCCGATTGGTTTAAATATGAATCATGGGACACCTCAAATGTATGTCCGCTCTTGATAAATTACTGCTATAGCTGCATTCTCATTGATTATAAAGTAAAACGCCATGGAATCCTGATTATTTGGATATCTGAGGTTGGTACCAGCATTCACTGCAATTTCAACGCAGTTATGGCAGACACCATCTGATCTTTTCCTTTTTTGAAAATGAATGAATTTTAGAACGAAACTTTAAAAAGATGAAGGCAAACGAAACAAAGAAGGGGTTTAAAATTCGAACGGATAAGTTTCCACGCTTGTAGTGAATGTGTGCGGTTTGACAAGAATCGGAAACTCGAAGATGAAAGCACCAAAACTAAACACTATTGCTATTGAATGACTTTTAAGAGCTTCAAATATTCAATGCGATGACGTCCTAAGACTTTCTCACTTCAAACATTCAATATGATGACATCCTGAAACTTTTTCACTTCTTACATTTGACTTTTCATAACTACCAACGTACAAATTCGAAAAAGTTGTAGAGTTTATACCGTTTACAACCCTTAATGTATCGCCTTGGGCACTTATCGTGGAAATCCTGGGAATTTGACCCAATTACCGTTAACGAATTAAGCTCCAGTGTTGCACGTTCGACTCGAATACAGGTGACTTGCAGTGTTTATAGGCGGGAACGCCACTGGCAGCACGCGTATGTTGGAAGTGACAAATGAAGAGAGAAGGAGGTGGAAGCAGAAAATGGCGACAACATGAAAGTAGTTTCCTAATTGTAAATAGACGAATGTTTAGCTATCATCATTATTGACGCAACATCTCAAGAAGTAGAAAGAGTTATAACTTCTACAAGTAGATATTTACGATCTAGAACGCTTTTTAGATAGTACCGATAAGTCATAGAGATAGCTCACCTAATGCATTTACATGGAACCTCAAAGGTTGCCTACTTTATAGTTATTTTTCCTCATCTGACACATAATCCAACCCAGGAATCGTTTTCAAATAGTTTCCATTTGAACCCAATTACCAATGTCAATCCTCCCATCTTTATATTATTTACGTTCTTACCAATTAATATTGAAACACATTTGGACCGCGTGGTACCGCGCCCTCTATTGGCGTGGTAGAGCTGTCTTGGTCGCCATGACAGTTTTCTTCTTTTCCCTATTTTGACTATAACCGGTTTACAAGAATATATATAAGCTAGAAGTTGCACATGCGCATTTGAGAAAATATAGGCTGGCAGCTCAAACAAATAGAACACCCATTTATATAACTTCGGTTTATACGGTTGCTGAAGATGCTTGCCTCGAGCTAGCGACACACGTGTCACCGATTTTATTATAAACAATTGTGTGGTGAGGAGTTTACCGATGTGATATTTGTGTCATTTATATAACTGTCAATGTCATAGATTTTAAAGGTTGGTTACACTGCGTGACTTTTTAGGAAACGAATTCAAATAATAACAAGTTGGCAGTCTGCACGGACTTTGAAAGACTTTTTTACAAGTTACTTGTCAAGAATTTCTTGTAAGTCTTCATCGGCCATAACATATATACATTGTATAGCCAGCTTCCAATGGAAATACGAGCCCTGGGTAAGGACGAATTTACGAAGGCTGTGAAGAATGTTCTGTTGGCTAACACTGGTTACAATGTACACTTCAATTATTTTTTTACATTCTCTTAAATGTTTTCTTTGTCTTATATTCTCAACCGTTTGTCATTTACAATCATATATTATTTTTGATACTTTATTCAACTGACATGTCATGTTATTGTTCATGACCAATTCTTGACATGCAATTTGTACAAGTTGAAGCAAAATCTAAATCTTTTACAATTATTGATGTATAATCTGATGAAACTCGAGAGTTCCTGGTTATCTAAAATTTCTAACATATAATCCGAAGAAGCAGTAGGATGGGTAACTGTTACCACTACTGATCTACATATACCAATCTGAGGAACGAGAAAGACTTCCAACTTTGAGATTTATCGATATTCAATTGGAAGAAGCATAAGGAATTCTAACTTTTATATTTTCCAAATATGGCTTCTGAAGAAATAAAAGTATTCTAAGCTCTTATAATCACATACATGTTGACGTGCGATAATAATAATAATAATAATATATTTATTCATCCTCTACAACTCTGTAGGTGTTAGATACGTCAAAAATACATCTCAAATGCAATAAACATATTAAAAATATAAGCGTATTCAAAAATATGTATAGTACACATAGATCGAGTTACAATTGTTGGTCGTCAATAAAATCATTTAATTTATAATAGCATTTCTCAATAAGACGTGTTCTAAAGGCTTCACGAGCCTTAAAGAGTTTTATTTGCCGAGGTAATTTATTGTATAGCCACCCACAAGCAATCAATCTGAAAAAGTCGAAAACAACTTTGGCTATCCCCGAAGATATGATAATGTAAGGGGTTTTCAACTTCAGTTAGAATCAATTGATAAGACGAAGATATCTGATGTTGCCAAACTATTCTTGGTTACATCCGTGTTTTACAATCTGAAAACATGGAACGATTTGCAAATTTTACGGTTACCATAACGCACTGGTCCCAGATCTTCTTCGACAGATACGTCTATTAATTCCTCTTTTACCCCTTTATATTCCTGAGTATGAATCCCTTCGATTTTAATCGACCTACACCCGCGAAAAGTTACCAAATACAAGAACATAAAAACCAAAACGCAGTTGCAAAATTTACATCAAAAAAATAAACCGGATCCGGCGTTTTATAAAAGTTTTTATTTTTAATTACGTCGTCAGCTTAAAATTTCGGCTCCAGAAAACGAGCATCCGACGAGAGACGTGTAAACCCGCGAGAGTAACATGTATTTTTTTCGTTCGAGATTAGCATATAAACGAGTAAAAAAATTAAACCCTTTGTGCGACACGTTTGGTATGTATGAGTATGCATAACTTATTCTTATTTGTTTTCACGCTTAAAGTAAGGAAATACGCTGTAGGATTGCTCGTCGCGATGATGGGAACGAGTGGGGATGTGGAAATTGGTTTGGTAACGAAAATTGTACACTAAAAATCCAGTTAGTCAAGCTACCGTATACTGGAAGTATGCAAAAATACTGCAAAACATACGCATTTCTCAAAAGCATCTGTTAATTGTTTATTTATATTTTCCGAACGTAAATAAAGCGGAAAAAACCGAAAGGTTATTACGCGAACAGATTTCGACAAGCTGTTTATGACACTGCCACGCATCGACGATAAACGAAACATGTGTAAAGCGTGAATCAGCGCTGATTTCTTTCAAATTCTCAAGAGCAAAAAAAAAAAGGAAAAACTGCATCATCGTTACATCAACCGCGATCGAGTTCGAAATCAACAGAATTTTACGACTCGTTTCCTCATCTCGTCCTCCCCCGCATAAACCGGCGATTTTCCCATTTCCGACGTGTTCCTCTTGACATCGTCCCTTCGCGATCCGTAACGGATGCCCGGCTCTCGAAAATAACTATTCTTTTCGGGGTGGCGTAGATCGCTAATTAAACACGTATAAACCAATTAATAAGTTGTCGTCCGGTCGATTGTGATGCAAATCCGCCCCGCTTTCACGACGACGACGACGACGACGTCGACTTATTTGCCGAATTTGCAATTCGCACGCCGCCGCCACCGCCGCCACCGCGCGCCGCTTTATTATATGAAAGATTCATCGTTCTGCCTATGCCCGCTCCGGTTTCGCACCGCAAGTACGCTCCGGATTCCAGGGACATTGATTGGTAATCGAGGAGGAGGCCGAAGGACGACGGATTTTAATTGCTTTAATTTGCGTGAAATTTTTCGACGGTAGGTGACGTAAGGGTCGTAGAAATCCGAGGACGAAATTCCGGAGGGCGACTTTTCCTTTTATCGACGTCATCGTCGAGTGTGTTTGGCAATTTAAATTCGGTCAATTTCGACTGGTTTCTTTTTAATGATATTAAGGAAAATGTTTGAAATCTCTTAAATCGGGGAAGGAGGAAGCGTCTTTGTTAAAAGAAAGTCGAAATCCTTAACTGGAGGAAAAGTTTTAGCACGATTTCTACGTTTAATAAAAACTGTTAGCGCTTACTTTTTCCAAGTAATGGAGTATTGTACGGATCGATTGACGATTTCTGTGTTTAATGATAATAACTATCTTTATCTTTATTTGTCCAACGGCCACAGACCAATTACAAGACAATTTACAATAATGCAAAACAAAAAGAAAGGAAAATGACACCGAAAGTGAACATGACTTTCAAACTATTACATTAGAGTACCTATCAGTAAGTAACAAAATAAACTATGAAATAAGTATGTATCAAAAAAGGGAAAAAATCAGTTATAAGAAAGGAAAAAATTGATTAACAGTAAATTCAAAGTGAAAGCGGACCTAAATTCGTAGTTCTGAGTAAAATCTGGACCAACCTGATCCACGGAGGTTGGTGGACCAATTACCACCATCTTAAAAGGTGGTAATTGAATTTCCTTGATTATCTTCTCCGATTCTTCGTTAAAAGAAATCTATTCCAGTAAAACTCGTATCCACACTTAGAAATACGTATTTCGAAGACGGAGTCGTAAGTCCTCCACACCAAATTCTCACTTTTTGATCGTTGCCAGGAAAGACCAAAAATGGTTGTGTTGAAGCGGTTTGATACTAGACCGGTCCACTTGCTACGTTTAAGTCAAATGACCTACTGTAGGAAGAAAATTACAATAGTAACGTGGAAGGTGTGGATTTCTTGAACAGGGCAACTGGAAAGTATCGAATGCGCTACGGAACTAACAAGTGAACTGTTGTGTGCTATTTTCTATTTCATCGACTTAAGCTTTGCCGCAAGTTGGCGAAAGTTTAAAATTTGTCGAAAAAGGAAACCAAAGATTACACATAAATTTGGAATTTGAGGCGGTTGAATAACTTAGGACGTAATTAGGAGAGCAAAGAAATCGAATATTTAGGCAAGACTTTGAAGAAGTTGAAGTTTACAGAAAATCCTTGAAAGACGCCCAGTAAACCGCCCCCATACCAGCTCCAAAATTTGCTAAATGCGAAGCTGCATATCGTCATCTTCCAATTCTTCAAAGCAAAAATCAGATAAAACCGATCATCCAAGTGTCGGGTCTCCTGGATGCAATAAATTAACATCTGTTTTTCGCGTGTGTATCTACACGCAAAATATTCTTTTGCTGCACTTTTGGAAGCAATTGGTTCTTTTTTAACCTTCATACAAAATAAAACATTACATTTTGTATCTATACTTTCTTGAACAATTTCCGCCAGAAATTAGTGAAGCAGTTGAGAAAAGTGGCCGGAAAAACATAAATCTGCAGAAACGAACTTTAAACGACGAAAGAAATTTGGGCCAACGATGACGATTTAGTTTTCCATTTAAGGTCCACGTGTACATCCGTAAACTAACGCAACGTAAACGGAGCTTTTAAATCCGATTTAACAATCGACAGGAACATCCACAATCTACCAATAAAACTCCAAAAGTTCAACAAATGAAGAGGTTTCCGAAGAAAAATCGAGCCAACTGTTTCACAAGGACGTAGGATTCAAAATGGACGATACGATGTCTCGTTGTAAGCTGAAAGCTTCGTACCTACGCCTGGAAATTTTCCAAAACGGAAGTTAGTTCAAACGGAATGTATTTAAAAGTTGGAACTTTTATTAATAGCGAAATACCCAGAAAAAAAAACCCATAATCTCAAGCAATTAAATTCATCACAATCAACTAGATAGAATGAGGAACAATGTCGTGCGAAGGAACGATATTACGAACACGGTACAATTAGGAATTAATGAATTTAAATTGGACGTGTTTAGTTCGAAGATACGCCACCACTAAAAGTAGATCGCTGCATGCACAACTACGAAAGGAAAAGTTCATATAGGTGCGGGCCAAAATTAACGCAATACAGGTGCGGTCAAAAATAACGTAACAAATCAATACATAAATTTCATTATGTATAAGCGTAGATATAATTCCAAGATATCGTATGTATTAGGGATTTTAAGAGACTGATATTGTTGTGCGTATCTGTGCTATTGTAAAGAGTTCGTAGCTAAGATTTATTTTTATAATTCCGAGCAAATATAGTAGTTACAGTCTACTATAGCGCTTATATACAACCCATAACAATATATGATACCTTTGATTACGTTATCAAAAATTAACAAAAAAAAAAAAAATTAAAACTGAACGGTCAACATTTTAAAACTAAACCATTACAGCGGCAAAATAAGGTCTAATTGTAAATAGTTTGTTTACGTGAAGTTTGGGTCTGAAGAAGTTGGATCATAATTTCAATAACACTATTACAAATGGTGAAATTAGTAATAACATATTTTCTTCAAATTTCAAAACTATTGAAAGAGTTTTAAATAACTCTATTAAGTCATATTTTAGCATTAAACTAAAGCAAAAACTTCAGCAACACTTAAATTTATTAACCCTCCTAACAACCGAACTTGGTATAGATTCATTCCCTTTGATCGATTCTGCTAGAACAAATATTTTACATCCAACCGTGATTTCATCCGAACAAACCAATATGTACACCAACTAATTCAAGCTACTCCACATCATACACTTATTCTAACTTTCTGTGCTGTACCATTAGAAACAGAAACAATACTTCAATTCCTCTCACTAGTTAATTGTAGTGATTTCTCAATAAAGAAAGTTATTTTACTACAAAAATATATATCCTATTTTCCAACATAATCCCCTTTTAACTTTACACACTTAGCCCAGCGAGTTTCCATATTTTTTTTTAATCAGCCAATAGGGGCGTGAAGAAGAGGAAGACTTCGGAAGAGATGGATGAAGAATAAGAGAACAAAGGAAATAATATAAAGAACAGTGACGAGACGCGGGTTTCAAGAAAAATATGAAGAGGAAAAGATTAGAGAGATGGCCGAGGAAAGTGTGAAGCGCCATTGATGAACAAGTTATGACGGAAGATGCATGTAGGAAAAGAACAAACAAGCAACTGGAAATTTTGTATAACGAACCCAAAATAACAATGTATATAAAGACGCAAAGAATTAGATGGCTGGAACATAGAGAAAAATTGAAAAACGATCGAACCACCAGGATGGTGCTTAAAAGGAAGTCAATATCGACCAGAAGAAGAGGAAGACCTCGAAAGAGATGGATGAAAAATAAGAGAACAAAGGAAATAATATAAAGAACAGTGACGAGACGCGGACTTCAAGAAAAATATGAAGAGGAAAAGATTAGAGAGATGGCCGAGGAAAATGTGAAGCGCAATTGCTGAACAAGTTATGATGGAAGATGCATGTAGGAAAAGAACAAACAAGCAACTGGAAGTTTTGTATAACGAACCCAAAATAACAATGTATATAAAGGCGCAAAGAATTAGATGGCTGGAACATACAGAAAAATTGAAAAACGATCGAACCACCAGGATGGTGCTTAAAAGGAAGTCAATATCGACCAGAAGAAGAGGAAGACCTCGAAAGAGATGGATGAAGAATAAGAGAACAAAGGAAATAATATAAAGAACAGTGACGAGACGCGGACTTCAAGAAAAATATGAAGAGGAAAAGATTAGAGAGATGGCCGAGGAAAATGTGAAGCGCAATTGCTGAACAAGTTATGATGGAAGATGCATGTAGGAAAAGAACAAACAAGCAACTGGAAGTTTTGTATAACGAACCCAAAATAACAATGTATATAAAGGCGCAAAGAATTAGATGGCTGGAACATACAGAAAAATTGAAAAACGATCGAACCACCAGGATGGTGCTTAAAAGGAAGTCAATATCGACGAGAAGAAGAGGAAGACCTCGAAAAACGGATAAAGAATAAGAGAACAGAGGACATAATATAAAGAACAGTGATGAAGCGAGCGTTGCAAAAACGGTTTAAAGAGGAAAAGGGTGAAGAGATGGCCGAGGAAAATTTTAAGCGCAATTTATGGGGGAGTTAAGACGGAAGATGCACGTAGGAAAAGAACAAACAAGGAACTGGAAGTTTTGTATAACGAACCCAAAATAACAACGTGCATCTCATTAGTTCGAGAGTTGTTTTACCATATCGTTGGGTAGTTACGGAATGCGTCAGTGCTACCATCTTTTATTAAATATATACAACGTCATGACATGAAGCTCAAGACACTTAGTCTTTCGTAGATTTCATCCTTTTATTCGTTGTTTCCTATAGGTTAGAGCAAACAACGCTATCAAATTTGGTTAAGTCATGGTATCATCGAGTTCAAAACATTCAGACCTTAACGTATTTGATTTTATCCTTGTCTTCATTTGGAGCTTTCGTCGGCTATCAGCATTTGTAATATAATGGCAGCTAGCAGTTTGCTTTCGTTCTATTCGTTCGTTTCTTTCGGAAACTCTTCAAAATATGCATTTGTCTCGGATATCACCTCTTCATTTGTCTGAAATCTCTTGCGCTGAGGCAGTTGATATTTGTTGAGTACTTAACAGCAAAAATAAATCCACATCATGGCTCACTTCATGATCTAGATTGGTTTTTTGGCCTGTCAAGTTACTTACGCCTCGTTTCATTTTGGACTTATCTGAACTAATTCTGAAACGAATCAAAATTCGAGCACCCTTGCAGATCCTACAGGCACAAATACCTCCGATACTTGCGATATTAGTTCCTGAAATTATACGCGCAAAATACGTACGAACGCTCTGCCTACTAGGTACATACCTATTATATATAATACGTAGGTATATGCTCAATGTAAAGAGCTCGAGAATGATATTGTTAACCGTGCGATATTGTAACGATTTACCTCTCCCCCATTTCAAAAGCTCAGACAGAGGCGCGCAGATATCTAACTACACACATCAACGGCGTTACACATCCGCTATCTTCACATCATCTACATAGACACACACACGTCTGTTGCGTATATTTCGTTGCGCTAACGGCAAATTTAGCTCTACATATTATGTCTACATAATGCAATGCAAACAGATATTTATCTTGGCACCGTGTCGAGACGCTCGCCTGAATGGTGCTCTGGATGGCATGTGTGTGGCTGTGTGCTGTGTGTGTGGAGTGTTCTTCAAACAATTTTCTTTCTGCGGTTTTACGCGCCGGAGAGACCGAGAGGCGGGCGACGGTGGCGAGGGTTTTTCTATGCGGACTAGCATCGATCTTCGCGGAGGACGCGATCTATATTCTCTGCATAACTACGTGGTCATACAGGATTACGTTCTCGTACAGATCGGTGTGGATTCGCAGACGCGTGCTGTTGCTACCGGGCGGTACGGCCGGATCTACGCAGATCACCTTCCTGTCGTATCTGTTTTGGAATTGGAGGCCTTTCTTCGGATCGATTATCACCTGTAATCGGAAGGAAATTCGGATATAATGACAGATACAAAAATGTAATTGTATTAGGGAGAACATCCTTCTGTTGAGAAAGAAATCGCATTTTATTCAATAAGATACAAGTTGAAGGCACTGGTCTTAGTTCCAGCGAAACATGTGTTCCCAGTAGACTGCGGTTTAAAAGTTGGAAAATAAAATAAGTGCCACTGTATTCCCCTCAAAGATGACAGTTACATGAATTTTCTTTATTTTGAACGAATATGTACATATATGTTGTATGGGAACTTTAACCGCTAACAAAGTACAGAATATGACGACTAAATTTAGGTTGGCAACAAAATTGAATAAACATGTACTATATCGCCTATATTGACTTTTAAAGCTATCAGAAGTTGAAGCGTCATTTGAAGACATCATAGTTTATCATCATTGCATACAATGCCACCAACTTAAATTCGTCACATGTCTCACTCCGTATATAAACACTATGCATCTGTAATCTGGGATTTTATTGTGATTGATTGGAAACGTGCCACGTCCAAAATTGATCCCCTCTAAAGTAACATTACAAAATCACGAGAAATCATGGAAGTTGACGTCGATGAAGATTCAAAGCTGATAACAACTGACTGAACAGATATCCACTAGGTAGACAAATTTGCAATTGTACATCCCTGCTCGTCAAGAAACTGGTTTAACTTCATAAGAAATGCCGTAATTTCGGGAAAGATCATGCATTTCTTTTCTTTTATACCAAGCTTGCTTACACCTTCATTATCGAATAATTTTCGCCTATTTTGATAGGAAAAAGTCTGAAATCTTTCAAACTCAGGTCATTTTATATATTTTTTCTTTCTTCCGCTCGTTTAATCGGAAACAAATTTTTCAACAAGACAGACTGCGGTATTAAATAATAATAATCTTTATTATCTTGTAAGTTGTCACAACGGATGAGAAGTCAAATACAAATCAAACTAAAAACTAGTCATCGACTCCTCAAACTCATGGAGGTCATAGAAACAATAGTTTCAACTCACGCCTAGAAGCCGCCAAAGAGTTAGCTGATTGATCTCGTGGCAATCTATTAAACTAATTATAAGCCCATAATAATGGGGCTCCTTTGATAAAATGCGCGATGTTGCCTACAAAGTTGTAATATTAAATTTATTTTTCTGGTGTAATCATGAAAATCACTGCAGTATAGAAATCTATGTTTATTAACCCTCCGTCCGATAGATGGTTCCAGCCAGACCTTTTTCGTTTTCAATCGTTAATTACGTATATTTCTTGTTTATCTATCGACTTGGGCTTCTAGGTATCTTCCTGGAATTTTATTGGCTATCGATCTAGACATATAGCAATAAGGATTTCGTCTTCGCGAAGGACGAAAAAATGGCGTTTTGAAATCTCATCTTCGGTCCGACAGATGGTATCTGGCTGGATCCCATACATTTTATATGAAAATGCATGGAATATGATACATTTTGGTGATTCTACTTGATTTTTGCACTTTTATGTTGTAATTATCTACTCTAACTTCCTTTTATGTTCACGACATGGCTCGTTATGAAAGTAATACGCATCTTTTGGGAAAAATAGATTCATTGATCTTACCGGTACAAATGTTTGAAATTCTTCGAAATAGTCCCCTCCTGCATCGATGCACTTGCGGAGACGTGCTTGGACTAGCTTTCGTCGGCACTGTTCGGTCTAATAAAACATTTCTCCCTGAAGAAGTGAAGAAGAATGCTTCTCGTCCTATGCTGTCATCTGTGTTTGGTTTTCACGAAAACTTGGTTTCGCTCTGTAGCTACGTGCCGAAAAGGAACAGGGCCGTGAATTTGCTCTCCACTGTGCATTATACGAAATGTTGTGAAGACGAGGCAATGAAACCAGAGGCAATTTTTGTTTTACAATGCGAATAAAGCCGGCGTCGATTGTATGGACCAAATGGCTACTCATTTTACAACAAAACGGCCAACCAGACGTTGGACTTTGGCATTTTTCTTCAACATGTTGGATGTTATGGCAGTGGCTGCCTATTGCATTTGCAAAGAAGTCGATGGGACCAATAAAAATGACGCTAGACGCACTTTTCTATATACTTTATCCAGAACATTGGTCCTGCCAAATGTTGAAAATCGCATGGACAATATTCACGTAATGAAGCATTTTACTGTTCGTTCGGCTATTGAATCGTTCTTCGGTAGATCAATGAACATTCCAAGAAGTATTGTGGCTACTCCTGCCAGCGGCGCCGATACACTCACAGCCAAGAGAGACTGCAAAATTTGTTCACACGGAGAGGAAAATGTTTCTCGTTTTTTCTGTTCAATGTGTTCAGCGCCAGTATGTCAACAACATTCTAAAGTTCGATATTCATGTTTTTCATGCATTGTTTGTACTTCTGAGGACCCACAATTAATAAAAAGACGTTGTAATCCCTTCTTGTAAACATCAAACAACATTGATTTTAACTCTGAGAAAAGTAAGAAATAAAAAATATATACCTGGTTTGTATTAAAATGAATTTTGCACCACTAATTCGCACCAAAATGCAAGGAAATGCATGTTAATGTATAGGGGTCTGGCCAGACACCATCCGTCGGACCGAAGGTATTAGAATATCTGTCGGATGGAGGGTTAATGTAGAAATATTTAAGAAATTTGAACAAGTAGGCAACAGTCAAAATACCACAACTCGTAAACGTGTCACGACAAGAGATTTGATGATCAAGGTTGAAAATACCTCTTAGAATTCGTTTTTGCAGGACGAATACACAATACAATTCACGATCAAATTGTAAGATAACTATTTTCTCAAAAAAATCAACTCAAACTTCTTTATTTCTAAGGCGTCAGTCCTTTGAGCTTCTATAGAAAACGAAGAAGAGCAAAAGAGCTGAAAACTTAAAAACCTCCATCCATATCGCGATTTTTCCTCATTTATTTACTTTCTTTTGATTATTTTTTGATCTCTACCATTCTACTTGAATGATTATGTTGAAATTTTCGTCCTTTCCGTTTAAGTAGGTACCCCTGCTTCATTTCTTCAAAGTTCTCAAACATCCTAGCCAAGTCCCTTTTACTTATCTTCTTTTTCCTTCAACTTCAAATTGTGCACGTCGGTTTGGATATCTTGTTATATCGAAATTTCCTTCTTGACCGTCTAAGTACTTCTTCGTAGAAGGTCGGGGAAAATATCATAATTCTGAATTGTTTGCATATTTGTTCCAACTTATCGTATTCTTTCCCCAGACCATGTTTCTTTACAGAAGAAATTTTGGTCTCCTTTGATATCTACTTCTGATTCCTTATTTAAAATGCCTTCCAAATCCTCGGATTGTCTTACATTTTACTTCGCTGATCTTTCCAACATCGAAAGCTTTCGTATCATCCTTGTCGTTTTGTATATCCCCCAGCTTCTTTTAGAAATTTTCGGATTTTGCTACTAGTTCCTTTATTATTGTAGTTACGTTCCTCCAATTTTCTGAAAAATCTAGGAATCTTGGAAGCTTCCCTTTATCCTTCCAAGTGTCCTTCTTTCCGATTTAGATTGCTGAGGAAAATATTCCAGTTCTTAAATTATAGCCCATTTCGCTTAAATCTTCTAAATGTTCTTGCCAACCTCTAAAATATTTTGGGTGTCTGTTTATTTTTGTATTCCTCTTTTCTTCACTATTTCAAATTTGGTAGCAACAGGTGAAAATCTTCCGTCTTTGTCCTTCTTTGTTTGGGACCGGCACAGATTGATTTTGAAAATTTTAAAGATTTCATGTTAGCCCCTTCGCTTTATACAACCTTCTTTAAATTTTCTTCTTCTAAGTGTTGCGATGGTAAGTGTCACCATCGTTCTCTTAAGACGTTGGATGAAATATTCCCATTCTTAATTTTTAGCCCATTTCTTGCATAATTGGTTCTTCCTAATTTCTTAATTTCTCTTTCCTCAAATTCTATCACTATGATTTGTCATCTTTGTCATTTTACTTATCCTGTTCTATTAAAATTTTCGGCTTATCGTTCATCTACTCGTACATATCCTTATGGACTTACATAGTAAGCCATTGCACAGCTACAAGGTAGCTGTGCAATAAGCGCACCTAATTAATTAGGTCATTTACCTACACCTACATTTCTAGGTCGACAATGTTCTTCTAATTTTTAACTAATTTCTTCCAAATATTCCGATTTACTCCCACCTCCTTCACTTTCATGGTGGATTCTTTATTTTCTTGAAAATCTCGAAAGTTTCCTGCTGTTCCTATCGTATTATAAATCTCATTATGTTGAAATCTCTCCACCCTTTCTCCCTAAATATTGTTTTCGTTTTCTTAAAGAAAATGGATAAAATGCCATTCTTAGCTTCCGGCCAATTTATTCAAAATCTACTGATTTTCTCTGATTTCCACGTTGGTTCTTTCAACGTTTTTAACGAACCTAGGCAGCCGTTTTCAGTGGAAATCCAAGAAGGAATTCAGTACTTGGTGAAATACCATGCTGTTTATTTCATTTTTTAACTTCTAAGCCCCCAGTCTTCTTCAAGTATTATTCGTATCACTACGTAATCGTTAATTTCGGGACACACGTTTCGGTGGTAGTGAGACCAGCGTCTTCCACAAACAAGATAACTCCTAAATAACGATTCTACCGGTAGTTTCCAGAAACGTCCGTGAGAACGCAGGTTTAGATATTTCGAAATCGCTTCTCTTCTTCCATATCTTCATAAAAAAGCCGAAATAAATAAATAATGACAATCGAGAAGATCTAACCTCGTATATCGTAATGAACAACCGACGCGACGATTCGTCGAGAAAATAAATCCGCCGAAATCGCTTTTCCGGCTTTTCTCCGTTAAATTCCTTAAATCCGTTTCCGGAAGGTTCGCAAGTCAGTGTCAAAATCGGGGGAAACGGATATTTATAGGTAAACACGCTCGCCAACTTCGTCCTTTACACCTACACACATACGCCTTCGAATAATTTAGACACCGTTCTTCCGAGGTACGCGCTCGATCTCCCTCTTCCAAATTTAAATCGTGCGCTAACGCTTTACCAATCAAGCCGAGTAAATCTAGTAAGGAAAGAAGCAGAGGATAGAGAACAGAGATTAAACGATACGTGTGCCTATACGAGTAATTGGACGACTTCAAACTCGATCAGGCGAAATTCTCCCGATACGAAACCGATCGAATCCGGAGGAGCCATTCGAAGGAATTGCAGTTTACGTATCGCACGATGATCCGCCCCCGCCCCTTCTTTTTCTTCTTCTTCGTTTGCGAACGTTAATCTGCGTAATATTACGAAACACCTCAAACATCGTCGCGCGTTTCGATCGGAATCAACATCGATCAGATCCGGATAATTGAGTCGTCAGTTTACCCTTTTGCGAGGGTTCCGAGGAAGGACCGAGAGACTTATACCTATCCTTAAAATACAAATTCGTTCAATTATTTTCGCCTCGCTACGAACGGACGGGGTCTTCAAAGGGGAGAGGAATGCGACCGGGGAAAATCTCGTTATATCCGCGCGAAAACGTTTCGGGGAAGAAGAATTGATGGATGATGATGATGATTTCGGAGGAAACGTCCGTTTCCGTAATACGAAGTCTTACGATTCTTATGAATGAGAAATTGATTTGTTCCCGTTACCGCGTAAAACGTGGGGGAAGAGGATTTCGCTCTGGGAATGGGAAGGATTAAGGAGGGATTAACACCGGCAAAACGACTGTTTTCTTTCCTCTTTGTGTAGTTCCATTCTTTCATTGTTTTATTCCTACTGACATCTTATTTTTCCTTCGTTTCCTTCTTCTTTCCTCTTCATCTCCTATCCTATGTCGGGGTAGACCCGAAGTATCCATGGGGTGCGGTCGTGTTTGGCGTGTTAAGTTGTTTCTCTTCTCGTAATGTTAACACTTAACCCATTAACGCCGAGATGATCAGAATTTTTACTAACTTTTCAACGTGTTTATTTATTATGTTATCGGACCAATAAGATAATGCAATACCTCTATTCCTACGCGAAATTTGACGCTCATTCAGAATCTGAGCTCAAAATTTCGATTAGACACCGAGAAAAAAACATGACCGATTTAAACGTGAAGAATGTGAAAATTTTCGAAAAAGAATTTTTCGCATTTTTTCACAATGATACCGCAAAGGTATCAACTTTTACTATGATCAGAGGTGATCATGGCACTCGAACATTAAGAAGATCTTTTTCAGAAAAATTCATCGACGTGTTTTATCAAAATGGCGGCGAGAATGAAATTTTTTATAAAAATCGTAATCTCTCGTTTCCTTAAAAACTATAAACTTTAGAAAAAAATTTCTAAGAACAAAAATGTCTTAAAATTAATGTCTTAAAAGAACACTCTCAATTTTCAAAATTTTTAAAGACAATCTTTGATTTTAGAAAATTTCAAAAATCCAATTTTTCAAAAATACCTAAAAAATTTTTGAAAAATTTGAGAGTGTTCCTTGACTAGTTTTAAGACTTTCTTGTTCTTAAAAATTTTTCGTAAGGTCTATAGGTTTAGAGAAAAATTTTTCTTAAATGGTACATAAAATTTTGTTACTATCACCACCACCACTACAAAATTCACGAACAAACTCGTACAGGCATCCATTACAAATGCTACACGTGATGGAAAGAAAAAGTTGGAATAAAAGGGTTCACTATTTCGATTGCTAAATATTATATTCAAAAAGGTCAAACAAGCAAAACAGTTCATACACGATCTAATAGGGACAAATTTAAAAATTGTTCAAATGAAAAATGTCCAATAAGAACAAGGATCTATTGTGAAAAATGCAATCTATATGTATGCAATAATTGTTGGGCAAAAAAGCAGTGATAAAAGAAATGTGAAAGTGAGAGGCAAGGGGATTCACGAAAAGAAAGCACCCCGAAACGTGAGAGGCAAGGGAACTCACGAAAGAAAATCACCCCAAAGGAGGCAAAGTTCTACCACGTCCACGCCGTTGTCTCTGGGTAATGCTAAGAGTAGAAAAAAACAATGTATATGCACAGAATCAGCGAAGAAGTAGTCAAGGAACACTCAAATTTTTCAAAATTTTTTTAGGTATTTTGAAAAATTGGATTTTTGAAATTTTCGAAAATCAAAAGTAGTCTTTAAAAATTTTGAAAAAATTGGAGAGTGTTTTTTGACTAATTTGAAGGCATTTTGTTCTTAGAGATTTTTTCTAAGGTTTATAGTTTTTAAGAAAACGATAGATTAAGATTTTTATAAAATTTTTTCATTCTCGTCGCCATTTTGAAAAAACGCGTCGATGAATTTTTCTGAAAAAAATTCCTCTTAATGTTCGGGTGCCATGATCACCTCTGATCATAGTAAAAGTTGATACCTTTGCGGATTCATTGTGAAAAGAAATTTATTTTTCGAAAATTTTCACGTTTTTCACTTTTAAATCGGCCATATTCTTTTTCTCTGTGTCTAATCGAAATTTTGAGCTCAGATTCTGAAAGAGCATCAAATTTCGCGTAGGAATAGATGTATTGCATTATTTTTTTGGTCCGATAACATAATAAATAAACACGTTGAAAAGTTAGTCAAAATTCTGATCATCTCGGCGTTTATGGGTTAAGGGGAGGTACCTGAGTAAACGGCGAGGGAAACAGGTAAACTTCGGGAATTTTTATCTCAAAAACAGATGTTTCGATTGGATCCAGGTTTCTTTTATTAGAAAATATGTACATTGAGGTATATTTAGTATTTTTTTTTTTAAATTAGTTGACCGGAAGCGCCGTTATTGTGGTCAACATCAGACGTGTTGTTCGTTGACATGGCTTGTGGTGTCAAGGATTCCGGGCAGTCGGTTCATCCGAAACACGAAGACGCAACGGACGATTTTTTGAAATTTGCATTTTTAACGGAACTGCGACCACTTTAATTTAACATTCGCAATTTCCGACGATTTTTGTTGCATAAAAAGGCAATGGTTCATTCAAATGGAAAACCCCTACGTAGCGAACGATAAAAACTATCGAAGAATATTGTGCCCAGATTTGGGCAAAATCGGGCAACCTGTTTTCGAGATACACCTGGTACCGGCTTTGAAAACTATGTTTCGAGATAATCGCGTTTGAAAAGTGGGTAAAGAAATGACGCGCTCGGCCGTTGGGACGCTGCACGATCTTTCGGTAAATTCTCCGTATAATTTTAGTGATTGCGGAATTTCAACATGAAATGTTTACACACTATTCTACGTACTTCGAACATTAAAAAAAAGAAGTTAAAATCGAGTATAAACGATAGACCGAAGCCGATCCAACCGACCGCGCGCTTGACCTTCTGCCGTCTTTTGCAGAATAAACCACAACTTCTTCAATATTGCGAATTTCTACATGAAATTTATACACAATATTCTTTGAACTACAAACTACAAGAAAATAAAATAAAAGATGAATCGATTTTTGAAAAAATAATCTCGAAATGACTCCTGGGCTCAGAGCTAATTCGGATGACACATTAACCTTATTCAAAAGTGAAGCATTTTCAGATTTATTAGCAAATATTGTGGAAAAGGCATTTACTGCTTCCTTAAGTATTTTTATATATTATCAGAGTATAAGCTTTTTCTCCCTATAAATGTGAACTTAAAACTAAGCATGATGCGAAATGGATAACACCGGAAATGTATGAAATGAAAAATTATTGGCGATTTCTAAAAGACTTTAGCTCACGGTATCCTACATTCGAAGCTGGATACAAAAGATATGAGAGAAAAGGCTAGTATTAAAAATAAATTTTATTAAAACATCTCAAGATAAATCTAAAGCGGTCTGGTCTATTATTAGGAATAATACTACTACTGCCAACAACATACGTCACTTGCTACCTGACAATGAGATTAATACCAACAAACGGGAGCTATATAATCAATTATAAGTAAAGGCCCAGATTCTTTTTCTGTCCCAGCCGTATCCATCGAGGATGTTGACCTTGCCATAAGAAACTTAAAAATGCATCTCAATCCGTCGGTTATGATAATATTTCGTCATATCATTGTTAAATATTCTGCACCATTTATCATGCCTGTGATCGCGTACTGAATAAAGTTCTTGTTTGAAGAAGGAAGTTTCCCTTCAAAGTTAAATTCATCCCATATTTATGAAAGGAGACTACTTACTTACTTCAAAGTATTTTCTACAAATGAATGAGGTCGTTGGCCGCGCTGTCAATTTTGATCCTCTGGAACTATTGGGACTTGGATCGGAACGAATAATTCGATATTTTGCTGATCCATAAACACAGTTGCGTTTAGAGCTGTATAAGGATTTGCATCGGCGTGATTGATGATGATTTCTCATCCAAACAGCACATTATCACTTATTTTCCTTACCCGTCTCAATCCTGTAAATGTATTTTGAGCTTTCGTTGTTGTTTTTTCGCCACTAGTCAACGGATATCGCCTTTTCCCTCTTGAGTAAAAAGATCCAAACGTGAAACTAACTTTCTTGTCCATTCATAATGCATGCTTAAAATACCTCGGGATATCTCAATCTCGCGGTAGATCACATGTGGATATTCCTTGATCTGGGTGATTCTTGTCCCGAGTGAACTCGTCCTGAAATCGTCGCTCTCGTTGGGATTCGTGCGTCCCTCCGACGTGGACGTAAGTAAAGAAAAACAGAAACAAATTCACCGAGCCATCGTTGAAATAATTCCAAAATTTGTAAAAATGGCGTGATGAATTTCTCGACTATCGAAGTCATTTCTCGCGCGAATTGCCAACGTTAAAAATTTCGCCGTCGCCAAATCATTTCGTCGAATTTTTGGTAAAAATGTAACTCTTGATTGACTAAATATTGCGGTTATTTTTGTATCGAGACGTTCCTCGTACAAAGGGCAGTTCAACTTTAATTCAGGGTAGAAGTAACAGGTGGGGTAAAAGTCCCGCTACCATTTTGATTGCGCGCCATCTTGGTTATGTGACGTTTAACTCAGTTTCGCTTTAACCATTGTGTTGTGTAGACGTCCAAATTCTATGATGAATAAATATACGCCACAAGAACGAGCAGAAATAGTGACAATATTTATTGAAAATAATCGTTCCATTATTGCCACTCAGCGGAAATTGCGTCAAAAATATCCTAATCGTCCAGTGCCTCACAAACATGCGAATTTTCGACAGTACGGTACGACAGCAGACAGGCTTCGTTCTGGAAGACAACGGGCGTCTCGTAACGCTGAAAATGTGGCTCTGGTGCGCGATAGTGTTGCAAAGTCTCCAGAAACATCAAGTCGGAGACGTGGTTCCCAGTTACACATTTCTGCACGCAGTTTAAGGCGAATTTTGAAAACTGATTCGAAAATGTTCCCGTATAAAATTCAACAAGCCCAAAAATTGCTACGGAGAGATCCTGATCGACGAATTGAGTACAGTAATGCAATCCTAAGGATGTCTGGTGAAATTGAAGAGTTTTCGTCTAAATTGATGATAAGCGATGAAGCCCATTTTCTTCTCAGTTGCCACGTCAATAAACAGAACAGTCGGTTTTTGGGAACACAGAATCCTCAATTAATTCGTGAAACATCATTGCATCCACTAAAAGCAACTGTATGGTGTGGTATTCATGCTGGAAACATCATTGGCCCCTATTTCTTTGAAAATGACCAAGGTGTTGGAGTTACTGTTATTGCTGAACGGTACCAAGACATGATTCGAAATTTTCTTGTGCCTGAAATGGAAGAGCAAGGACTAGGGGACATGTGGTTTCAGCAAGATGGGGCCACAGCATACACAGCTCGTTTAACAACTCAATTATTGAATGACGTTTTTCCACGAAGACTAGTTTCGCGAAATGGCGATTTCGCGAGGCCAGCCAGATCTCCGGATTTAACAGTACCAGACTTTTTCTTATGCGGCTTTTTAAAATCAAAAGTTTATGTGAATACGCCCCAAACGATTCAACATCTTAAACACAATATTCGTCGAAATTGAAGTAATTCAGCCTGAGATGTTGCAGGATGTCATGAAAAATGCCTTAAAAAGAGCCGAAAGTTGCATAGCGAATCGCGGTCACCATTTAGCCGATATAATTTTCCAATCGTAACGAAAAAGAAAATGTAAAGACCAAATAAACTTTTATGAAAACGAAACTTACTTATCTTTTCTTTGAGCAAAGTTATAGGCAATCAAAATGGTAGCGGGACTTTTGCCCCACCTTGTATAATAGTAAATCTAAAAGTTGAAATGCGAAAACGAAGATTTAATCTGAAATCTCGTACTATTCTCACTGAATATTTATGGGATTAAAATTGCATCAAGAAGGAAGTTATTTTATAGGTTGATATAATGTACAACCTACAAAATAACATTGAGCAGAAGTACTGGCTGTACACGTTAGGAACTTAAGTGTTGGCAGAAATTAATGGGGATTGCAGCCAAGGATGAGTTGTAAAACAAAAGACCCTCTTTTGGCAAATCTGAGCTTTCGAATTGATTTGAGTCTTCATCGGAGAGTATTCCATGAGAGCTCAGGAACAGCTTGTCAGCAACTGAACAAAATCAAATTACATAGCAATATATTAAACAGATTGAATTAAAATTAAACTGCATTAAACCATTAAATTGTACACTTCTTCGTTAAATCGCGTTTAAGACATGTTGACCATGTGGTCGGCGAGGAGGCGTGTGGTTTCTCGGGTAGTATGTGTGATGAACAAGTTCTTTAATTCAGCTTCATTTTAACTACATGTGAATTAAATTTTAATTCATTTCAATCTGTTTAATATATGTATTACTATGTAATTTGATATTGACATCATTCAGTTCAGTTGCTGACAAGCTGTTTTCTCAGCTCTCATTGAAAATTCTACGATGAAGAATTAAATCAATTCGAAAGCTCAGATTTGCCAAAAGAGAGTCTTTTATTTTACATCTCATCCTTGGCTGCACTCACTTGTTCACTGCAAGAACAGTCTGTATACAGCGAACAAGGCACGGGTTTGTCGAAAGAAAGTGATAGACTTATGCGAGTTTGATATATGTCTGCTCCCTGCACATATATCAAATTTGTATAGGTCTATTGCCTTCTTTGGACAAACACATGTCTATATACGCTGTATATAGACTATTCTTCCAGCGAATAAGTCGGGGCTAACATCTTCGAACCGTGCCTGTCGAGAAGAAACAAAATTTGATAAACAAGGGCATCACGTGGAAGGACGTCGTCTTCATTCCATTTTGACTTAATTCTAACTTCCTCTTTCTGTATATTCTCCCCCAGTCGCTCTAATAGACGTTTCCCACGACGAAACGGGATCAAACTAGTTAATCCCGCCGCGATAAGATCATACATACAAATCTGCGACGCGATCCGAGGTAGTTAGACGCATTTATGAATATTAATCCGCGCGAATCGCTGCAGATCGCACAGAATTGATAAAGCGCATTTAGCAATTAACTTATGGAAATGGACGGCGGCGTCGGCGTCGATTAGATTTTCCCCAATAAGCGTCATCCCCATTTTGCCACCTGCATCCGCACTAATCGAACTCGACAGCGCGCCCGTCAACTCTCTCGACGTTGCAGCACGTGCCATCATGTCCGTCCCCTGTTGCATCGAAATGCGACGAGGAAGAAACGTGCAACTCGAACCTCGAACTTCGGTCGTACTTAACGATGACGAACGCGTAGAGGGCTGAAATTGAAGAACGGCAAGAAGTGAAGTAAAATCCACAATTTGTTTTAGAAATATTTTTGCCTGTTTCTACAGACGTTTAACGTTTCGTCGTGTACGGCGTAAAAATAAAACAGCCGAAACTCCATACCGATCGAAGGAATCCCCGATTAAATAATAAATCTAAAATGATTTACGCCTTAATTACATCTTAAACGCGCGCACTAAATCATTTCGCCTTTTATTTGTTTCGGGTTGATACACAATAAATATCGATTAGAACGCGCGTTGTAAAACCCGTCAAAGCAAACAAATCAGAAACGGGACGCCTACGGACGGTTGCGAGGAACGAAGCGACGTAAGATGATGATAAACCACGTTTTCCACGTCTTCCGGGGACGATGTAGAACTAGTTCTAGTGGATAGTTAAGGGGAAAAAGGTGGGAAGGGGCGGAAAGCTTAGAAAACCGCCGCTTTATTTAAGTAAGGGCTGTAGTTTCGAGCGGTTCGGCGATTTCAATTACGACGTGCGAAATCCTAGAAGATAAGTTATAGTGCTTGTCTCGCATTTTAAAGAAACGATGGAATACTTGGTAGTCCTGCAGCATGTTACAGCTTTGGAAAAATATAAAATTTACCTACTATTATACAGATTGGTTGAAAAGTTTTGAAAGCAACGCCTATTAACCAGTAGAGGAATTAAAATTTATACGCCATCTTCCATTTGAACACCTCCAAAAGTTCATTTCGATCTGTCAATTAATTCTTTACTTAGAAGCCATTTGAAGTTGACGTGTTAGTGTATTCTGCTAGAATGGGAAACATCGAACATCGTGCGGTGAAAAAATTCTTCGTTTTGGAAGGTTTATCAGCAACAGAAATTCATACAAGAATGGTGGAAGTGTTAAAGGAATCTGCTCCTTCATTTCCAACCGTGCATCGATGGGTTTTAGAGTTTAAACGGGATCGTATAAGCGATTAAGATGAACCACGTAGTCCAAAAAGTGCAACAACACCAAGGATAATTGAGCAACAATATGATATTGTTTGTAAAGATGCAAGTTTGACTAAGCGTGAAATTGCTGATACCATGGGCATCTCGGATGAACGAGTACTCCATATTTTACACGAAAAATTACACGTGAAAAAGCCGTTCGGAAAGTTAGTGCCGGATTCGTTAACAATTCAACGAAAACTGAATCGAAAATAAATTTCTCGGCGTAATTTGGAGGGTTTTAAGCAGAATAAAACCGAATATGTGCGTCCATGGATGAGATTTGGATCTACCACCATGATCCTAAATTGAAACAAGAACGTTTACAGTGGACTGAAGGTGGTTGTTCAGCTCCAAAACAAGTAAAGTCAGAACGATCGGCAAAAAGGTTATGGCATCAGTTTGTTGTTGATTGATTATCTTCAAGAAAGTAAAACAATTAACTCTGAATATTATTGCAACCTTTTGGATCACTTGGATAAAAAAGTTCGTGAAAAAGACCCGGCTTACGGAAAAAAACAACCATCTTTTCATCAAGACAATGCACGTGTTCACACAAGTGTTTTGATGATGGCTAAGTTTAATGAATTAAAGTACGAATTGCTTGAACACCCACTGTATTCGCCAGATTTGCCTCCCTCCCACTATTATCTCTTCAGAAATTTCAAAGAATTTCTTCGTGGAAAGAGTTTTTCGTCCAATGAAGAAGGTATTGCAGCCGTGGTACAGTATTTTGCAGAGCTCCCGGAAAATCATTACAGAGATGGTATAAAATTATTGGAGGATCGTTGAAGTAAGTGTGTTGGAGTTGAGGAAGATTATATTGAATAAAAAAACTAATTTCCTTAAAAAATGCACGATCTTTCATTTTTTGCTTCCAAAACTTTTCAACCAACCTGTATGATTACATACACTACATAAACACACATTTTATTACATACATACATAAATGATTGTTCAATGAACTGGGAAAATGTATCGTCAGGCAATGAAGAAATACCGCAGAGAATTCTATTTTTCATTGATAACAGGAACAGATTGAACGGATTGAACGGATTGGAAACATTATTGAACAAACAAACTCATATGCAAATTTGAAACAATTTAGGAACAACATGTCACTAAGTTAATCCATTTGGCGGAGATCGTTTTGGACTGTATAAAATTTCTTCCAATCGTCATGTACAACATTCCATTAGATCTTAAATCGGCGCCTCATTATGTATTAGTCATTTTTCCTCGAGGAGTGCTCACCTATCTAAGCACTGTTCTTTATTCAATAGATGCGGGCGATAGGAATTTCAACTTTCAATTGTAAGAGAGAATCAGAAATGAACTAAATCAGCAGAAAATAGATACAAAAGACATTCTGGAGATATGGATACTACAATCAAAAATTGATACGTTATAGAGGAGATAGAGAGGAACGGGAAATATTGAATGTGGGAAGATAATGAGGAAAAAATGAGGAAGAACAGATTAATGCGAATGAATTGGAAGATACATTAACTCGAATTAAAGTAGTAAAGGCATGCGCGAGACGACTCTATAGATTCGAAAATGGTAAAAAAATTAGGAGAGACGGGAAAAGGGTGACCAGTGGGGATAATCAAAGAGGCATGAGACACCAGGAAAATACAGGGCTATTAACAATTCCTGTACACCATGTGACTACCAAATTATATATTATGCAGCTCTACAGGCCTTGACGGCCTAGGACTACGAAAATAGTATTTACTCAATAATACAGTATTAATTATTTTCCTTATGGCTTAATATACGATTCTGAATTAAAGCATAACGTGACCAAGCTATTTCTTGCTTCTCTTGGAGGCTTCGAAATATCCGCCTGTTTAGCGCTTTTGCCCTCTAATCCACCACATTTACACTACTAAGGTCTTCTGTCACACTGTCGTACCATAGTTTTCATGGCCTCCCTGTCTTTCTCTTACTAATTGGTTTCCTATATAGTGCTATTTCTGGCATTCTCTCTCTACCCATCCTCTCTATATGATCCGACCACCGTATCCTTTGAAGTCTGATGAACGAACTTATGCTTAATTCCTTGTATAGAGCTTCAATTCTCCCTTTGTTCTTCTCATCCAGCCCTTCTCTGTTTATTATTATTATTATTATTATCTTTTTTGCTCCAAAGAATTAATATTTTCCTCTCCCATCTGTCTAGCATCTCTCCCTCTGTTTTCTTTAATATCCAAGTATTGCTTGCGTACTAGAGGGCTCTACAATTGTTTTGTACGTTCGAAGTTTTGTTTTTCTCGACAGATACTTTGATTTCAACAGTCTTGCTAGACTTCCATACCTTTCGATTCCCTTTGGAGAGTCTGCTCTTTATTTCAACGCATTTTGCCGCTTTCTTCCAGTACTATTAACAAGTACGTGGAGGTTTTGACTCTTTCAAAATTATATCTCTTTCCTGCCTCTGATATTATCTGCACCTGATTTTCGTTTCCTTCCTTTGTTTCTTCCATTATCATACGCTTCCTCTTCTGCTGGTTTATTTCTAAACCGTATTTTCTAGCCTCTATATCTAATTTTCGTATGATTTTTTGGAGTTCTTTTTCTTCTGATTTAGCTATTACCGCTAGGTCGCCAGCAAATGCAAGCATCTGATGTTCATTGCTAAAAATACAACCTTCTCTTTTTACACCTATATTGCTGTGCCTAGCAAACTAGGCAACCGAAACGACAGTAGTTCTTCCTTTGTTTCTTCTACTCTTCTCATGCTTCGTCATCAATCCATCCAGTTCTTCATACTTAAAATTGTGAAATGATCTTAAATCTGATGTTCTCCTCATTAATTATCATATTGTATAAAAGTCACTACTTAGCAGGCTATGCAGACGATTTGGAAATTATTAGGAGAGAAAAAGAACTAAAAGAAACAACAAAGAGATTGATGAAAGAGACGTACCAACTAGAACTGCAAATAAATGAGTAGAATGATTAAATTATGAGGGTGGGAAGAATTAATGTTGTAATTAATGAGCATGATAATGAATAAAAAATGAATGACTTATCACTTATCACTGAGGTTCGTTTGTTAGACAACTATCACAGAAAGTTGTGCAATGACTGCATTGCAGGACTACGTCGCATATGCCAATGATTGTCACGGAACATTGTGATAGCAATACATAAAAAACAAAACGTCTCAAGGTTGAAACTTTTTGGTACGCACCTTGTAATTTTGGAATCATTGCAAGCGCTCTTATCGATCCTCCAGTGATAATAACCGAGATCGGTGGGTCGTGGCCACAAACGTTGTACTCCTAGAATCAAAACGGAAAAAGGAAATGTATTACGAACGAATTGGATTGGTCATCCAAATTGGGAAGGCAATGGGCCTATTAACAGAACATCTAAACTCCACAATAATAGTGGAAGATCCTATTTGTAGGTCCGGTCGTAAAGAACGAAGAACTTTGTAACATATTCTTAATGAATGCCAGAGACTAAGCAGTTTACGACCGAAACACTTCGGATTCGGAGAAGCGGCAAAAAGTCAAATTCAGCAGCACGATGGTAGATTTCGTCATGCCCATAGACCTGTTGGAGTAAAAAGTTAAAGGGCACAATAAACCAGGAGGCTTGAGACGCGTGGGCCAGGAATCACGCCCTTAAGGAAAAAAAGTTGGGCAAGGAAATGTACATCCAACAACGTCTACTTCTGACCTTTCAAGCCCGATCAAACCTTTAACGTCCTCTACTAATATTACAAGTAATTAAGAATAATTGTGGTGCACCAACACAAACGTCATCAAAAATAAATCGATTCAGATTCTTCGCTCGACAATTTGAATTAGCTCTCATTATAATTGACTGGGCTGATTACTGGTTTATGCAGAAATTAGTTCTATGTTAACAATTCCTTTTACATGAAGATTGTAAAAGACTTACCTTTGAAGAATGGCTTCCAGTCCTCGTTGACCAAGCGTTCTCCATAATCTATGTAGCCCGATACTTCGAAGCCGGTTTTCGTAAAGTGCCTCAGGAATATAATTGTCTGCAAAATTATTTAGAAATCATTGATAGACATCGAGAGATCAGGAACTTAAAGCCATGATATTTCTTGAGATTTAAAAAGTTGGCAAGCTGATATCATGTTTTAACCATGATTACCACGTTTTGGTGTTGAGTTGGCATTTTGAAATCTTTGCCAAAACGATTGAGCTTTTCTACGTACATGCTAGTAATATTATGGTCATAAAATTTAAACGAAGTTTCCCCAGTATTGGAAATATATCTGCTTTACACCTCAAAAAAGTTAGCGAGGGCTTACGAAACTACCGCAATGTTGAAGGTTACTAAGTTTCGGATTTATCCGTCTTCCAAAATTCATGTTAGAATCTTCAACCTTACACCGGAAAGGTTAAGAAAGAATCTTCAACAGTTTCAGATCCAAGGACTCAATTTACATAACCCCAATAGCTTCCTAGGATTAGTTCCGAACTTTCGCAGTTTATATCAATCAATCCTCACCAATTTCCTCCCACTTCACCCCGAAGCATCCTTCAATTCAGGGGATAAGACCAAAAAGGAGTCTCCCCTCCCTGGTAAATGGCGGAAACCCACTAACGAATTACGCCCCCTCGCAATAAAACATTTCGCTCGCTTCGCTCGTAATTTCCCGCGTAATTTTACCATACATTACCGCCCGTCGAATTGTCCATTCCGAGAGCTTTACGGACGTTTTCGCGCTTTTTAAGGGTACGGAACGATTTCAGCGCAATTAAAACGAGGATTTAAGCTCTTAAACTGTTCGCCGATCCATCTGATACTTGTTGCAAAGAACGGTTTCGTACGTATACCAGGCGCTCGAAAGTTAGGGAAAGAGGGGGGGACTGAGAAAGGAAAAAAAGGAAGACAGGAAAGATTTGTTTCTCTCTTACTTCTTTTGGTCTGCTCTGTTATACTTTCTTAGATTTCTGGTTAGAAACTTTCTAGCGCTGGTATAGGTGGCGTTTCCTTTTGCTTTTCAAAAAAAAAGAAAGAAAAAAAAAGAAATTGTGATGATAACTGTTTCTAATTTCTTTTCCAAACTCTTCGGGGAAAGAAATTGTGATGATAACTGTTTCTAGTTTCTTTCCCAAACTCTTCGGGGAAAGAAATTGTGATGATAACTGTTTCTACATTCTTTCCCAAACTCTTCGGGAATAGAAACTGTGACAACTGTGTCTAGTATCTTTCTCTAATTCGTCGGAGAAAAATACTGGAAACAGTTATCACAATATTTTCTTCTCCTTCTTCTGAGAAGCGATAGGAAATGGTACGGTAATTCGAAATCCCTCTCGTGCGTGTTTCCGGCCGTTCCTTAACAATCTAACCGGATACATTTTTCTGATTTGAATTTTCGTGAAAATGACGAGTTAGAAAAACCTTTTGGAAAGATAGTCCGTGGATTCGTCGATTTCAATAGTTTTTGGTTGATCTTTAATTCTCTCCTTTACATTTTCATTTTTTCCTCTTGAACACCGATTTCAAGACTCAAAATCTTATTCTTTCTAATTCTCCAAAATATTTTTTTTCCTTTTCACTCTCTACGTTAAAAGATCCGAAAATGGGAGCTGTCTGTACATTTTTGTCCGGGAACTCACTTGTAGCATGCTTCAAACCGTTTCTTTGAAGGATTTGGCGTAGAAGAAATGCAATATTATAATTCGGGGTAACCCCGACACCTAGCGGTAAAAGGGGATTCGATTATAATAATAATAATTCGGGGTAATGACAGCGTCAGTCCGGTTTTCACAACTTATCATGCACTGGTTTATCGAATCTTAGTGATAAGTGACGTGGCAGTAAACATGATAAATCCTAGTAGTAGAAAACGAAGAAGTCTGCTCATCTTTTAGGAAAATTGCTTCGTATAACTGCAAGTTTCGAATTGATGACGTTCTTCTTAGTATTAACATTCTTAGCTTGTTCTTACGACTTCAAGCCTCTCTGACTCACAAGTGGTTCTTTTCGTACTTTCATTTCCAGTGTTGAAGCATGAAAGTTAAAGTGAAAAGTGACTTTTCAATGTCTTTCTTTTCACACTCCCATGTCCAGTATTGAAGCATGAACGTCAAAATAAAAACTGAGTTTTCAATGTTTTTCTTTTTATAGTCTCATTTCCAGTGTTGAAGCGTGAAAGGCAAAGTGAAAGCTGACGTTTCAATGTTTTTCTTTTATACTCCCATTCTCAGCCTTGAAACATGAAAGTAAAAATCATATTTTCTGATCACCAAAACATCAACCTTTTCGACTATTCTTTCCCAAAAATTCTACATCTGCCATTTCAAGGTCCAAATTTGTCAGTGGTATTGTAAGTTTCTTTCATATTCTAATCTATTGTAGAGAGAAACGTTTCGAAGCTGGCATTTTTCGGACATTTTCTGTGCTTATTTCAATTGCCCATCATAAATGTAAGAAATATGGAAAAAGAAAGGAAATTTCGTTACGTTCCTTCAATTGTGTTGTTCCTACTCCTCAATATTCTCGTTCGTATTCAAAGCTCCTTTCATATACTTTACATATCACCAAATCATTTCGATTGGATCGTCATCAAAGATTGCTATTGCAAGGGATCTCTTCACAAAGTTCTAAGACTTCGATTTCAAATCTAAAATATCCGATTCTTCGATTTTTACCTTTTTTTTGTTTGAAAGGTATTTTTGTTCGCTTTCCGTTTCAGTCATCGTCAGAAATCGCAACTTTCGGGGAATTTCCTCAACTAGTTCTCGAATCTCAGATTTCAATTCGATTCTGCAATTTCGTCGCAATTACAATACACAAATTAATGCCAAATTCAACTTGTACGTAAATCACGATCCTATCGGATCCAGTCCGACTAAATCCGCGATTATTGTCATCCCGACAGTATCAACGGACAAATCCCTCGGACGACACGCCGCCATTTAAACCGCTCCTTATCGTCCGGTAGACGGGCTCCGTACGTTTCAGGATTTATATACGTTTTAGGTCGTCCTATCGCGCGATTTTCTTTCGGACGAACTAATTTAGGACCGTTAACGTATCTGATGCGTGGGCATTAAAATAACCCTCGGACGAAATAATTAATGACCGCGATGACGAAGCGTTAACATAGGAACGACAAGTTTGATATTAAACCGTGCCCAAAACGAGTTAATCTGGTGGATGAAGGACTTGTCAAGGATGAGGTGCAAAGAGCGGAAATCTTTCTTTAAGTTTGTACTGATTTTGTTAGACGAAGAATTAAAAAAAAATACAACATGAAGGAAAGAATCCCTTTTTAATGAAAAACCAGATGGAACCAGAAGACCACCCAAAAGATGAGGAGATCGCCGACAGAAGGCAACATCCTTGCACCAATAATATTATAAGATTTCACAACAATCCGGCGACTTCGTCTTACGAAAGAGGAAGAAGAAAAAATTATCGCTTCAACTCGGGCGTTTAAGGAAGTCCAAGTTGAAAAAGGAATTCTTCTCCCTCTTCCTCTCAAGTAAAACAAATACGCCGTATTGTTCTGGAAGCTTCTAGTATTGTTGATCCTTTGTTTGTTGTTTTTGGGTAGTCCTCCTGGTGTTCTGATTAGGTCTGGTTTTCCGTCACCACTCTTTTATCTTCCATTCTAGTTGGGTGGTTGTTATCGTTAAATAGGTTAGTAATTTGCTCGATTTTATTTGAAAATTATTTCTTCTTAAATTCTTGTAAAATTACGAAGATCACTGAATTAAATGCGATGACTAATCAGAAATTAGTAACTGTAACGGTTAGTTTGGGAAGAAGCGAAAAAGGAAATAAGGAGGAAAAAGAAGACACGGAAGATCCGTTTCTTTCTTTCTCCATTTTCTCAGAAAAGAGCAAAGAAGGAAGAAACGGTTTTTCAGTTTCTTTCTCAGGTTTCCTGTTAATAACTTTCTAGTGCCTGTATTTCCATGGATAAATCGTCGGTATTGATCTATGGTGGGATGGATCGTTCAAGAATCGCTCTCGTGTGTAGTTCCTACTATTGAATAAAAATTTGGAAAATTAATGATAGATGATGAGGGCAAGGGCAGGACAATCATATTTAATACTAAGCGTCGGCGTCGTTCTTCTCCAACCTCTTAGTAACAATATATAGGGAGATTTTTAATGATTGTCCTGATCCTACACTACTTTCCACAGTTTTCACATCAATATTTACTTCCCTTTAAACGCAACCATTGTCAGTGCATGGTGTTTGTAGATAACCATGATTATGCAACTTATCGTACACAACTGCATATATGAAATCTACATCCGTATTACTACTAGAGAATCTGTTTCACAGTGAAGACAAGCCTTTTTACGTACACTCATGGTAACTCTAAATGACCGCATCCTGAGCGCATACGCCCCGATTGTCATTATCCAAACGCCCGTTCCAAAAATGTTTACCTGCGAAGGTACTATCGGTTGGTCAGTACGAAACCGATTATTTAATTTGAGTCATAAAAGAGTTTGTGAATTCTTAAAAGAAAACCAATAAAATTAATTAATAAAGTAGAGAACTTTTTCTTCGTATTATTGCCTATTTTTGCTATCTTTTTGGAATTCATATTCTATAGATAAGTGTTTATAATGTGTTTGTAATTAAAATTATGTTGCAGCAATTGAAATAATTTTCTACGGTAGTTTCTGTTCTAGAAACAGTCAAATAAATACAAATTTTTACTACAAAATTAACTTCATTAATAGAGTGATCGATGATGTAAAATTCAGACTCTAAACAATACTAAGTTTAAGAATATGCAAGTCTATTAAAGATATTCTTAAACTTACTACTGTTAGAATCTTAGTTTTAAATCATTTATTCCTACATTAATGAAATAATTTTTCTTCTAGAAATTAGTATTTATTAAACTTAAGGTTTTGTAGATACGAAAACTGCGTATTGTATGGCATATTTTTAATATACCCCAAAATTATTTGCAGATATGAATTATTGATATTCCACATTCTTATTAAATTATTTTGTGTAATAGATACAAAAATTCATTTCAATTATTGAAACCGTAATTCTAATTACATTTCCTTATTCATAAATCTTAGAGAAATAACAAATCAGAGGCAATAATAGGAAGGATAAATGACCTATTAATTTAGTATTATATTATCTTATTTGTCGTTTTTCTTTTAACATGTGAAAAACTCTTTTTATAACGCAAACTAAATGATAACATTTTCTACTTTAAAGAACTATTTCGTTCGGACCAATCGATAGTAACCTCGCAGATTTTGGGGTGGGGCTTTCGATTATGACAATTGAGGCGTATGCGCTCAAAAGGCGGACATTTAGAATTTCCATGAGTGTACATCTAGAGGAACGAAAATCGGTAAATACGTTTAGCCCTGAAAGGGACTTGGACAAACCAGCAAACGTCAAAAAATCATGAATATTAAACTCAAAAAGAAACGCATAGTGCACCGACGAAGAGTGACAGCAATGGCAGTAGATGTATGGAATAAAATGCTAACTTATTTTAATAACCATCCTGGTCGCAAGTTCGTTGCGAAAATTACTTCCACATGCGAACTCCTATAATTCACGCAACGGAACGCGAATTAACTTTTGTTGGTAAGCTCCCCGAAACTCCATGAACAACCTAATTAGCTCGATGTTTATCGTTTATGCACCAATTTGCTCGGGATGAACGCACGCTAACGAGGACGTAATGTAATGTTAATTCAAATCGGTATTGTTTCGTCCTTTCTCCCCAAATCGGACTGTAAACGCGCGAATTGGCGCGTACCGACATCCGCCGCCGGTGAGGCGGCGGCGTCGTCCTCGGCGTCGTGTTTCGATGTAACAGCGGCGCGCAACGTAGTGCGGTTATCCGAAACAAGACGAACTCCGGAACTCGAATGCATCAGCCGCCTCATTTGCAATTTCCGAAATAATTCGGTTACAATAACCTCGTTACGCGAACTGAACTATAAGCCGAAGTTGCGAACTGATGTTGCAAATCCGGGGCTGGATGTGTCGCAGCGGCGGCGTTTCGAAGTATCGAAATAAACGCGCTTTATCGCGGCTAATTTGTAACGGATGCAGATTTCGGAGTTCCGAGGGGACGAGGGAAACTTACCGTCGCATTAGCGGATGCGCGTTTTTGGTGGTGACGAAGGGAAATCCCCCGAATCATTAAGGGTGTTCGATACTCTTTTTCGAGATTGGTTAAACTTAAATTTTTCTCATTGGTTCCAAAACTATTTTGAAAATTGTATATCTGACCATTGAAAAGTAGCGTGGGTAATGATAAGATAATGACTTTTTACAATGTTAAGAGCTTCTACAGCTTTAATTTCAATCATAAGTGAAGAACCAGTAAGTTTACGGGCTCGAAATTTTGCATACCGTGTATTCGTTACGATAGCTATGTCTTATCGGTCAGCTTTTGTAAATTCCTTGTTTGTTGTTGAATTTAGGAACTGAGGAATAGAAACTAAGGAATAGAAAAATGACCATGGGCTTACCGTCATTTTTGGACTGCAAGAGAGCAACGATAATAAAGCAACTTACAAAAATGCTCTTTAACAAGTCTTAACTACCGTATCGAATATGTGGCATTAAACATTTCAAGCCTGCAAACCTGCTGGTTCTTCGCTTATTATTGAAAAACCATTGGACCTGTCTGAACTCTTATACTCGTTATACACACCACTTTTAAAGCCAAAATGTACAGCTTTGGAAATAGTTTTCGAACCGACCAGAAATAATTAACTTGATCTTGAAAATAAGTACCGGACACCCATAAACTTATTTTAGACGAGCGTAAGGTGAACACGTTAAGAAAAATTTTAATGAAGCAGATGAAAGCGGTAAACAAAAACTGGAGAAAGACATGAGACATGGAAACGGAAGAAAATTTAAAGAAGAAATGATGAAGTCACCAGCAAAAAATCACGAGGAAGCAAGTATGGGACAAGGATTGGAAAATATAAAGAATATTATTCGATATACAGCAAAGAAAAACGGTAATAAGAAAAAGATTAATAGGAGTATGCTATTTCCTACGTCATTACAATAGTTCGCTTTCATCTTTATCCATCCTCTCCTCTTTCCTAGTATTCAATATTGGCCACCTAAATAAGGGGACGAAAGCAGTAAACAAAAATTGGAGAAAGACATGAGACGTGGGAATGGAAGAAAACATAAGGAAGAAACGAGGAAGTAATTAGTAAAAAATTACGAGGAAGCAAGTGGAGCACAAGGATTGGAAAATATACAGAATAATATTAGGAATACGGCAAAGAAGGACGGCAACAGGAAACAAATTCTACTTTCGTCGGTGGTGTTTATGGCTAGTCTCGGCATGGCAATAGTTTTCTTTCGTCTTTCTACATCTTCTCCGCTTTCCCAGCCTTCAATATTCGCTTCCTTTTTAAACTAGGAGACGAAAGCAGTCAACAAAAAAACGAAGGAAGATATGAGACGTGGAAATAGAAGAAAATAAAAGAGGAAATGAAGAAGTCAGATGTCTTCTGTCCTTTCTTTTCCTATTGCGCTCCTTCCAATATATTCTAGAAAAATTATATTTTCATTGGTGGTGTTTATGATTGGTTCCGGCACGACAATGGTTTTCTTTCGTCTGTTCTACATCTTCTATTCTTTTCAAGTCTTTAATATTCGCTTCCTTTTTAAATTAGGAGACGAAAGCAGTAAGCAAAAATTTGAAAAAAAAAACACGTGACTCGGAAATGGATGAAAATATAAAGAAGAAATGAAGAAGTAACTAGCAAAAAACGACGATGAAGCAACTATGTCACAAGGATGGGAAAATATAACGAATGGTATTAGAAATACTGCAAAGAAAAACGGCAATAAGAAAGAAAATTAATGGGATTATGCATTTCTTCTGTCCTTTCTTTTTGCTTGCTGCGCTACCTCCAATACCTTTGGGAAAAATTCTACTTTCAGCGGTGGTGTTTATGACTAGTTCCGGCATGACAATGGTTTTCTTTCGCTTTTTCTCCATCTTCTCCTATTTTCTGGCCCTTCCTACTTGCGTCATTTTTAAACTAGCAAACGAAAGCCGCATACAAGAAATAAAGAAAGAAGCGAGGTGTGAAAATGGAAGAAAAGTATAAAGAAGAAATGACAAGGAAGTAAGTATAGCACAAGGATAGGAAAATATAAAGAATAATATTAGGGATACGGCAAAGAAAAACGGCGATAAGAAAGAAATGAATGGGATTATGCATATTTTCTGTCCTTTCCTTTGCTTGCTGCGCTACTTTCTATGTCCTCTGGAAAAATGCTACTTTCATCGGTGGTGTGTATGGCTAATCCCGGCATGACACTGTTTTTTTGCCTTTCTTCTTCTTCTTCTTCTTCTCTCTTCCAGTTGTTAATATGCGCTTCCTTTTTAAACTAGCAGGCGAAAGTAGTAAACAAAAAATGGAGAAGGATAAAGACGTGGAAATGGAAGAAAATATAACTAGCAAGAAGCGACATGGAAGCAAGTATAGAACAAGGATGGAAAAATATAAAGAATAGTATTAGAAATTGGGCAAAGAAAAACGACAATGAGAAAAAATTAATAGGATTGTGCATGTCTTCTGTCCCTTCTTTTGCTTGCTGTGCTAGTTCCTAGATCTTCTCGAAAAATTCCATTTTCATCGGTGATGTTTATGGCTAGTTTCGGCATGACAATGGTGCCCTTTTGTCTTTCTCCATCTTCTCCTCTTTCCCATCCCTTAATATTCCCCTCCTCTTTAAACTATGAGACGAAAGCGCAAAACAAAAAATGGAGAAAGATATGAGACGTGGAAATGGAAGAAATGAGGTAGTAACTAGCCAAAAAATCACGAGGAAGCAAGCATAGCCAAGCGTGGGAAAATATAAAGAATAATATTAGAAATTCGGCAAAGAAAAACGGCAATAAGAAAGTAAAAATCCGTGAGATTATGCATGTCTTCTATCCTTTCTTCTCTTATTGCATTATTTCCCATGTCTTCCTTTCGTCTATCGACATCTTCTCCTCTTTCCCGGCCTTTCATATTTGCTTCCTTTTTTAAACTAGGAACGTTAAACATCTTCTATGGAAATTCTACTTTCATCGGTGGTGTTTATGGCTAGTTTCGGCATGAAAATAATTTTCTTTCGTCTTTCTCCATCTTCTCCTCTTTTCCAGCTTTTAATATCCGCTTCCTTTCTAATGCAATCAACAAAACTGGAGAAAGACATGAGACATGGAAACGGAAGAAAATTTAAAGAAGAAATGAGGAAGTCACCAGCAAAAAAAAAAAAAACAAGGAAGCAAGTATAGCACAAGGTTGAGAAAATATAAAGAATGATAGTAGAAATATGGCAAAGAAAAACGGAAATAAGGAAGAAAAATTTATGGGATTATCCATGTATTTTGTCCTTTCTTTTCCTATTGTGCTACTTCCTCTCCTGCAAGAATTCTACATTCATCGGTGGTGTTTTCTTCTGTCTCTTCTTTTGCTTTCTGCGCCACTTCCAATGTCTTCGCGAAAAATTCGTGTTATACTTTCATCGGTGGTGTTTATGGCTAATCCCGGCATGACAATGGTTTCCGTTCATCTTCCTCCATCCTCTCCTCTTTTTCAACCTTTCATATCTGCTTCCTCTTTTAGATCATCGATTTCTTTAATAACGTTTCTTAATTTCTAAGGTTCAATCCTATGGTATCGTTGTTCTCATAATTCCTTAATTTCCTACTCCAGATCCTTTTTCTTCTATATAACAGCGTTGTTCTGTTTTCATATGTCCTCTACGTCCGTTTTAAGACCTTTCTTTGTGTATTATTAAAGTCATCATTGTTATCATCATATCTTCGTTTCTTGATTCTTTTCTTAGGGTTCCTTTTTGGACCTATTAAGCACTCCCTTTTCCTTGCTTGTAATATTTCAAAAAATTGGAACATCATCACACTTCAACTTAAAATTTCCCATGTACTAACCATCCCCCACTCACCCATATTTTTCTACCTATTAGATAACACGACTTACAGCTAGAATCCCCATGCGATTCGACCTCTCTCTCAACGCCATTTCTTTTATGAATGGATCGCCGAACGTCAACCCTTCGCTGGCTAGAACGTACGGCCTGAACGTCGGATATAAATACTCGATGACGGCCGCCAAGCGTTTCTCGAACTGCCGCCTGGTGAGCGTCTCGCCCGAACTCCTGCAACAGCGGTCGTACTACGTCACTTCTTCTTCCCGTCCGCGCTTAATTTAACTCAAGACGATAAGATTAAGTTACCTGTAACCCAATTCGGCGATAGTTCTCGCCACCGATGTGCTCTGCAGATAGCAATGATCGCTTTTGGTCACCAACGAGTTCAGATAGTCCTCGTACGTTTGGAACTGGATGAGGCGTTTGTCCGCTTCGATTTGCGGCGTGGCGGTGATGGCGGCGGCGCACATGTTTTAGAATTTTTCTTGTTTAACGCGAGAAAATGCCCCGAAATGAACGAAGGAGGAAAAATACGCGACGCGGACGACACGAAGTTGAACTGTCAAAAATTGGACTTAAATTGACGTCATTGCAAGAATTGGGAGATGATATTTATCAAAAGAACTTTTGAGGAAAACTTTTAGAATATTTTAGCACAAGGATGAAAGTTCAGACCGTTCGAGGAACATTAACCAAATTTGAGCTATCAGATTTACGTTTTTAAAGATGCCAACGACGATTTTGATTCGTTTAAGTTGATGTAATCATCTCGTACCAATAAAAGTCTCTTGCTACTACTTTAAAGGACTTTATGAAGTACTCACCGCTAAAATTCCAAGCCTATTTGGTCTTTCCCTCAAAGCCATTTCCTGAAGAAACGGATCGAAGGAGCGAGTACCCTCGCTAGCCAAAACATGAGGTTTAAACGTCGGATAGAGATATTCGATGACGGCTGCTAAACGGGTTTCGAATTGCTCCCTGGTTAGAGTCTCGCCTGAGGTCCTGGGGAAGATACAGCCATGATAATAATAATAATAATAATAATAATAATAATAATAATAATAATCTTTATTATCCAACAAAATGATAGGTCTTTGTGGTTTGAAGCGAATAATCTTGATTAAGAGAAAATATCCAAAAGAAACGAATAAAAGAGGTTTATACCGTGTGATTTTTAATGATTGTCCTACACTACTCTCCTCAGTCCTGGTCCCAAAATTTACTTTTAGTTAAATACAACGTTTTGGCAGTGCCGTGGTGTCTTTTAGAACAAATATGATTATGCAACTTATCGTACACATCGCCAATGTAAAAGCCTGTTCAAGGTTTGATGTATCAATATCACTCCTATAGAATCTGCCATTTTGGGGTTATTTTAAATATGTAACGGGATAGAAGACGACCTTGGAAAAAGAAACTAGGAAACGTAAAAAACTTGTTGATATTAAACTCGAGAACTACATATGGTCCACCTATGAAGGGTAAATGACAGTCATGACAGTAGATATGGGGAAATCCACTAGAAGTTACTAAAAAGCTAATTTCAGACAGAAAAAGTAAGTAAATATTGAGGAATTGAGGAAAGTAGTGTAGGATCAGGATAATCACTGAAAATCTCACGATATCAAGTGGTAGACCGTGATAGACAGACGCCCGTTTGGTTTCGTGCAAATTGATTTGTACCATCGACGTACGTTTCGAATTTTCGCTCATCATCAAGGATATGTAGATATCTCCACATCGACGATAACGGGGGAAACTTTTAACAAGTTCCAGCCATGAAGCAGATTAAACCTGTATTGTAGTTTATGGAGATATTTTGAAATAGTACAATCGTCGAGATAATATGAAATGATCTTACCTATATCCCAATTCGGCTAAAGTCCTGGAGACGGAAGTATTCTGCAGGTAGCAATGATCGGTTTTAGTTACTAGCGAGTCGAGATAATCCTCGTAGCATTTAAATTGGATAAGGCGTTTATCGGCCTCGATTTGCGGAGTGGCTGTTAAGGCCGCGCACATAGGTGTGGTACTTTCTGTAGAAAATACTTTAAAGCGAAACTTTGAAAAGGTAAACAAAAAGATATGACACAAAGGCGTCAATCAAAATTATTATATGCAGACAGTTCCAAATTAGATCGAGTTTAGGCCAAAGCCAACTGGTGGAAGGTTAGCAAAATTCATTTCGTGGGCAATGCTGGAAATGAGAATTTTTGAGTGAAAGAGAAATGTCAACGTAAATTGGAAGGAATCGGATTGGAAACGACCAAGGAATAAGGTATATAAGTCTAGCGGAAATATTGAATGGTGTTAGTGTTTCGTGAAGAAAATCGGACTTTTTGGAGATGAACAAAACGTATCAAAAATAATTTTTAAAGGAAAAAGACTTACGAGAAGATGTTAGAATTCAGCTGTGCAGATGTTACAGGAGTTGGGAATAGGAAAAGAGCAACTTCGTAAGATAACACCACCGACGCTTGAATTTTTGGATCTTTTCCTTTTTTTTCCCTCTTCCCCATTCCTTATGTCCTCTCGAGCTTCGAGCAAGTCCATATTGCAATTTGTCCATCGTTTTCTGTCTCTTGCCCCTAAATTTTCATCGCCTGCATCGTTTTCCCTCTGGATCCTCCTCCCCTTGTTTCATCCAGATCTTCCATTATTGGAACTATTATTATTATTAGAGAATAAAGGTGATGATGAGGATGATAAAGAGGAAGAACAGAAACCGGAAATAAACAAAGAAAAGGAAATCTGAAGAAGCTAATGAATCTTCAAATTTCCCTCTCTCATCCCTACCACCTCTATCACCTGAATCACCACGTCTTCTGCCACCCCAATCTCCAAAACTGGCACATCCATATCGTCCCTCTACGTACCCCATTCGCTGCGTTTTCTCCATTTTGCAATGTACCTTTCTTCGTCGTCCGTAGTTCCATTAATGAAAATGATAGGAAAGAAGGATAAGAAGTATGCACTCAAAGCACTTGTGAAATTGCCAGCTGCTAAAGCATTACCGAAGAAAACTGAGTCATCCTCAGATGATTCCGAATCAGATCGTGATGAACCTCCAAACTAAGAAACCAAGACTTAGCCCTCCCAAAAATAAATTCTGCGAAAAAAACTGTAAAGAAGGAGAATGGTGCAGGTGATAGTTCTGAGCAAGAACCGACAAAGAAAAGGAAGGAAACAAGAGATGAGAACAGATGATGGTAATGACGAAGTAGAAACTTGTTATCCTTTAAAATTCAATCGAAAGCTATGAGACCACCAGTAAATCAAGAGATTTCTTCTGATAATGGTTTTGAAGAAGACAACAAGAAGCTAGGAGGTCTTTTTTACTTCCCCTATTTATATACAATCTCTAATAAGTATTACAATGCTGGAACTGAGCCCACTGGTTATTTCCTATAAATTACAATTAATTGCTAATTAATTCGTTTTCTCTCTGAGGCACACTACAAAAGTAAAGCCAGAAAGGAAAGAAGATTGTCACCCCTGTCCAAGCTAAGGATGCGAAGGAATCTACAAAGAATAAAGGTGATAATAATGATGAAAAGGAAGAACAAAAACCGGAAAGAAACAAAGAAGAAGAAATCTGAAGATTGGTTAGCTTCTTCAGATTTCCTCTCCTTCGTTTCTCGGCGGTTTTTCTCTTCGTTGTCATCATCATCATCATCATCACCATCACCATCATCATCACTTTTCTCTCTCTCTCTCTCTCTCTCTGAAGATTCCTCCGCAATCTTAGCTTGGATAGGTGTGGCAATCTTCTCTACTTTCTGGCTTTACATTGCCCTCTTCACAATTATCACCAAAAGAAGTCGAATAGTTTTACTGCTGGTTTCACACTTTTTGATTGATTTTTTGATAACAAGTTTCTTCTGCGTCATTGGAATCATCTGTGCGCATCTCCTTTTTACTTCCTTTTCTTCGTTGATCCTTCTTCAGACCATAATCTATACCTACCATTCTCTTTCTTTACAGTTTTCTTCGCAGAATTTATTTTTGGGAGGGCTAAATGTTGGTTTCTTTCTTTGGAGGTTCATCACGATCTGAGGATGGCTCAGTTTTCTTCGGTAATACTTTAGCAGCTGGCAATTTTACAAATGCTTTTTCGGGCAGACTTCCTATCTTGATTTGAAGATGAATCATCCGAACTTTTTCTTTTTGTTGTGGTTGTTATATTTTAGCTGGAGTGTTGAGAATTGATTTAGCTGCCAGTTCCTCCTTTGAACTAAAATCATATGAACTTGCTTGCTTAACCGGTGCTACATTCGCCCTTCATTTTCCCATGGGTTTCGTAGATGGTTCTTTTTTGGTTGCACTGTTGGGTTGGTCCCCTTCAGTTGAAGAATTTTCAGAACTACTTGCTTCCTTTTGTTCTTTGCGTTTCGCCTGAATAACTTTGCTTATATCGTTTTTAGTGAGTGTAGCTACCGTTTTTGTTACCTTGTCTTCTTAACGTTTGAATCTTTTTCTCTCTGATGACTCCTTTGGAATGCTGCCTGCTTTTCATTGCACGAACGGCGTTTTTTCAGGTTTTGCAACTGAAATATTTTTGGTTGAGGCAGATTTCTTTCCTCTTAAGTCGATTCTTGACCCACTAGAACTACTTCCTTCTTTCTTGGATACTGCAGATTTGTGTATAGGGCGCTTTGGTATGGAACTTTAAGGTTCTGAAGATGCTCCCTCCGGGAGCATAGGTACGAATCCTATTGGCCGCTCCATGCTACGCAATCTTTTGTTTAGAGGTGGGGACATTTAAACTCAATGAATGCTGATTTGAGGATGATGAAGGGGAGAAGGGAAAATTCAGAAACCTAATGAGTCTAATGACGGTTGACTTAACGATGGTGTATGCAACTCTTAAGACATTTGTGTTTATACATAATCAACAGTTCTAATTATCTCGAATTCGTTCGGAAATCAACAATCAAAAAATTTTGTTTTTAATCCTCATGTCATACATTTAATCACATAAAGATGTTGTAAAATTCGCACTGTATGTATTTTACAATATCTTTTTACACTGTTTTTGTTTGTACGAGCCTCTTTGTACATGTACAAAGATCGGAAAAAATCTTTGCACGAGAGATTTTTAGTTCGTACAACATAACAATGGTAACTAAACTACTCAAAAAAATATTTGTGCAATGTACAAAGACGCTGAAAAGATCTTTGTACGGAGCCAAAAATCTTTGTCTCGTACAAAAACAAAGAAACAGTGCATCTTTACCTGATTTTCACTCATTTTTTCCGCGCATGTTTGCTAAAACTTCGTCGTGAAAACGTTCGCATTTCTAATAAGTTTCCTTTCATCCGTTTCTGTTTCAGGACACAATATGCTCATCACAGGTCTGCCTCGGGAGCTTAATGACCCAATACGGGCGAAATTCCGCTATGCGTAGCACTTCGGAGGTCCTCGTCCAAGCCAAGGACTTCTTAGACCAGTACTTCACCTCGATAAGAAGGTAAGGTTTGGTTCGGTAGCTATCGCGACAAAGAGGTTCGTTATCTTTGTGGGCGATGTTTCTACGTTAAATTAGGTAGTTCGGGGTTCAATTGCTGAAAATGTACGAAACTTTTTAATATGTACGTGATAAAAGTCGCGAATATTTCTAGCTGGGACTAATCCTAAGGGAGTCGTGCGACGGATAATAGTTTTAAAAGGATTAAGTCTGGGAATTTGGATAAAATTTAAAGTGCTTGTTCTATCAGTTTGCATATAAATTATTGACCTTTGTGGATGTTGCTAAGAACTCGCGACCTTTCGTCGTATCAAATATTTAGAAATTTGCGTGGAAACCTGGGCGTGGAAGCCTTCAAAACTTTTCCCAAACAAAGGTATTTTTCCAGCTTATATATTTGTCTTTCCTGGGTCTTCTTGAAATATTTAGGGCTCCCAACCGTTTAGTAAAATAGTTCCTATCCTTATTACATTGTTTAGTTGAACACTCCAAGTTCCTATTTAGACCACAAAGTTCTTTGTACTTTTTCCAATAAAGTCTTGCAAACTTTTCCCAAACGAAGGCATTTTTCTAGCTTATATATTTGTCTTTCCTGAGTCTTCTTGAAATACTTAGGGTTTCCAACTATTTACTAAAATAGTTCCTATCCTTATTACATTGTTTAGTTGAAAACTCCAAGTTCGCATTTAGACCACAAAGTTGTTTGTACTTTTTCCAATAAAGTCTTGCAAACTTTTCACAAACAAAGGCATCATTCTAGCTTATATATTTGTCTTTCCTGGGTCTTCTTGAAATATTTAGGGCTCCCAACCATTTAGTAAAATAGTTCCTATCCTTATTACATTGTTAAGTTGAAAACTCCAAGTTCCTATTTAGACCACAAAGTTCTTTGTACTTTTTCAAATAAAGTCTTGCAAACTTTTCCCAAACGAAGGCATTTTTCTAGCTTATATATTTGTCTTTCCTGGGTCTTCTTGAAATATTTAGGGCTCCCAACCATTTAGTAAAATAGTTCCTATCCTTATTACATTGTTTAGTTGAAAACTCCAAGTTCCTATTTAGACCACAAAGTTCTTTGTACTTTTTCCAATAAAGTCTTGCAAACTTTTCCCAAACGAAGGCATCATTCTAGCTTATATATTTGTCTTTCCTGGGTCTTCTTGAAATATTTAGGGCTTCCAACCATTTAGTAAAATAGTTCCTATCCTTATTACATTGTTAAGTTGAAAACTCCAAGTTCCTATTTAGACCACAAAGTTCTTTGTACTTTTTCAAATAAAGGCTTGAAAACTTTTCCCAAACGAAGGCATTTTTCTAGCTTATGTGTTTGTCTTTCCTGAGTCTTCTTGAAATATTTAGGGCTTCCAACCATTTAGTAAAATAGTTCCTATCCTTATTACATTGTTTAGTTGGAAACTCCAAGATCACATTTAGACCCACAAAGTTCTTTTCCTTTATGTGTTTCTCCATTGAGAATGATAACTTCGTGGTCAAAATGTGTCCTTGGAGTTTTCAAGTAATCGGTGTGGTAAGAGTATGAACTAATTTCTTTCATTTCTTAACCACAGACACGTCTAATTCGATACCTTCAAATCATTATTTAAACATGCGTATATAAAATATATATAAAAATAGATTTAGGCACCCTAGTTTGAGTCCGACACAAATAAATAAGTTGCAAAAGGAAATTGCAGTTATCTTTTCCATCCTCTTCGAAATAAATTTAACACGCGAATGTAACATCTGGAAATCGGCATTTTTCATCACTCCCCTTCTTCGATCGTCTTATTAAAATTGGATTGGGAACAGACGCGCCCGTTTGCTCCAGAAGCGAATCGTACTGTAAGGGTTTGTTGATTTTTAAAGGAGTTTCGTTTCATTTCTATGAAAGAAAAAAGAAAACCGGGGAAACGATCGCTGTCATTATGAATGATAAAAGAGGATCCGTTCTAATTCCGCTTGCTCCTCTTTGCTTCTCGTTTCTACTACAAAAGGGTGGATAAGGTCGAGGGAAACAAATATTAAAGGGGGAAAAGCCGCGGTAGCGGCGATAATTGGCGAAAAGCCCCTCTGATGATAGAATTCAAGAATTTGGTTAGTTTCGTGGATATTATCGGTTTATTCGTTATTTTGAAATATGAAAAAGAAAACCATCCTAGCCACTAATGAACGGCTCCCATCCAAAATCTACGTTGATACGCTGGTGGGGATCTAACACCTAAAAATTTCTATGATCTAATCATACATTAGATGCAATTATGAAAAATGTTCTAAAGTGAGTTCCTCTTCCGATAATTGTCGAAATTTTAAGTTGGAATCACGACGCTCCTTGATACTAGGAGAAAGTTTTTGGGAAAGAGAAAAGAAGAAGGCGAAAAACAATCAAACGTTTCTGGTTTATTTGGAAAGTAGATACCAATGGAAAAAGCAAACAGTATGGTACGACCATGTCCAAAAAGTGGGAGAATAGAGGATACCGAAACAGGTGCTACATTGGGTACCATCAGCGAGACGAAAAACGAAAAAGAACGAAGGAAACATGAATAGAGGGAATCAGAAAATGAGAGCAATGGAATCTTACAGAAGGTCAATGGAACAACAGGCAAGAATGGAAATCAGGTATCGGACAACGTAAGAAGACGTTCTGAACCGATACGAAGAAGAAACGACTATAATTGAGAATATTTGCTGGAGGTTGTTCTTGAACGTCTCAAGTTTGATCAGATTTCGACCTTTGGGCAACAAAATTTGCATAGAAGAATATACGAGAACGAAAAGCTGCGATTCCAGAACGATAAAAATTGTAAATGGGATAATTTCCTATTTTAGTTTAGTCCAATATTTTCCGAAAAGCAATCTCGTTATCACCTCGTATTTTCAGCAACCTTTTCTTGAATGATCAAAGTCCTAACAAGGGCGTTGATCTCATCAATTTAAATTTATTTATCTTTCCATGCCCGTACTCAGACTATGTTGTGCTTACACAAGAAGAAATCTTAAATGACGTTGTCAGTACGCTAGAACAAGCATATTATGTGGGTTAGTATTTGTTTAACTTAATTTTATCATATAAAATCAATCTCAGCAATATCTATATATTAGTCAGTTAGCCTGCGAATTACATATATTATGCCAATATCATTATAAATGGAATTATGTTCTATCAATAGAGTTTGTTAAAAATTCGGAGGAGTAACAGCGTCAGTCCGATTTACACTACCTAATGATAACACGTAATCATCATCGGTACGATAAAACTGATTTACAGTTAACGAAACAAATTTCCTCACAGTTGGATGTTAGGCCACACTTAATAGAACTAGATTTCACCAAACGGATAGCTCCATCTAACGAACTAAATCGATATTGTCATACCAATACGCTTCGCTATTTGCGACGAATAACAATAGGGGAGCTGTTTTCAACGAGAGGCATAACAATTCAAGCAAGAAAGAAGAAGAAGAAGAAGTGACCCTGTGAAACACGATCTAGTGAATTGAGGCACGTTAGTTAGGCAGTACTCCGAGAAAGCTGTGCAAAGATTTTCTCTTCTTTTATCTTTTGTTTGAATTCTTATGGCTAGTGTTGAATACATCTCCCTCTATTGTTATTCGTGGGCACTGGCAACGCATATCAGTATGCCAATTCATTTTAATTCAGCAAATGGTTGAAAACAACGCCCTCTACGTTATTCTTGTTGAGCGAATTAAGTATTTTTTTAATTCTTCACTTCGTATGTAAAATAAACTCGTATTTGACCATTTGCTAAAAAAATTCTATTGAATTTCTTGAAATTAGGTGACCTTCACTGATATCCCAGAACGATTTATAATTGAAAGACGTTACCGTTGTTATAACAATAAATTTTCAATTTTTATTCCGGCTGTCAGTACCCTAACATTGTATATAAAATAAATAAAATTATCCTTACCACACCGGTTTTTCCGGAATGGGTGGTAAGGGTAATTTTATTTATTTTATATATTATTTAAGCCACAATCTTCTTATTATTTTTTTTACTCCAATATTGCATTTTAGACAGTTTTTATAGTTTTTCACAATTTTACAGAATAAGTAAAGTCTAAAGAAGGGGACCAAAACGTTGATCGAGCCAGCTTGTTCTTGTTACGGTTCTCATATTCACATGATTTTCTTTTTCGTTTAAATGTGTAGTTCGAAAAATTAAATTTTTGTCCTTTGTTTCAATTTTCCCAGAATATGCGAATTCCCCCATCATCTCGGTTCAAGTTTACAATTTAGAGTCAAAAAAGTTGCTTAGGACGCAATTGATGCTAGAGATGGACTGGACTAATTTTTCCATCTCTCCTAATCATAATTTAGATCTGTGGTACGACGAGATGCATTGGATTGAGTAGGTGAGGAAAATTAAATTTTTGTCCTTTGTTTCAATTTTCCCAGAATATGCGAATTCCTCCATCATCTCGGTTCAAGTTTACAATTTAGAGTCAAAAAAGTTGCTTAGGACGCAATTGATCCTAGAGATGGACTGGACTAATTTTTCCATCTCTCCTAATCATAATTTAGATCTGTGGTACGACGAGATGCATTGGATTGAGTAGGTGAGAATGCGCCTCAATGAAGAGCCACGAAAACTGCGAAACCGGTCCAAGCCTTTTGCTCCCGCTTAATTTAAAGCAATTCCCGTTCCTATTTTAATTAGTACGTGCGTCTATACTGTCGAAATTGCAAATTGGCGCACAATTTTTGGCATAAATATCGCCTAATGACAGTCTAGGTTTCTGTGCGAGTAGTTTTTCTTGGGCCAAAATTGCTTATCAGCTCTGTACAATGTTAGGAAATTTATTGAGGATACGTCGAAATTTCCATGTTTATATGCATTCACTTTCTTTGTTACCCTATCATGTAATGAAGGCAATTCCCAAGAGGTAGCAAAAGGGAAAAACAAAACAGTATAAAAATTCGAGAGCATCAACGTATATAACAGAACGTATGGATACAGAAAAAGCGAAAAGCAAGATTTTTAAAAAATTTATTTAATTTATTTAATTAGCAATCATATTTACAACTTATAAGCTAATTTGATGTTTTAAGAGTCTTTTCCATTGAGAGGGTCCTCCTAGTCCCTTCTTAGGTCATCTGGCCATAGTCTCCTTTATTTTCTCTGGGGAGGTGAATCTAAAACAAACGGGAACAGCCTCTCGGTTTATCAGTTTGTTGTGATGGTGTATGCTTTCCTTCTTGATGACATTCCTTACATACGGGATGTTTAAGTCTGGTTAAAAAGATATCAAGGTACATCGGCGAGCATGCGAAGAATTTTGGATTAAATCGTATGGATTATATCGATATTTGACTTGCTTGCGCATCCCCAAATCTCCAACTGGGCTTTATGACGAATTTGTACAGTGGAAGTTTATTTTCTAGTGGTAACTTGGATTTTCTGCCTATTAGTCAATCAAAAGGAAAATAAGATTAAGACGGATGATCTTCTATTTTCTTATGTGTACCGTGGGTAACTAAGATCACATGAAGAAAGGTTTCCTCAACATCTAGAATTTAATATTTCTTTTGATTTCCGAAATTGGGGACGTACAGAAAATTTTTGCTGTAATTTTTGGATTGTACGATGCGGCATTAACAATCAAGAGAAAATCGAATTCATGCGTCCTTTCGGCGACCACAACCACTAATCTCATAAGACCTCATTGGATTAAATGGGCCCAATTGAATTCAATAATTAAGCACTTCTCCCCCAAACCGAATTACACGAGACAAACGCCTTCGTTAGACCCCCTTGTTCGCTCTGTTAACATCAAAACATGTATTCAAGCGGTTGATTAACATCTAACAAGATGGGACGCACGGTCCTTAGGCACAACGTATGTGTAACGTTGTTTAATCCTTGAAATATACCAAAAAATCTCATCCGGGATCAAACGGTTTTTCCGTTTTAAATAGTTCTTTCTTTTTGGTTATAATAATATTAATTTCGAAAATTAGTTTCGATAGTAGTATGGTAACTTGAAACGAAGCCCCATTATCGATCGAACTCGTCCGAAATACTTGTGGCGTTAGTGGTCCGTTGTCGCTTCGAGATTATTTAAATTAAATTGAAAGTTAATTGGAAAAGTTTCCATCGATAAGCGGACGAGGGAACGTGAAAAGTCTACCTACGTACCTACGTCGTCTAATGTTATTTTTGAGTTACGTCGAGTGCAGTCGAGTTCATTGGAGATGCGCCCGTTTAGATTCTTGAAAAAGGAACCCGCTTACCCCCTTACTCACGTTTAATCCCCGATCTATCGCGAGATGATGATGATGATGGAATGAATAGGAATGCTAGTTTGAACACGCGAAAAGAGGAACGAAAATCGCCCGAAATCCGAGTCTTGGTTTAGGCTGTTACGATTTGAACGAGATGTTCGAAGAAGAAGTTTTCAAAGATAGACATGAAGACTATGTGGTATGTATTTAACACATCACCCAATAAGTTCGTTAGATAACATATAGATGGCGCTACCATCGACAAATTCATATAATTCTTAGGACGTACCAACCTTCAAATGATACGTATCAAAATTTTATGACAATTTGACGTTTGGTTCACAAGTTATCCAGCGGTTATAGTGACGTTACTTTTATAATTTTTAAAGCAATCGAGAAACCTGAATTTCGTGTGTTGCTGAAGCGTAGCGAATGAGAATAAAAGGTGTCACACTGACTTAACAAGAAAGAAAAACAAAGGAACTAAATCGCAAAGAAAAACTCGAATTTGACAGTGGTAGGGATACATTTGACAGTACCAATACATAATAGTAATAATAATAATAATAATGATTTATTGTCCAACAGTTAAGAACCAATTACAGGACAAACTAAAGTAATATATGCATACTAAAACAAAATCTTATATCTTACATAGGTAATAAAAAATAAAAAATAATAATAATAATAAACAAAAACAAACATTCTTAATATTATATTTGATTGATGTTGTTCCAAATTTTATCACTGTAATATAAATTAGCACATCTACATATTGCTGTTAATGGTGACTTCTGCAGCAAATTTGTCCTCGGAAACGGAAGCGCAAACGTCGATGTATAGCGCAATATAGTCCTTGGGATATGGAAATTTAAATTTTCAAGAAGGCTGGAATCATCAATAAATCCGTGTACCAGTTTCCAAACAAAACGCGCCCTATGAGTTTCACGGCGATGATGAAGTGAGTGAAATGAATGTCCAGTAGAGATCCATAGTTAATCCCTCGTCGAGGATACACTCCATCCAATTTCAGAGAGAGAAACTTCAAAAATCTTCGCTGTACTTTTTCAATAGCGAGTTGAAGATAAATGTAACGTGGGGACCAAACTTGCGAAGCACGTTCAACTTTATTGACAACAAAAGTGAAGAACAGAGTTTTTAGAAGAGCCACGTTATTAAAATATTTGGAAATGCGAAAAACGAATCCCAGAATTTTGGACGCAGAAACACGCAAATTCATTATGTGCTGTGAGAAGCTTAGACCTGAATCAAACAGGATTCCAAGATTCTGAATTTGTTCAACTTTTGTTAATGTTTGGTCATTGATAATATAGACAGAATCAATATATTTGATTTTTCTGGTGTAAGTAACACCGAAGTATTTATTAACATTAAGTTTTAATGAAGATTTGGAGCACCGATTAGAAATTATATTCAAATTATGCTGTAATTATTCAGAACGTCATAGCGAAGATCTTTATATCATCGGCATATGCTAATATGGGGTAAGATATGGATTCAAGCAAATCATTTGTATACAATATGAATAACAGCGGCCCCAAATTGGAACCCTGAGGAATACCTGATTCCGGATGAAGGTCATATGATTTGTAACCATTGTAATGCACATAACAAGATCTGTCTTCAAGATAAGAGTGTAGAAGATTTATGAGAGTAGGACTAAAACCCAACGTTGACAACTTTCGTAGTAGGAGGGAATGATTAACGGAGTCAAAGGCGCTACTAAAATCTGTATAGACCACGTCTACTTGTCCCTGCTTATCCAGTTTTTGACTAATGTATTCGGTAATAAGAACAAGATTTGTGACAGTAGATCTACCTCTTACAAAACCATGCTGATGTGGTGATATAAATGATCTTACATTAGTGAGAATACATGTATAAAGAACGTTTTCAAAGATTTTAGCAAAATTTGATAAAATCGAGATTGGCCGGTAATTTTCTATGAGAGTTTTAGTTTAGTATTTGAACTTGTTGACATTTCCAAACAAATACTTTGTTTTATCTGTTTGGAACTTTGAATATCTCTTGTCTATAGTTTGTTCCTGCCTCATAACCATATATGTACTTCGTTTTTTGTTCATTTATTGCGAGACCAAATTTCCTTGCTTCTTGTTCCATTTTCTCAAAAACTTTCTCCAGCTCCTTCTTCGGTCTTGTGATTATGGCTACATCATCCGCATAGGCCACGATTTGGTGCTTTTGATGGTATATATTTCCCTTGGTTTGGATGCCACTACCTCTAAATATTGCTTCCAGCACAAAGTTGAACAATATCGTCGATAACGGGTTTCCTTGTCTCAGACCTTCCCTACCCTCAAAGCTGGTCGAAAGCTGTACTTCTGCCACAACTTTGCTCTCTGTGTGTGTCAACGTCATTCTTACTAATGTCCTGAGTTTTCTGGGGATTCCAAGTCTCATCATGGCTTCGTAAAGTTTATCTCTACTAACTGTGTCATACGCTCTCTTGAAATCTATGAACAGGATATGTAGTCCCAAATTTTGTTCGTAACTGTTGTTCTGTATCATCCTCAATGTAAATATTTGATCTACAGTTTATCTGCCTTTCTTGAATCCTCCTTGGTATGCACCTACTAAGGTATTATGATACCTTTCTAATCTCTTCCCAATAATTCTTGCCAAGATTTTATACACCACGTCCAATAAAGTTATACCTCTGTAGTTTTGACAGTCGCTTCTGTCTCCTCCCTTGTAAATAGGACATATTATAGCATTATTCCACTCTAGGGACATGATTTCCTCTCTCCATACGCTTTTGATCAACGAGCAAACTCTTTCTTGTAATTTACCTCCGATGTACTGCAAAATTTCTGATGGGATGCCATTCTCCCCTGTGCTTTCATGATTTTTTATTTTTTGCATTCCTCCAGAATTTCCTGCTCTGTTGGTTCCAGGACGTCTAACTCTGCCCTATATTCCATTTCGTCCAAATTGCCTGGGTAAATTTGTCCTCTCGTATTCAATATTCCATCAAAGTATTCCATCCATCTATTTAATTTGTCCTGGGTGCTACTAATCAGAGAGCCATTCTTGTCTTTTAAATATGGTGTGGTCCCCCTTCCCATTTCTTTCAAGCTTTTCACTTCCCGATAGAAGTTCCTCATTTCTCCTCCATTACATTTAATTTATCAACATAATACTTTCTTTCTTCTTGTCTGCACACATGTTCTGCTTCCCTGTTTAGTTCTTTGTACTTCTTCTTATTTTCCTCGGTTATTGTGCTTAACAATTCAATCCTCGCTTTATTTCTTTCAAGAAAAACATATATTTTCATATTTATCTTAGATATTTATCTTAGCCATTTTAGAAAATGATAAATGACAAGCGACTTATGTCATTCGTTCAATAAACGCAGGGTAGCCAATATTAAAAAGATATTAAACATTAAATCTACAATAAGATTCCACCAAAATAAATATTTTTTCTATCACAAATTTAAAATTAACTAACGTCCGATCTATCGAACGTTGTACTGTAATGGGTTACAATCAAAAACGAAGCTAAGAAGAGAATTAAAGAGGCGAAAAAGAAAGCTGGGAAACGATATAAATGCGAAATATAAAACAAATAACAGGAAATTTTGGAACCTAATAAGATCAATGAACCGAAAAGAGAAGTGATTACCTCAAGGGTATTTCGAGGCCAAAGATAAATCGTTCTACAAAAAGGGCATGGAAATGTTAAGGGAGCGTTGGGAAGAATGTATCACTCTTGAAGAAGACTATGTTAACTCACGTCAAAATGAAAGACGTATACTATACTATATAAGTCGGTCTCACAGACCGTATGCGTGAGTATAGGAAGGTTAATGAGTAAAATCGAATTTTGATTAATAGTTCTTATTTTATTAGTCATCCTAAGAACTTATTGAGTGATGTGTTACATCTGTTTCATCAATAAGCAAGGACTACCAGTTTTCTTACGCCATTGATTCCAAAGTTAACAAACGTTATCACATTTACTTTCGCCATTTACGTGGGAACAACCTTGATCTTTCTTAGATTATTGTTAATATAACACACCATAAATTTACTATAACGTACATATTTAAAGGTCGCAGATATTTCAATAGGAACGAAACATTTTCATACGCATTTACGACACGCGAATACTTCAATAAAGTGTGTCAACTATGTTACGTTTCGTTTCTACCCTATACAACCTAAATCCCGACCTATTTACTTCCAAATACGCGTTTCACCCTCCTCATACTTTCCCACTTTCCCCCATTCAAATTGTCGTATCCCACCACTAAATATTAAACCCTAATTAAGGACAATGAACGCATGAATCTGCTAACGGTTAAACTATATAGGGGTAGGTTGGCATTCGTCGTGAACTTTTACCCCCTTAGGGTGGCCGTAGGTCGGCGGATAAAATTCATTTTACCCGATCTTAATTAGCGCAGGTCCGCGCTCGCTAATTTCGTAAAAACAAATTTGCGTTTTCCGCTATATAAATTTGCTTTGTTTCTGCACCCCCACCCCCTTCGCGTGATTGGATATAAAGAAAAAATGAGACGGGGGAGAATAAACCGCGGGGATTTTTTTTTATAAAACGTCGCTAATGTGAGATACGCGTGAAATATCGGTTGATATCGTCGAGGATAAGCGTTTTTATATCTCGGGGAGAAACGGCGAAAAATTGCTTTTTCCCTTTTCGCACTTTCGAAAGCCGAAATTCCAGTTTAAATGCCATTTTCGGGGGAGTCATCCGCGATATCGTGATGCGGATAAGCGGAATATATCGGGGGAGGGGGAGGAGGGGGGGATATGTTTTTATCATATTATAATTTGGGTAAAAATCCCCAACATCGTTCTTCGGGATTGTGTGATGGAGAGTTAGTAGGAATTCTTTCGATATTTGACTTACGTATTAGTGGAGGAAATTGTATAAAGATGAACATTTTGAAAGGAATAAAAACGAAAAATCTTAATGATTCTCCATAGAAGGGCTAGAATATTGGTTTTTTAGACAATTCTCGTAGAGAGTTGTGCAATGACTGCATTGCCATGGTCAAATTGCACGTGTCAATAATGATTGGGGAGGGAACTATGCTCTTCTAATCACGGAATGCAATCCTGAGACTGGCTTGGTTGTTATAAGAACTTATCAGTACTGTATAGTCGCTCGTTGAATTAACAAAACAAGCACCTCAACTCCAGCTAGTTGTACAAGAGTTTTGACCAAACGAGTGGCTCCATGTAATACACATATTTGACACGTGGCATAGCCTAGAATACAAGGTACAGCTACAAACAATAAAATTGAAGCTAATATCCAGGAGGTACTTGAGAGAGATAGCCAGAAGAATGTCAATATCACTTCAGTTCAATAGATGGAGCCACTCGTTTTTATCAAATAAACTCTCGTCGTACTTTTGGCTGAGGGCATTGTGCTTTGTTAATCGCGGACGTAACTCCCTCCATTACAATTATTGGCATAAGTAAATGGTGCTTGCTGTGACGGTTATTGCACAGCTTTCTATGAGGGCTACTTAACAAACGAACTTTGTAGATCATTCTATGGAGGGTCGTTTAGATTTCTAATTATTTCATAATTAGTGGGGTTCCTTTAATTCTTTTTCTGTTCTATCTGCCGATCGGGTAATAATTTTGAGGGTTATTTAAGTGTTATCTTCCACTTGGATATAAGCCTTGGCGTCTTACCAAAATTTTCTTGTTTTGTCTTCTGTCTGGTCGCGATTGTTCAATTTTGTTCTGTTCTATCTTCCGATTGGTTGAATTTCTTCCGGTTCTGTTTGTCGATTGGCTTTAATACTTGACGTCTCGTCAAATTTTGTTTTTCGAAAGACGGAACTTCCGAACGGCAACAATTCTTGATATCAAGTACAAAGTATTATTATTAATTACAAATTTTCTGTGTTTGATATTTCTATTGGTTATCGTTGGTGTTTTTCAGTTTTGTCTTCCGATTGGTCATAATTTTTGGCGTTTATTTTAATTTTTTTCTCTGCTATCTTCTAATTGGTGATGTTTTTGGAAGTTTATTCAAATTTCCTTCTTCTATCTGCGATTGACCGTATCTAATTCATGACATTTAAAATTTTTCTATCTGGTCTTCCAATTGATCAGAACTCTAGAACTATGTTCATTTGCTTTTTCGGTTCTGTCCACCAATTGGCTACAATCCTTGGTGCTTATTCAAATTTTCTGTCCTGTGTTCCGATTGGTCATAATTGTTGACATTTATATCAATTTCCTCTATTTTGTATTCGAATTCGCCATAATTATTAACATATTCTTCATCCTGATTCTTATTTGTTATAATAGTTGACGTTTGTTTAATTTTTTCTTTGTTTTCTGTTTTCTGATGAATATTATTTTGAACATTTATTCTAGTATTATCTGTCATCCTCAAATTGGTGATAATTCTTGGTATCCATTCACATTTTCCCGCCTCGTCTTTCAATTGACTGTAATTCACGAGACGTGTGATATTTTCTAGGCAGTTTTCCAATTGGTTATGATTGGGTTTGATTATTACTGTCTTCCATTTTCAGTCTACCGATTGTTCTTCACTCCTGACGTTTTTCTCTGTTTTGCATTTCAATCGGTGATAATTCTCGACGTTAATTAAAATCTTTTGTCTGCCTTTCGTTTAACTTTTTAATTTTCTCATGTCATCTTCTAATTGGTCATAATTTTTAACCTTTATTCTTTTTTTGTTTTCACGTCTCTCTTTTGATTGGCCTTAATTATTGTTAGAGTTTGTTTCCTTCGAGAAGAGCACATTAAATTTGACGTTTGGTATACGTTACCATGGCAACCAATGTCCCAAGAACTGAATCAAAATAAATTGGCGCCAATTTTAAAATTAGAAAACTAGCGCCACAGGTGGTGAGACTTTACACTATTCACCATGAACTGAATAGTGTGTAATAGATACCAACCCATGAGGGCAACCGAGTAACGAAAATCAGTGAAGTAGATAAAGCGGGTTTGACCATTTTGTTTTTCTTTTTTGTTTTGATTGTACGTTGAAATTGTCTACAAAATAGTCAAAGTTTTACTACATCATTACAACTAGTCTTTAAGAAAACAAACTCTATCGTTTCGACTTTATTTTCCGTATTTAGACCGGCCATAATTCAACTTAAACTGTTAAAACTAAATGAGCGCAATATAGCTGTCAAAAAAGGTGATTGCAAGGACTGTGGTGTAATTTACTGACACAAATATCATATCGGTAAACTTCTCACCACACAATTGTTTATAATAAAAAATAAAATTATTATTATAAGCAATTGTGTGGTGAGGAGTTTACCGATGTGATATTTGTGTCAATAGCTGTCAAAGTTAAAACGACCTAATTGAAGATATTGGATGTCTAATTGTCAAAATTGGAACAACCAAACCTAAAATGTCGGACGTCAACTGTCAAAACTAAGCCGTTCTAATCAACAAAATCGCATATTTGTCGTCAAAGTTAAGGCGATTTCATTCAGCCCCAAAAGTCGGAGAATCCCAACGAGACATGGGTTTAAGTTTAGAGCGAAAATTTCGGGCGTCATAATTCCGAAAATTAGAACTTCATCATCAAATACATTGGACGCCTGACTGTTAAAATTACGTCAAATGTCAAAACTGAAGCGTCAACATCAAACACGTTCAATATCCAATTGCCATATCTAAGTATATCGAAACGAAAATGTCGGACGTCTTAGCTGTTATAATTGACGCATTCTGATCTAATGAACTAATGTACGAGAACTAACTGTTAAAGTACAGCCAGCTTACTTTAGCTGTTAAAATCGAAGCATCATATCCACATATGTTGGGCATTCAATTGTTAAAATTAAAATCGAAGCATCACAACTATGCCCAGCATGTAGGGGCATTGAATTGTCAAAATTGAGATACCGGATGTGTTAACTGTTATAATTGAAACAAACGTAGCAAGGATGTACATGGGCTAATTGTTAGAATTGGGCTTGCGTACTTTAGCTGTGAAAATCGAAGCATCATATCCACATATGTTGGGCATTCAATTGTTAAAATTGAAATTGGAGCATCACAACTATGCCCAGCATGTAGGGGCATTGAATTGTCAAAATTTAGATATCGAATGTGTTAACTGTTATAATTGAAACAAACGTAGCAAGGATGTACGTGGGCTAATTGTTAGAATTGGGCTTGCGTATTGTAGCTGTCAAAATCGGAGCATCAGAGTCACATATGTTGGGCATTCAATAGTCAAAATTAAGATGTGGGATGTTTTAGTTGTCACAATTAAAGCAAACATATTAAACATGTGCGAGATCTAACTGTTAAAATTAAGCCACCTTAATCTAGCTGTCAAAATCGAAGCGTCATAACCACATATGTTGGGTATTCAATTGTTAAAATTGAGTCTACCGAAACTGAGATTTTGGACGTTTTAACTGTCGTAATTGGGGCATTCTAATCAAACATCTAACGACATTTAACTTTCAAAATTTAGACAGCTGGTTATAGCTGTCAAAATCGAAGCATTATAATCATATACATTATGTTTGGCATTCAATTGTCAAAATTAAAATGTCGGATGTTTTAGCTGTCACCATTAAAGCAAACATACTACACATGTGCAAGATCAAACAGTTAAAATTAAGCCAGTTTAATCTAGGTATAAAAACATACATATGTTAGGCATTCAATTGTTAAAATTATAATCAAAGCATCATAACCACACATATTGGGCATTCATTGTAAAAATTAAGTTTATCGAAACTAAGATATCGGACGTTTTAACTGTCAAAATTAAAGTAGTTTGACCCAAGTCTGTTGAATATGAACAGTTAGCTGTTAAAATAAGTTCAACTTAATCCAGCTATGAAAACAATTATTTATCGGATTTAGATCTTTTAGAAAATCTACATTCATCCTGCACGTTGATTTCCTTCTCCTTAAAGACTTTGAAAAACATTTCATTTCTACCTTATTCTTTAGTTTTTCTTTTTCCCGAAAGAAGGTGGTTCTTATCCTGACCATATCAATTTGAACACTTCAAAGTAGTTGTTCACTTTGTTATAATTTTTATGATTATATTTATTATTGGCATACGCAATGTATGCTTGCTTAGTAAGCTATTGCACAGCTACCCTTGTAGTTATCCAATTAACCCACCTAATTAATTAAGTCGTTCTGCACAGAGCCATCTAGATTGTACGAACTAGTCTTATTTATCCTTATTTCTTTTTGTCCTTTCCTTATTCCGTCCAACTGAAATCATTTCCTTGTAGATCTGCCGAAGATATAAATTCAATTAAATTCCTAAGTCCTAAGGATCAAGTTTCATATTTCGTTAATAAATTATTCCGCATTGCATAATTTTTTATTCTCCATTTCCTTCCTGGCCAAATCCCTTTTCCTTCCGATACAATCCCGCAGGGTCTAGATAGATAGTGAACATAACTTACATTTCTTACGGTACACCGCGGAACATTCCGCAAAAACTTTATTAACCTTTCCCTTTTACCTTTTTTCTGTTGTCCATTCAGAGCCAACACTCAAGCCCATTCAGCCAGATGGGAACAGGTCCAAAAAGAAGTCGCGGCCACCGGGACCTATCAGCTGACCGAGACCGAATTGATTTACGGGGCGAAATTGGCCTGGCGGAACGCCGTACGCTGTATCGGGCGAATTCAATGGTCCAAATTGCAGGTAAGAATCCCGTCCTACGTAGGTACGTCGTACGAACGTCTTGATTAAATTCTTATCCCCTTACATTCGTACTTTGTATAATATCTTCGACGGAGATTATGTAAACAACACCGGATGCTTCTCCCTTAACGACGGATTCTTTATGCGGCGCCGACTTAATCTCGAAAGCTCGCGCGGCGAGGGCGCATTGTGCCAAAACGGCACGTCTCGGAATTCCGCTAAAGAATGGGGCCGTTCTTCGCCAAAGGAACTGGCACGGGAACGAAGTCGTCTCGCGCGCAATAACCGTGAGCATTTTGCTTCGTATGCTACGTAAGCTACGTAACGTAAATAAAAGCGTATGAGGGTCGGAGGTGGTCGATGGGGAGAAAAAGTTAAGAACAGTGCTCGAGGTCGTGTCTCGGCTAGCGGGGAAAATTGGGATTTTGCGATTTATTAAAGGTGCGCGTTGATAAGTTTCTTTACGATAATGGAATGTCGTCGGTGGTAGGTACTTTCTCGTTTGCTCGAGCATACTTTTGTAAGGGGATTTTGTTTTGGTTTTGGTCTTCATATTCCGGACGAAACTACATCGTCAATAGACGAAATGTTCGGCAATTACACTGGTCAACAATGTTCTGGTTTCTTGGACGCCGTCTTATGTATTTTTCGATGCTGATTTTAAATACGTCGCCAGAAATCGTCTTTCGGGCACCAATTTTCCGCAATTGCATTTTCCATCGTTGCGGGTTAGCCTTTGTTCCTCGACCATTACGGATGGTTCAATATAAAAGACCTTTGTGGAGATTTTATAATTATTGCCCTTGTATACTAGGTCTCCAACGAGCATACATATATCAAATTTTGATAATCAATTAAAATATTAATATTTGAGAATGACTTGTATCAAAGAAGGAAGACAACATGTACCAAACAAATACAATTAGACAGACTCTCACTTTTAAGCAAGGATATCAAGCCGGATTGTTCTCTAAAATTAAGTTCCTGTGAGCAGTATTTAGAACTTCTTGAAATCAACGAAAATCATAATCGCACTATTTCGGAATCTTCATTTCAAGCTTTACCCCACCAGAGATTGAATTTGTCAGGTGAATTGACAGTATCTTCTGAAGCAGGTTTAAGTGTGCGTGGAAATTGCCAATTTGTTACCTTCATCTGCCTTAACATAGAAGTGATTTTTTGCTTTGAGATTTTTGATAGTTTTGAAGTTGCTAATTATATTGACTTGGTTTGCTTTGACCAATTGGCATTTTTGATGCTAATGCGCATTATTGAGATGGCAAGACTTATAAAGCACCTTTTCATCAAACACATCAACTCCAATTTCCGGAATTATCTCCTTCTAGTCGTAAAATCTTCCAACGCCTCTTTTCGCGTGGATTTTCCTCATATTTTCTCGTCGCTTTTCCTTTTTGAAACCCGCCCGAGAGCAAATTTAAATTTTACGTTTCACGAAGGAAACTATAAAGTCTGTTGTTTCAAATCCACTATCGTCGCTTCCGGCTCGCATCTCGGTACGATCTATACATAAGTAGGTAAGCGGCGAATTTTCGAGACGGAAATGAAGACTTATGGTTGAATTTGCCGCTGAAGTGCATGCGAGCCGTTCTTCTCCTATTCGGTGGGATGCAATATTTGCGAAAACGGCGTGCCGTGCTCGTCGAGTGAAGGTAACGTTGAAAAATTGCTCGATAATTCTCCGATGATATAAACGAGAAAGATTGATACAAACGATATTCTTATGTCATTATTACGATATTTTCCGATTGGACGCTTAATCACATTTCCTGTTCCCTCTTCCACTTGGCTATAATTACCAATATAGTCCGTGCTTTGTTTTGTTGTTTGGTTGGCCATAATTTTTGATGATTAAGTACTTAAGTTCCTTCTACGTTATCTTCCGATTAATGACACAACGAATTTCCAGCTTTTTCGTTTGACGGAGTCACTTATAGAAGCCCTGGAGGAACGAAAAAGATTCTTTGACCATTTTATCTTCTTGACCTTCGTTGACCTCCAAAGACCTTAATAATCAAAATATTCTCGGATAGTAAATCAGTCCTTAAGGTCCTGAGCAGTTGTACAATTACGTCCAAATTATTATTGGAATGCCGCAACATGCTTAATGGCCTGGCCACTCAGAACCAGATCACCCTAGTCTGGGTGCCAGGACATGAGGGGCACGGGGAAATGAGATGGCAGACATCTGCGCAAAAAAGGGGCTGAGAGAAACTTTACTGGACCTACCCCACCTTTTGGGTTTAACAAAGGTCTCCTTAAAGGTGAGATAAAGAAATGGACAGCGTCCATTACAATGAAACACCGGAATGAGACCAGCGGGCTGGAACATTCCAAAACATTTCTGAGCTTCGACGCTAGGAGGGCGGATCTCGCCCTAAAACTGGACAGGGGAAGCTTAAAAACACTGACAGGGACACTCACAGGCCACTATACCTGTAACAAGCACCTTCACAAAATGGGCTTATCCAACACGGACACTTGCAGATTCTGCGGTGAAGAAGAGGAGTCAATGGAACACTTGATCACTAGGGGCACTACGCCACAGGAGATATAGACTACTACATGCATATACGCTGAGTGAGGAGGACCTATTTACACTCCCATTGAAGGAGCTGATCCTGTTCCTAAGCGTATTAAATAAATAAATAAAACAAACAAGAGGAAGCACAATAGATCAACGTGGTCGCAGTGCAAAGACCTATTTTGGGCCAGACCCCACCTCATTACAACACAATACAATACAATACAATACAAAGACCTTAATGTTGCACATCGTTGAATTCATCCCGATAGCCGCTATCAGAAAATACATAAGTACCAAAATACAACATCCAATCTAAAGAAACAAGGTTGACCTTCAAATCTCTAAAGTGACTTCACCTAGGAACAAAAGACTAACACCATACAATAGCCCCCGTTGTCCCATGCAACTTTTGTTTCAAACACTTTTCTACTACTATCACTACTTTTGCAGTTATTCTAGGTGGCAACAGCTGGTGACTCACTCTGTATATAAAACAATTTATTTCTGGTGTTGTATGTATGAATTTGAAGAGAAGAGGACCCAACACTATCCCTTGAGGGATACCCCTCTCTATTGTAATTTGATCTGAAACACTACTTTTAAATTTAACATTTTGTGTCCTAAAATGATAAATACGGCTCAAATTATTTCAGCACAGATTCAATACACCCACTTTCTTCAGTTTCTTTGAGCAGACCAGATTTACTGCTTCAATGAATTTTATCCGTTCATCCAACAACTACTACCCGAAAATCGGAGGAACCGCAGGTCATTGAACAACATCTTCGTATCTCGCTTACTAGGATTGTTTCTTAACCTGCTTTAATTCATATTAAAGCATCGTACATGCAATAAGGGTAAAGTTCCCTTCCCAACTATACTCGCGCACACAACTCCAACTAAAAATTTAAACTCCGATTATTAAACGCGACGCAATTTTTAATATCCTCTTCCGAGAGGCGAGACAAACGACGCGTCCAAAACAAAATTAAAACGATACCTCTTACAACGTAATAAATTCCGTTTAAAGCGCGCCCTTAAAACTTAAAATTGAATACGACGAAAATTAAACCCCCGTTAAATTTCACCTCTCCCTATATACGCGTGGCGTAAGCCAACCCTATATATAGAAAAAGAAACGGAGAAAATCTATCCGATTGACAAGGTCGTTGCATCCCCCTCCCCTCCCGCGTATACCCAAAACATTCGTCGGTTTTGTCGGCGGAAAATCCCAACAATTTCGATAAACATCAGAACGCGCCCGGCGCGAAATATGTTCCGCGAAGACGACAGCGAGCGACATCTGCAAGAACCGGATAAACGGAATACGCTTTGCATAAATTCCCCATCGAGAAGGGAGGGGGAGGGGAGGCGAAAAGCGACGACGCTTCCGGTCCGTCCGGGCGTTGTCGTCGCATTCGAAATGCATTAAAAATTCGACGTCGCGTGCGGCCCCGTACGTACGGATAAAGGGATATGAGTACGTAGAGTATATATTGGAAAGTACGAATCTGCTACTTCCACAAACGTTTGTCCCCAGATATTGAAAAATTTATTCGAAATTTTCGATTCGACGAGAGAGGACACGGCGATACTATGCGCTCTTATCGCGAGAAAGGATGGACGTTACGAAGGAGATGCGAGAGATGCATACTTCGATTTTTTTAAATTTTTTAAACGCTCTGATTTGCATTTTCCGATTCCTATGGTCTGGTGGATCCTTCATACGACACGTGAACGCAAAACGTGTGTGGAACGTTTTAAAATTCGATGGTCACCGATTGGCTCTGAATAACTTTAATTAAAACCGTCCCCAGATTTACCGCTGATTTAAAGCAAATTTGACAGATTTAATACAGATGACATGTACAACTTGTCCGATTTCATACACTACCCTCAATCCGCTGATGTTTACTGTTCGACAACGAGCCGGAACTTCGCGGTAAAATCGCAGCAATTTCGCCGTAAAGGAACGGCTCAAATCGACGGTCTCGGTGAAACCTACAATTTACAACAGTTCTTCGCGGGAATAGCAGTACACCACAGAGCACTTACAAATAAATGTTCCCAACACGCACACGACGATTTCAATAAAATTTGGTAATCATGTAGAGCCGGTGGGACTATGTAAGACCCCGCTCTCTGTTTCTACGATTAGAGCCTTTGAAGGGGTGAAAAATGCCCCTAAAAATTAACCTGCTTTTGGTTTTCTTGCCAACGACTCTGGAATTATTTCAAGAAAAAATATTGAAACATATGGCCATGTGGTGCTTCAAAAGCGCTATTTAGGGATGTCTAAATCGCTAACCCTTATTCTTAGAAATGGCATCCCCTCCCACCCTCACCGATTTGCAGAAACACCGATTTCGATGAAACTCCGTAATTACGTACGGCTAGTTGAACTATGTAAAATCTCGGTTGCTGTTTGTGCCACTAACGCCTTGGAAGGGGTGAAAAGCGCCCCCAAGTACGGGCGGACTTTTCCCAATTACTCTGCAATTGTTGCAAGGAAAAAATATTCAAAATATGAGCTCATAGCGCTTCAAGAGGGTTATTAAAACATCTGTGAGTTGGAAATGCTCATAAAAAAATTACCCTCCCACATGTTACAACGCTTGAGGCGTTAAAAGAAGTTCTGTTTGAGTTGTGCTTCGCAACGATTACCCAAATTAAAGTATTACCCAATTCTTCGCAAAAAGAAAGTCACGGGGGAATATTTTACGATGATCTCAAACATTCTGTGTCGTAACGTACTAGCAATGTGCCTTTCTTTAATCTGCCCCAATAAATCGGCGAGTGCCCTTCTTTTGGGGAACCGAAGAAAAAGTTCTTTTCAATCGAACAAAATCAATTTTTTCCTTCCCTTTTGGGCGGCTTTTTAACGTTGAATATCGAAATTTCACCCCCTCCTCTCCCCCACCAAAACCGAACCGCGAGCCTTTCGGGGTAAGAGATCAATCTCCTCGTTCGACGCCCAGTTTGTGTGTGACCGCTTTCTTTCGCCCGATTTACGACTTCGACTCGGTTACAAGCGGATTTATTTCAAAACGCACGACACGTCCGCGAAAAAATGCCCAAAAATCTCGCCCTCGAACAACCCCCACTTTCCGCGCCTTTTCGACGTACGCGTCGATTTTCCGCGACGTCCAAGGCGCAACGATATATCGAAGGAATTTAATCTAATCGGTTTTTTTTCGTTTATCGTTTTCTAGGTTTTCGATTGCCGTTACGTCACGACAACGAGCGGTATGTTCGAGGCGCTCTGCAACCATATCAAGTACAGCACCAATAAGGGAAATATAAGGTAAGAATTTCCTACTTTATTGCGAATTTCTAAACGGAAAGGGATTGGGATAAGGAGTGATTTGGTCTGAAATTATTTAGGATGACTTCGAGTTATTTATCGATATAATACGTTTGAGTCCGCCCGTCCCACTCCTTCTCCCCTTTCCGGTCAGGGGTAGCAGGTGGACGAAGGATTTGCCTTGACGTTTTCCAAAGTAGGTAGTAAAAACGATTTAAATTGTCCACGTCGCGTTCGGATTTTCGATTGGATCCGAGGACATTCGACATAGGCTCTAAAAATGCACAAATAACAAATGGTACTGGTCCGTATACAGTTTTCTATTTTCCCAAAATAATAGTAATAATAATATTTTAGCGGTAGTACTGGCTGTACACGATTACACGTTAGGACTTACATTTAAAGATGGAGAATTTAATGTGAATTGCAGCCAAGGATAAGTTGAAAAAATTGAGTCTTTTATTTCAACTTATCCTTAGCTGCAATCCCAAATAATTTTTCCATCTTTAAATTTAAGTAATAATAATAATAATGTTTATTGACTTTTTAGAAACATTACGAAGCAAACGTCAAAGAAAACATAACCTCGATTTTTGACGTTTCTTTAGAAAAATGTATTTGATTGACATGGGTGCAAATGTACTGCCATTATCTTTTCCCCACTTTGAACCCGTTTCAGTCCAAAAACGAATTTTTTCTCCAGCTCAACAATGGAGTTACAGTAATACAAGATAAATATATTTATCTTTTTTTTTTTAAATAAAACTCGATTTACGGTAAAAATTATTATATTTTCGCAATGTAGGCATGGAATATCGATTTTATCTTTTATTTCTTATATAAATCAGGAGTATAATACCCAGAAACGGATTTTGAGGTTGAATTTAAAGGCGAACGACTATCTCCAATCTCTATATTGTTTTATTCGTCGACTTTCTGTGCATCTTGAAAAGAATTAAATGTCACTTATTTACCTCCTCCACTTTTTGATTGACGTAGGAAGTGGTGGAGGTAATCCGAAAGGTACCTCAAAAGAATGAAAAATACTAAATATTGAAAGGGGAAGGAGTTTTCTCATGCTTTCTTTTTGAAAACCAGTTTGGACCCGATTTAGAATTGAGGAATGGTTCAACTCTGACTTTGGTCGTCGATGTTTGACGTTTCTTTAGAAAAATGTGTTTCCCAAATAAATCATCTGAAGAAAAAGGATGGGAATGAGTGCAAATGTACTGTTATTATCTTTTCCCCAGTTTGAATCCGTTTCGGTCCAAAGAAGGTTGTTTTTTTACCAAATCAACAATAGATTTACATTAATATAATATAAACTACATGACCCGGCAAACGTTGTTTTGCCTTTAAATTTTATTTATATTTAAATAGCTGACCCGGCAGATTTCGATATTTAATGTTTTATTGTTACGGGTATGTTTAAAATACAGGTGCATGATAATATTTAAAGGAGATCGGTGCAGGTAATTCATATTTATTTGGAAAAAATTAAAAATGTGAATAATAAATGAACTATTAAATGATAAAAAGTATATATGTATATAATTAAGAGAATGTTAGTGTTATTAGGCGTATTAGGCGTTGCCCTGCGTCATTTCAAATTGCAGAAAATCTGTGGTCAATTGTCCATTGCAATTGAATCTTTGTTTTGAAATATTGGCTGGATGGGTTGCGGTCGGGTGGATTTTGAATTGTATTTCCCCTCATTGAAGTACTGGAATTATCAATACATACATGTGCACAGATGTCATGACCTCGCAAAAATAAACATGGACGCAAACATGTGCGCAAATATCATAACCTCCCAAAATAAAGACCTTCGTTGGGAACTTAACATTTGAAAATAGAATTCCACACCAAAATGATCAATCAGGATGAAATGAACAGCGAATTCGAATTGATTTTCAAAGTGATCCGCCTAAAAATAAATTGCACAATTGAAAATTAACGTTTGGATTGATTATCGATGCGCACGCAATCGCAAAGAACATAACCACTTACAATGTGCACTTCATCAAACTGAAGTCACCTCTATGAAATCACTTTTGAAAAAATGCTGATAAATCGCAACACACGCCTGCGCACAACGCAACAGCATGCGATGGAAAGACTGTGCAAATGAATCAGCTGTCAAAAGTTTACGCACATACCGCCATCTACTGGCAATACCGGAACCAGCATTTGAAACCATGTTCGTTTTTAATGTGTGACAAAGAAAAATTGCTATAAAAACAACTGTCAAACAATTTTGGTGGAAAATCAATTTGTCAAACAAATTTGGTGGAAAAACAATTGTCGCAAAAAATTGTCCAAAAGAAAAATTGTCACAACGTAACGTAAACGTAAACGTCATCCATCATGAAGATGGCGTTGTAAAATCACTCCATACAAAATGTATGGGAAAATGAATTTTCTTGATATTTTTTTCGGGGATATTTCGGGAATTTTCTTGGGTATTCTTCTTGTTTGGCCGGAGACCAGTCCGAATTGGTGCGAATCATCGAAATCGGTCCAGGCATTCTTGAGTTATAAGCGTAGTAACTAACGTCACTCTCTTTTATATATATAGATATATAATTTTTTTTTTTAAATAAAACTCGATTTACGACAAAAATTATTATATTTTCGTCTAATATTGCGGATCCGAAATGTAAGACCATAGAAGTTGAGTTGTAGTTCTCTTTTCTTTTTCTTCTTCTATCTGCAACCCATTTCTGCGTTAGTTTATATCAGACTTGGGCATTACCAATTACATTTTGTAATTATTACGCGGCCAATTACCAATTACGTGTAATTAGTAATTGGCAATCATCAATTACTAATTACACGTAATTTGTAATTGGTCAAACCCAATTACCAATTACATGTAATTTGTAATTGGTGACTGCCACTTACCAATTATGTGTAATTTGTAATTGATGAAAATAATGTAATGATTACTTTTAAAGTATTAATTAAAAAAGAAACAATGATTACAAAAATCCTCCATTACACAATATATATAAAAAATAGAAAAAGCCAACTGAAACTAAATAAATGAAAAAAAATTCCTTTATGTGAAGGATGAAAATTAAAATGTAATTACTATTTGTGTAATTAGAATTACTTTTTTGCCAATTACTTCCAATTACTTTGCCAATTACCAATTGCATGTAATTGGTAATTGATATTTGCCGATTACTAATTACAGTAATTGATAATTGGCGAAAGCCAATTACCAATTACTTAGTAATTGAGAATTTCCAATTACAAAATGTCATTTAATTTGTAATTGGCAAGATTCAATTACACTTACCAGTAATTGGCAATTGGTATTTTTCAATTACCCATTACAACTAATGTAATTGGTAACGCCCAAGTCTGGTTTATATTAATTACCCATTTGTTTTTTAATGTTTTTTTTATTGAAGCTATTTAGTTGTTACTATACGATATTTATATGCTCTTGTAATTACCTCATAATTGGCCTGTAAATGGATGTTTAAATCTGTTGGGCAAATTAAATTATTATTATTATTATTATTATCATCACTAAACTGGGCAAATATGCGGTGTGATGAGTCATTTGTTCTTTTCACAATGTCACATTATACTATAGAGGACAAAGGACAGATGTCTAGTCTGGGCAAACAGCTGCAATTACGAAATAAGTTACGATAGCCTACACATACACAGGACTATTCGCATACAGCATCGATTTAGTACTAGACTAGAGTGGACAGTCGGCGATGCTGTCGTAACTTATCTCGTAATTGTGCGCTATTACGGCTGTTTGTCCAGGTTACAGATTGCTCATCATACCGCGTATTTGCCAATCATCACAATACCAACAGCCGAAAATAGAAAAATCGCGCTTCTTTCGACGATAATTCCTTTCTTAAACTTCTGATTATATTAACTTGAATTATCTCACTCGATGTCAGTGCTGCAACGAGGGTTTCGACTTTAGATTCTACAAAGCTCTCTAATTCTCTATGGACAGGACTAAAATGTGCACCCGTTTTTTGGGGGTTGTGTAAGACGAAAATCGTTAAATTTTTTCTGAAAAAAAGACAAAAAAAAATGCAAGGCTTATGCAAAATCACATCTTTATATTAAGGTTACTATCTCAATAATATTAAATTTTCAGGAAATTCAGGACTACCCGTACTATTGCGGCAACAAAAAATGGGACACTTAAAATAATGTAGTTTAAATCTGGCTTTTGCTTAGTCAAAAGTTATGTCATTTTGAAATCATTATTGACCTACGTCATTATGCCGCATTTAAGTGCTACTGGAAAAATGGAAATAATTACATTACTTGGATGGTCCATAAGAAGACTAGGTAATAGATTTGGAGTGCACACACAACATTAAAAAAATAAATGACTACAACAGGTTCTGATCGTAAATTAGTACGGAATTTCATGGAAGAAGAAAATCTTATTCAGTTTTTAAGGAATAATCCATTTGATACCGTGGTAAAAAATAACTTAAAATACTAGATTAATTTATTGTTTCCATTAAAAGAAGATTTGTTTCCAAGATTTTTATTTCAAATAAATGCATTTGACAGAATTTTCTTGCGTTCGTGGGTAAACTATTCTTGACATTAGATAGTATGATTGACGTGAACATGATAAACGACTGGTTTATACAGCTAAAAAACAGTCAAAATAGCCTATAAGACTTGTCCCAATTTTTGTTGCCGCAATAGTACATATTTCTTGAATTACTACTTCATTATCAACAAACATTAACAAATCTTTGTTTCCGTTCATTATATTGAGCGCATTTACATGATCACCACTTAATATGTTTCTTGAGTTATTCTTAATATATTTTAGAATAGTAAATGTACATTGAACTTGTGTCACTGACAACGTCAGTGCAATTTTTATCATTTAAAAAACGTTTTTGTAAGCCCGCGCTATACACATTATATTCATGCAAGACCTTAAAGCAACATACGAAGCAATGCTTGCATCGATGACATTTATTCATTATTTTTATTCAATCATAGTTTGCAACAAATAATTTTTCAAACAGAATTTTCTGCAAACGTTCCCATTTCCCCAGAAAGTCGGACATTACGAAATTGGAATTTAGTTTTTCCATTACTGGTTTACCTTTGAAACTAGGAAGGGACAAATTTCGCAGTCAAACAAAACACTCTAAAGAAATCTCCAAAATTCGACCATAAACATCTAACTTCTAGCGGGGTTTAAATTAACTAGAATTAATATGCTTCAAGTTTCAATCCGGAGGAGCACAAACTCAGATCATGAAAATCAGAATGCCCCAGAAACGAGGAATTACCGCCTCCGACCAAAAATTACATTATAAAAATCAACCAAGACAAGAAGTATTGTAATTAACAGTATTTCAAATTTTTTTGAACGAACGTTTCTCACCAAGAAAGAATGGGGATGCAAATATCGAATTTCATTGGAAAGTTCTTTCCATTTCCAAAGTGAACTTTGTTGATTTATTATTATTTCGATTGTCATCGTTTCTTCAACTTCCCGGCGTCCCGATGGGCCAGTCCAAGCCTGCTACCAAGTAACGATAATACGAGTTATCGACATATTATCTAGGGCATTGGAATTTGTCAATTACGGATGGCAACCGCAGACTAATTAGTTTCGTCCATATTGGATTAATGGCTGCGATCTGCGATTAACAAAGCATAATTCCCGTCCTTGATTATTTGTATATGCAAATTGTGCTTACCTAGTAAGCTTTGGCACAGTTAGTTAGTAGCTCCCCTCCCCCCCTCCTCCTAAACGTACCTTTCAATTATAGCGTTGTATGGAGATCCATCCAGATTTTATTAAAACAAAAGGGCCAAATCTAAACGTTAGATTTGTACAGAACCGTTTCCGATTACATATATAATTTTGTCTTCGGGCTTCCTACGTTCCCAAAGCAGCAAAGGCAGGGCGCGTTTCGGAACGATTCTCTAAGAAAACACATCCTTCCCTCAAGGATAACGAACGAAAACTTCCTTCCTCGCTAACTACAAACACGACCCTCCTCTCTGCGCGATATTAAGATATTAAATCATATTTGCATTGTTAAAGGATAACAATAAGATACGAGAAAGTTGTGGAACGTAATGATTTGCATACCGTAAAACGAATCGGCGTAAAACAAAGAAGACGAAGAGAATTTATTTCCTCACAAACGGTAGGAGTTTACCTTCGTCCTTCGAGTCAATTTGGCGAGCAAGATGAACCTGCCTACGTATATGTATACGTAACATATATGCTGTATTGTGACGCGTTGCTTTACGACGAGGGAAATTTATATCTTTCATAGCAGCGCTCGAAACCCTCGTCTGTAATAAAGCGAAATGAGATGCTTAGGCAAAGACAAGTTTACGCGCGTATGTATGTGTCGGTCGGGGTGTTTTGTGCCGGCCGTAATAAGAAATCGGACCTCGAAACGAAGGGGAGGGGCGGTTGTATCAAGCGTCCTGACCGATGATGTCGAGGGTTGCGGTTCCTGAAAGGATACGTGTGGACCGTAGTTGTAGATGTTTGCCCGCTGAAATTTGATTTCGACCCGTCAACATGCCAGACGAGAGTTGCTGTTTAAAGATTAATTCGTTAAGTTCCGGCCGAAAGTAAATAATTAGGGAACGTATCCGGCGAGGTGAAAGAAGGGTAGATTTCAAAGGGGCGAATTCGGATAGGACACCGATTTCAATGAAATTCGCAAAAACTCGATTTATATAGCGAGTCACAAGTTGAAATATTCGTTTCAAGAGAGCGAACTTACAATTAGAAGGAGATTTTGATCACTAATATTTTCGGATATTCAAGTGCAAATAAGGGCTAAAAAAGTGCATAAATTAGGAAGATGCAACTACGGAATGCGGAAGAAACGTGAAGATCATGCGTTAAAAAAATAACATTAAGAAGGATATGAAGGATCAAAAGATATACAGGGTTTGCCATAACTGACGTATCAAATTTATTTAGAAGATTATGTGAGGTAAAACCAAGTCAATGAGATGAGATGAGAAGGAAATAATAATCTAATATCGTCTTACATATTACGTCTTACATATCATTTCGGGCATTGTCCCCTTTCCCCCTTCTTTTCTCTTTCTACCTCTTCTACCCTTTCAGCCCCACATTATTTTGCTCGATGTACATGACAAAATAATTCCGCTCCGAAATTGTATAATTTTTCTTTTTCCCGGCTTTCCTGTGATACTACGAAAATATCCTTTCTTACAAATTTTGTTAAATTTAGTGCCTGTGAATTCACTGTCAATACTTGGTAACACATTATTATATCAAAATGGTATTGTTTCGATAAATTACATACAGTGAAAAAATACCAAGTACCTCCGTTTACGTTCTTAATAATTTTTGTTGCTCTTGTTATTCACTTTCTTCTATTGTAATTCGATCATTAAGTTGTAAATAATTTTACACAGCTCGTGCGACGAATTAACGTTCAATGCGTATGCGGTAAAAGTAAGTCAGTGAGTGGAAAAAGAAATAAAAACTGATTAAAGAAACATCGGCAAATAGAAGTTGTGTTTGCGGTGCATTGATATACTAATCACAACAAATGTTTCGCCTATCTCGATTCACAATTTTGCTTGACGTAATGAGGAATCAGCGCACGCAAGCACCTCTCCACGCTTCTCGTACAGTTACTGACGAATTGTTGAGCCGAACTTGCAATTTCTCGTTGTTGTGTACCCTCCCCTCATAAACTAATGATTTCGGATGATTTCATAAGTAAAAATCGATGGGACTTGATTCAGATGCGAGGGCCATACAATTGGCTTATACGAATTGTTGAAGGATCCGCAGACAACCTAAACTTACGACTGTAGTGTCTAGATATTACGAAGAAAATACGTATTGATAAATGAACGTATTTACTGGAAAAAAAAAGAATTTATACATGAATTTAGATAAATAAAAAAATAAATTTATTTTAGTAGGCGAGGTGGTCAAGGCTTAATTGAAAAAATTAAAATCCACTTGATCTTGCTGTACATATTCACTGCTTTTTACGAGTGTTTTAGCATTCGCGACGGATTTATGGCTGTTTGATCTGTTCGATCTTTCTACATCTAAGCTATAAACATAGCTAACGCTTTGTAATATGCCCTAATATTCAAACCGCTCCATGCGATTTCCTTCCAACTTCCAAAACTTAAAAGAATCATTTTGGGTTTCCTGTGATAGTTGGAAATTTGTTTCCCTGACAAATTTCGGTTTATTTTATTTGAATCTTCTGCTGTTCTAACTTGATACATATATAAGTTATTATATGGGGAGAAAACTGGGTGCTAACTAAAAGGCAATAAAGGCTACTACAAGCCACTGACTGAGACGAAATTGCTTAGGAGTGTATTCCAAGTGAGAGGAATGAATAAAACAATAAACGACGTTTTCCAATAAGAAAACAATTAAATATTAAACCAATTAGAAAACTACTGGAACGAAAGAAACTGGTTCGACCATCAAGAAAGGATGCAGGAAGATAGACAGATTAAATAAATATGGTAGTCAAGAGAGATGGGGAAAAGTAGAAGAGGTAGACCAAGGAAAATCTGGAACAGCGATGTAGAAAAGATCATAAAAGAGAGACGAAGCAGTTGGAATTCGGCTAGAAAAATGACCGTTGACAGAAGGAAATGGAGACGATTCATATACGAAACCTCTACACCCTTGGGGGAGGGGGAGGATAGGATTATGTATGTGTACATAAGTTATAAAAAGATCTGTACATCAACAATTATTTAATAGGAACGAAAAAGGGGAAACAAATTAGAAAACGAACACACGATGGAAAAAAAGGGAGGAAACAAACCCAGATATAGGAGTGGAAGCGGAACACCTCGAGGAGTGCTCTAGAAACATCTGAAACAGAGAACGAAGAGGACTGAGCACGACAGGCCAATGCCAGGAGATAAGTGTTGACGAAGATGGAGGAAAGGGAACAACAAATGATATATTGAAATAAATATGGGAATCAAGAGAGATGGGGAAAAGTAGAAGAGGTAGACCAAGGAAGATCTGGAACAGCGATGTAGAAAAGATCATAAAAGAGAGAAGAAGCAGTTGGAACTCGGCTAGAGAAATGACCGTCGACAGAAGGAAATGGAGACGATTCATATACGAAACCTCTACATCCTCGGGTAGGAAGAGGATGGGATTGTGTATGTGTACAAAAGTTATAAAAAGATCTGTACATCAACAATTATTTAATAGGAACGAAAAAGGAGAAACAAATTAGAAAACGAACACACGATGGAAAAAGGGAGGAAACAAACCCGGTTATAGGAATGGAAACGGAACACCTCGAGGACTGCTCTAGAAACATCTGAAACAGAGAACTAAGAGGACTGAGCAGGACAGGCCAATGCCAGGAGATAAGTGTTGACGAAGATGGAGGAAAGGGAACAACAAATGATATATTGAAATAAATATGGGAATCAAGAGAGATGGGGAAAAGTAGAAGAGGTAGCCCAAGGAAGATCTGGAACAGCGATGTAGAAAAGATCATAAAAGAGAGAAGAAGCAGTTGGAACTCGGCTAGAGAAATGACCGTCGACAGAAGGAAATGGAGACGATTCATATACGAAACCTCTACATCCTCGGGTAGGAAGAGGATGGGATTGTGTATGTGTACAAAAGTTATAAAAAGATCTGTACATCAACAATTATTTAATAGGAACGAAAAAGGAGAAACAAATTAGAAAACGAACACACGATGGAAAAAAGGGAGGAAACAAACCCGGTTATAGGAATGGAAACGGAACACCTCGAGGACTGCTCTAGAAACATCTGAAACAGAGAACTAAGAGGACTGAGCACGACAGGCCAATGCCAGGAGATAAGTGTTGACGAAGATGGAGGAAAGGGAACAACAAATGATATATTGAAATAAATATGGGAATCAAGAGAGATGGGGAAAAGTAGAAGAGGTAGACCAAGGAAGATCTGGAACAGCGATGTAGAAAAGATCATAAAAGAGAGAAGAAGCAGTTGGAACTCGGCTAGAGAAATGACCGTCGACAGAAGGAAATGGAGACGATTCATATACGAAACCTCTACATCCTCGGGTAGGAAGAGGATGGGATTGTGTATGTGTACAAAAGTTATAAAAAGATCTGTACATCAACAATTATTTAATAGGAACGAAAAAGGGAGAAACAAATTAGAAAACGAACACACGATGGAAAAAAGGGAGGAAACAAACCCGGTTATAGGAATGGAAACGGAACACCTCGAGGACTGCTCTAGAAACATCTGAAACAGAGAACTAAGAGGACTGAGCAGGACAGGCCAATGCCAGGAGATGAGTGTTGACGAAGATGAAGGAAAGGGAACAACAAATGATATATTGAAATGAACTTAAAAACAAAGAAAACAAAGAAGAAAAGAGGTGGATTTTGGCAACATGATCGAATATCCGTATATGCACTTCGTTCTTCATCCCAGATGCTTTCAAAGCATCCTTCCAGTTGTTCCACATCTATTCCAAACTAGCTATCTATATTTCCGGCGTAAAAGGATATCGGGAAAAGTTAATTTTTCAATTTGGTTTCGTTCAAGTCCGATTTTTACAAATTTCTGAAGCACTTTTCAGGCGATTATTGTCAGAAATGCATTCTCAAGCCGTTTCTAGAGTAAAAAGGATGGCATTTTTGAAGCACTCATTTCAATGAAAGAGTAGGTTTAAAGGATGAAAGAAACGGGAACTCCTATTGGAATACCCAAGAACAAACTGACTGGTCCATTCTGGATCATAATTAACTTGAATTTTCTTTTTAAATTTCGGAATTCCTTCGCAAAATCGGAAACGGCGTATAAAATCCGATCGAATCGACGTGGAACGTCCATAAACTCCTAACGACTCGCTCTAGACTCAAACCACTTACTCGATCGAACGGATTCGATTTAAGCAGCAACAAATTGACAACGTAAAGACCTTCTAAGGGTATCTTTGAGCGTTACCTTCGAATTACCCCATCTAAACCGGCGTAAAGCAGATAACTAATCATCGATAAAACTTTCTACGTTCCCCCATTAAACTATTTACTAATTAAATTTAACGAAACTAGGCTACTTACTACGGCGAACGTCTCCCGGAACGATGATATGTTATAAAATTCTCTTTGCCGAGAAGGAGGACCATAAGAAGGGGAAACGTCATTAATTAAACGCGCAAGCAGAAATCGTCGCGACGCTACGCGCGTTCGTGTTAGCGCAAACTTGTGTAAATCGCAAGGAAGAAAAGGGATGTTTAAACGTATATGTCCTCGTAACTATTAATTAGAATAATAAATGGAACTTCGCGCTCTGATCTTTATAAATTGCGTTGGAGAATTTTAACGATTCGTAGTTTCGTAGAAATTCGGCTTAAAACGGAGGGGGTGGGGAGGTGGAAATTGCGCGTGTAGCGAGCTTGTCCGAAAACCATCGCCTCCGTCTCGGGGTAAGTAATCGTACATTATCCTTGCCGGTCGGATATTGTTAAGCCGTGGGACCGGAGACCGAATACGGGATTCGTTTGCGGGGCCGCTTCGCGTCCTACGTATACATCGTAAACGCCCTAAATTTCGAATTTCGAGACGTTTATTCAACTGTTACTGATCTTATTCGGGGAACATCGCGGAGGTTTACGGATCTCCTTAAGAATTTCATTATGTTCGGACCGTACAGATAAATCCTGGCTAATTTGTATAAGGAGGTTTGTCATCATTAAAAGGCGTTCAATTCTATAGATTATGGCTTTGATGCTCATGCCATTTTAATCGCGTTTTTTTTCGGTTGGAGATGGATCACTACCCTTTTTCCCGTTCTACGAGGGGCGCCTTTTATATGTTTGTCTACGACCACTAGGTGGCGCTATTGAGATGGGGATTAAGAATAGAATATAATGCATTTGACTGCGCGTACAGGTCACGCTTTGTAAGATGGTGACTTCCAAGCTAGCCCACCGAAATCAACGCGATCCGAAGCAACCCAATCCAAACAGATTTAATAAACAAAAAATCATAAAAGGACAGCTTAGGTGGTTTGGTCTCGTGGTTCTAGACGAATCGCTTTCGTATCGTCTAATTTAGAACGTATTAGGTTTTTCTGAAATTTCAAAGGGTACGTACCCCTTGGAATTTTGACGAAATTCGAAATGGTGGGAAATACGACTTATTACACATCAAATGAAAGCTCTTCTCGCGCAGATTAGGGATAAAATAATTTCGGGTACGAGCGACGGTTCATTGAGGAAATATTCAATGAGAAAGCGAAAAGCGGTTCTGGACGAATCGCTCTGGTACGCTCTAACACACAAACGAAGCAAATTTCGCGAGTTTTGACATCAAAATCGTATTCTACACCTTCGAAAACATCTGTACACGGAATTTCGTCTAATTTAGAACGTATTAGGTTTTTCTGAAATTTCAAAGGGGTACCCCTTGGAATTTTGACGAAATTCGAAATGGTCGGAAATGTGACTTATTACACATCAAATGAAAGCTCTTCTAGTGCAGATTACGGATAAAATAATTACGGGTACGAACGACGGTTCGTTGAGGAAATATTCAACGAAAAAGTGAAAAGTGGTTCTGGACGGATCGCTCTGGTACGCTCTAACACACAAACGAAGCAAATTTCGCGAATTTCGACGTCAAAATCGTATTCTGCACCTTCGAAAACATCTGTACACGGAATTTCGTCTCATTTAGAACATATTAGTTTTTTCTGAAATTTCAAAGGGATACCCCTTGGAATTTTGACGAAATTCGAAATGGTCGGAAATGTGACTTATTACACATCAAATTAAAGCTCGTCTAGTGCAGATTAGGGATAAAATAATTTCGGGTACGAGCGACGGTTCATTGAGGAAATATTCAACGAAAAAGTGAAAAGCGGTTCTGGACGAATCGCTCTGGTACGCTCTAACACACAAGCGAAGCAAATTTCGCGAGTTTCGACGTCAAAATCGTATTCTGCACCTTCGAAAACATCTGTACACGGAATTTCGTCTAATTTAGAACGTATTAGGTTTTTCTGAAATTTCAAAGGGGTACCCCTTGGAATTTTGACGAAAATCGAAATGGTCGGAAGTACGACTTATTATACATCAAATGAAAGCTCTTCTAGTGCAGATTAGGGATAAAATAAGTAGGGGTACGAAAGACGGTTCGTTGAGGAAATATTCAACGAAAAAGTGAAAAGCGGTTCTGGACGAATCGCTCTGGTACGCTCTAACACACAAGCGAAGCAAATTTCGCGAGTTTTGACATCAAAGTCGTATTCTACGCCTTCGAAAACATCTGTACACGGAATTTCGTCTCATTTAGAACATATTAGTTTTTCTGAAATTTCAAAGGGGTACCCCTTGGAATTTCGAAGAAAATCGAAATGGTCGGAAATGTGACTTATTACACATCAAATTAAAGCTCTTCTAGTGCAGATTAGGGATAAAATAATTTCGGGTACGAGCGACGGTTCATTGAGGAAATATTCAACGAAAAAGTGAAAAGCGGTTCTGGACGAATCGCTCTGGTACGCTCTAACACACAAGCGAAGCAAATTTCGCGAGTTTCGACGTCAAAATCGTATTCTACGCCTTCGAAAACATCTGTACACGGAATTTCGTCTAATTTAGAACGTATTAGTTTTTTCTGAAATTTCAAAGGGGTACCCCTTGGAATTTTGACGAAAATCGAAATGGTCGGAAGTACGACTTATTATACATCAAATGAAAGCTCTTCTAGTGCAGATTAGGGATAAAATAAGTAGGGGTACGAAAGACGGTTCGTTGAGGAAATATTCAATGAGAAAGTGAAAAGCGGTTCTGGACGAATCGCTTTGGTACGCTCTAACGCACAGACGAAGCAAATTTCGCGAGTTTCGACGTCAAAATCGTATTCTGCACCTTCGAAAACATCTGTACACGGAATTTCGTCTAATTTAGAACGTATTAGTTTTTTCCGAAGTAGGCAAACGAGATTCTATAATAAAAATTACAAAAACTAAATCGGGGGTAGGTATCTTTTCCGCGCCACCTTTGGAAGATGCGCTATTTTACCGTTACGAAAATCCCGACAAAGCGAATCCGCTTGATTGGCGTCTAGTGCAATTGTCGGGATTGCTTGCCTGCAGCGGATCTTATCGGTAATCGCTTTAAAGTAGACTGTTGCTGCAACTGAAAGCCTAAAAAGCACAAATAATAGCGGACGAAACCTCGAGTCCCCCCGATAACTGTCTGATATTTCCGTAATAAAGTTCGTATTATCAAAGAGGATTTTGTCGAGGAGTTTACTGAAACAGAAGATTTCCTGGTTTTAAAAAGAAAAAACTTGGCAGCGGAAATATCTAGAAATGATTTGTGGGTACTGGATGTTTTTGAATTCATGACCTTATAGTATATAGTGGAATTACACGTTAAAAATAAAAAATGACGGAATCCAGTTATAGTGAATGGATTTGAATGATTCTTTTTGTGTGTGCGTGTTTCTAGTAACATAAGTTACAAAGTTTACCCATTAAAAATTGCCGCTATTTTGTAAATCCATTTATTTAAAAAAAAATTTAAATTGTTTAGAAATTCCCTTTTAAAGACATAATTATCAGAATCTATTTTAAGAAAATAATAAATATGATTGTTTTCGAGGTCGTTTATAAGGAAAAACTCTGAAAAAAGTGATGATGACAGAAGCTCCAAAAAACGAAATGAATATAAGAAACGTTATACGATACTAATACGTCAATTATTTATTATTTAAAATTTTAATGATATAAAAGTTATCAATTCTGTCCCATCCAGAACCGTACTTGTACAAGCACTCTTTTTATATCCTCTAAGCTAGTAGTCGGGTGTGGATTTCAATGAAGCCAAGTCGACACAGCTATTTTCACTGGTAGCTTTGTTAAACGATTTGTATCGATAATTATTTAGATTTTCTTCGTTTGTAGTAGCACCATATTGTAGTATAGTAATAATGGAATGGTTGATTACCATTAGAAAGTTCATCATTTATTACAATTCAATATATCAAAATTCACAGCTAATGTTGGGGTTATGGTCTTCATTTGACATTTGGTGTAGCTTTGGGGTTCTAGTTATATTTTCTCGACACCATCCCCACCACCTTTTGCACATTTTATTACCCTACGGGTGTTGGCTTCTTATTTTAATTCCGGCCAGAGACGTTTAATGGCAGAAACAAATGTCACTAGAAATAAAATTATTAATTATTATAAAAAGCATCGGTTAATAGACAGAAAAGCATTGTTAACATTCAGACACATACATACCTTTTCGACACCACGCCCACCGCCTTTTGAACATTTTATTACCCTACGGGTGTTGGCTTCTTATTTTAACTCCAGCCAGAGACGTTTAATGGCAGAAACAAATGTCACTAGAAATAAATTTATTAATTATTATAAAAAGCATCGGTTAATAGACAGAGAAGCGTTGTTAACATTCAGACACATACATACAACATTTTACATTACAAGAATTCATATAAATTTACTGGAAATAACCAAGGATACATCGGCATTCAATACAGGTTTCTATAACAGCGATATACCCCGATGAACTGGAGTCAAGGTGAATTAAAGTTTTCGTTTCGTGGGAAACGTAGAAATAAAGCAGTGTAGTCCTGGTTTCCAAAAATAAATAAAAAGTTTGTTTGGTTAACGACCGAGAAAAATTGACAAGATGGATGTCAAAAAAAAAGTCTATAAAGATATTTCGAATAAAAGGGTTTTAACAAGAAGTACCAGTGATTAAAAGAACCTCACCATACCACAGAAGATAGAATTCAAGAAGGGGAAGAATCCATAGAAATTAAAGGTGCATCGAGAATAAAAGTTAGGAGAGAAAGAACCATGATTGAAAGAGAAATTACACTCACATACACACACAACACTAGGTAATTATCTTGATTTTATGTTAAAGTATTTCTCAAAATTTATAAATATAATTTGTTATAATTTATCTTTAATTAAGAGCTTGGCCGGTGCACTTTTCTTTAAGAAATTTTACTAAATTCTCAGTACAATATAATACTAAAATACATAAAATACCCGATCGCCAAATTGCATTGATATTAGCATTTTCGTCCGTAAAGATAATAGCAGATCCCTGTAAATCTCTGCGATTTTTTAATAATTTTGCGAACTTATTTTCGCGCATTTTGTAAAACGTTGAAGTTGTAGCACATCCAGTGTGAACTATGCTTCTTACACCTCGGTAATGTTTCTTCAAGGCTTTTAATTGCAAGAGATTTTTGTAAATGTCGTGCCTTTTGCTAGCTTGAGAAAATATATTTCTCTATGACCAGATGTTAAAGCTGTTATTAAAACTAACACATCAATATCTTCAGCAACAGCAAGAACAACAACATTTTCAAATTTAATATTAATTGCAGTTTTGTATGATCAATGTATCTGCATCACTTTCTGCTTGACACGAGCCAAATCAGCTGGTTACTTTCTTAAATTTTGTTATTGCTGTTTGTAAGAAATTTTTCTTGGCGAATTTCTAAAGCCATATCTTCATCAAAAATTAAATCGGTCGAAGTATTTGTCAATGATAGACGATATCTTTCAGCCGATTTAGTACCAGTTGGTGTTGCGATGTGCGATATGTATTCTTAAAACAAGAAAAAATCATTAGCGGGAACTTTCAAGGGGTGAACTTTTTGCTTTCCCGCATAGGAAATTAGAGAAAACCGGAAAAATTCATATCCACTCACTGTAATTGGATTTCGAGGTATAAACCTAATTGCACTGGACTATTATTTCAACGTTTCTGTTCGGGCTTCTTCGTATTACAGGGTGGGGCAGAATGAGCTTCCTGATTTTAGGAGTTAATTGTAAGAGAACGATTCGAGATACATAGGAAAAGTTTGTATTGCTCGAAAGTACGTATAATACCGTTTCTTTTTCATTATTTCTTGGAAACGATATCGTCAAAGTGGCGGCCTTGACGAGCAATGCACATATTGAACATTTCGAAGAAGTTTTCGGTCACTCTTCCGAGCATGCCTTTCGAAAACTTGTAGGGGTGCAGGTGAAGATCCGCCTTAAACTTCTGGACGACATTCTGTCTGAGGGTGATTTTTTGAAACTAGGGATCTCATTCTGGCCCACCCTGTATATACGGTGTATCTCCGGATTGACTACACCATGGGTATAAAATTGATAAAAACATTTTTGAGTGTCGTTTACTTGTTTTTGGGATAGCGCCCTACTTGATCTGAAAGGAATTTCAAGTACATTTTTACCTTCTAAAAACCAAGACCGCCATTATAATTGAAAAAGAACCGTTTTTTGCCGAAGTAAACTGCCGGCGAAATATTATCGAGAAAAGTTGTTCAGAATATGACTCTACGAATATCGGATCACTTTGACTAAATCGGTATTTGTTGTAATTTTGTGATACATAGAAATGAAAAAGAGATTCATGATCAGGGCCCCGAAATTGCATCAAATTAGTTAAAATAAAATCTAGAGGACTCTCTATAAACGACCATAATTCATAAAAATAAGGTTCGTGAATGGGCAGTTAACAAGTAACCGTGCAAAAGCTTACAAAGTGCATATGCAAATTGTGCTTGCTTTGTAAGCTTTTGCACGGTAACTTGTTAACTGCCCATTCACCAACCTAATTTTTATTAATTATGGTCGTTTATAGAGAGTCCTCTAGATTTTATTTTATTAAAATTTTGACTCTCGAACATAGTTCGCAATTTTCAAATTATTTGTTGAAATCAAAATATCTTTCAAAAGGGTTGTTTTCTGTGTAATTCTTATTATCATTAATTTTAGTTATTTTTAGTTATCATTGTTGTTATCGTACTTTTTCAAGTACCATCAGGATACTTCCAAATATTTAGATACAAAAGCGGTGTTCATTGCGTTATCGGGTGGACTTTGACTTTCCCCCTCATATCTCTTCGCTGCAACTATAATAGGAAATCTGCCTTTCCGAGCTAGAAAATCACCGCCCGCACCGTCAGCAAACAAGTCGGCGTGTACGCTTTCAAAGAAAACGCCCTCGCATAATTAGATGTATGTAGATTGTCGTGTTCTCCTCCTTACACCAGACGAGCCCCGCTACCCTTCTCTGACGGTATAAGAACAGAATTTAGCTGCAGTCTAGTCCGTAAGTTTCAATTAGCCGAGTTCAACTTCCTTTATAAAACGTATGTACGTACGTCCTTCATCCCCCTCCCTCACCCTCATCCTGTTTCGACTTTATCGTCCTCGTAGCGCCGTGCGCTCTCGTAAAGGAAGTTTTCGGAAACACAACACGCGTTCGTGTTAGATCGTGCGCGAAGCTCTGTTCATAATTCTTCATATTAAGACCTTATTCCGAAAGAAGTGGAAAGCGGTCGAAAAGAAGTTTGATGTTCATGTGGTCGACTTGAATGACCTCGAAATAGCTCAAGGAGTTAGCTAACGCCATTTTGAAAATACGACAAGTACACATTGTTTGATATTAATTCAGAGATGATAAAAGAATAGTATTAGCTAAAAAGTTAATACGATGAAACACAACAATAACCGTATATTTTAATTCTAATATGCACACACCATCCCCGGAATAATAACATTAATGAAGCTAGCCGAATATAGACATTGCGTCGTATTCACAACATGGCCGCCGCACATGCGCATACAAAATTTACCATAACATTTTCTAACTTTGTCGCTCCCATCTATTCTGCGATATAGCGGAGAACTGAGAAAGTAGCGAAGAGGAAACGTTAATCAAATAGTAACTAAGCGACTAACCGTTAGACCACGGCGGTTCTAAATAAGAGAATAGAAAGAAGAAAACAGACGAAATTGAGAAAGCCGTTGAGGAAAGAATGGAAAACATGGCGGGGAGAGAATAAAAAGAAAAATCTAATCATCAAAGGAGCATCCATCGAGAGTACGAGGAAACCAACAAGTTCAAAGACCTCTTAAAAAATCTGGTGCTAATACAAGTCAAGATCGGCGGGAAAGGTAAGAAAGAATATCTGTGCCATTTACAACAGGAAGCGTGGCAGATCAGCTGACTGAGAGCAATCAAAAACGATACCAATATACAGAGTCTGGCCTGATCAAAACTAATTTCACAATAAAAGAAGGGGAAATTCAAGGAGACACAGTAGCTAGAGGCGACAGACGAAAGCAAACGAACAAACGTAGGATTATATGAAATTGTATATAAATGAGGAGTTGGAAATTGGACCGGAAGGAAGAAGTCTGATACAAAAAAGAGCTAACAAAGAAAGTACATGAAAGGATGATTAACAAAGAGATCTTCTTCTTACTCCTTATCAGTTCTTTAGTGCCCTTTCAGGCGTCGGATTGGTGTTCCGGTTCTTCTTTTACCCATTTCTTCCACCCTATCCTATCTCCTGTTAGTCTTTTTACGTCATCTAGGATTTACCTTTCTTCCTTCCCATACTCTTCGATCTTCCCCGTTCATTTCCTTTTCTTTCTAGTTCCTACCATAGCAAATATTTCCTTTGAAATTGGAAGGAAGAAAATCTGACGGCAGTCTGTTACAAAAAGAGCAAAACATTAGAAAAAGAACTAGCAAAGAAAGGAAACGAAAGGACGATTAACAAAGGGACCTTCTTCTTCTTCTTCTTCTTCTTCTTCTTTATCAGAGCCTTAGAGCCCTTTCAGGCGTCGGATTGGTGTTTCGGTTCTTTTCTTGTACATTTCCTCTACACTATCCTGTCTCATGCTAGTCTTTTTACTTCCTCTAGGGTTTATCCTTTCTCCTTCTCATACTCTTGGATCTGATCCATCCATTTCCTTCTAGGTCTTTCTTTTCTTCTTTTCCCAGCTCCTCCCATATCAAATATTTCCTTTACCAGTCTGTCACATGTCGGTACCAGTTTAATTGCTTCGTTTTGATCTCTTCTTGTATTGGCTTCTGGCCTACTCTTTTCCTAATTTCATCGTTCCTTATTCCATCCAGCTTGGTAAATCCTTCTTTATCTTTGTAGTATGTTTAATTTCCAATGCAATTGATCTTTATTTCTCGGTTTTTGTTTATCGTCCGGTTTGCACACTCGCACTCGTATGTCAGGATTGGTCGAAAGAATCAACGACTCAAATAACAAAGGAAGAAACGCTAACGAGAAAGATAGAAGAAAGACAAAAATTAACAATAGAGCAACCTGAAACATTAGAGGAAAAAGGGATAAACGAAGAGGGGAAATTGGAAAAATGAAAAATTGATCTTTCAGTGATGAGATACAAAACTTTTTCTGGTTCAGTTTGGTGAAGAAACAAAGCTGATAATCAACCAGAATCGCCTTAGCACTAACACTTCGCTGAAACCGAAACCTATCAAAGGTTTTGCGAGTCATCTAGTTCGGATATTATTGAACCGTTGAAGGCAACGAGGGTCCGCACGAGCGGACTAGGAAGGGCTGCAATATTGCCCTTGCGATGCCTAAGTTTGCTTGTCGAAATGGCCTCAATTGTTGTAAAGGCGAGGATGCAGAGCTGGTCTAAAGATCAACGCAGCTCCAAATGACAATAGCAGGCAAGGCCTAAGTAATCCAAGACTTCCGTGAAAGTCCCTTTGCGCTGCTATAAGACCACGAAATTTCTAAAAGAGAAGGTATGGAAACAAAGATAGAAGGGAATGGAAAGGAATTCGAGAGATTATATCCGAAGCGGAGTGAGCGAGAGAAATCTACTCGTCAAATCGCAGATGCACGAAAAATGACCCAAAAGTAGGATAAAAATGGTGGAGAAACGAAATTGAAGACCAGAAGTAGTCCCGTACTGCCCCATCTGCTCTAAAGGCGAAAATGCAGAGCTGATCTTTAGACCAACGCCGATCCAAATGATAATGGCAGTAATCCAAGACGTCTATAAAAGTCCCTTTCTGTTGCTATTCGACCATGAAACTTCTAAAACTAAAGAGAAGTCATGGAAACAAAAAAGAAGGGAAGGGAAGGGGGTTCAAGCAATTACACCTGAAGACTATGGACTGAGGACTATTGGAATATCATAGTAGGTTATGGACTGATTGATGGCGCGTCGAAAGAAACATAAAACAAATTCTATCAGGAGACGATGATGGTGAAACAATACTCATAGGAGCAAAGAAGATTTTTGGTTGGAAACAGAGATTGGTAGTTGTACCAATTTGAAGATCTAATTTTAATGATAGCGTTGAAAATCCTGAAGGAGTCTTAGGAAGGAGTTTTAATTTTTTTTAAAGATTATCGCCATGAAAATGTTCCTTCTCCCAAAATACATCGTTCAGAACCATTTTCTTTCGTTGTTGTTCCTTTTGATTTTTGCGTAATTTATTCCTCCATCCCTCGCCCTCCCCTCCCCCTCCACTCCAAAGCATCTCGCGTTCATTTTCGCCCATTAATCTAACGAGACATTATCTGGCGGCTTAAACGTTTCTAACGCGATGAATAATTCATCTGAATACACACTGCACGGAATCTAGGACACATACACACGTAGGCCTACTTACTTCCTTTGTGCTCGCCGCCATTACCGCCAGCTAAATAAATAAACACGCGTATTGGTCGAGCTAATGCGTCTCCGGGCGAAGTCTCCCTCGCCCTCGTCGACTTTGAAATCTGCGAGAATGTTATCTCGCCCGGCGAAATTCATAATTTATCCTCCCCCGTATCAAAATAGGACGACAGGCGGTTTCAGCAATTGTTGTTTGGTCTCCGGCTTCGGAATTTCCTTTCTGGTTGGAAATCCTGCTGTACTTACTTAAACAATGCCCTTGTTAAACGTAAGGCTTCCATGCTTTGTCTTTCTTCCAATCATCTTCTTCCATTTTTTGATCTGTCCTTCACCAATTTTCCCGTCTCCTTGTATTTGATGTTTCCTATCTGCAGTCGATTCCGACTTTTTCTTCCCACGATTGTCTGGATATGCCTCTTCCTCTTCTATCTGTTTGTCGCGATTTCCGGTTCTACCAACTGTTTCGTAGTTAATTCTCCAGTATTTGCGGGGATAACTTCTTCGATGTCTTCCTCATCCACTTTCAGACGGATGAATTCGCCAACAAAGAGATTTTCCAGCACTTCGTGCTCAAGCCTTCATCTTTTATGGTCTCTTTCGGCCTCAGATTTTTCATGCATATATCGAGTTCCGTTTTCTTTCTCCAACACCAGTTTTCTCGCTTCCTTCCATTTGATGATTCCTTTCTGTAGTTTTGATTTCTTCTTCCCATGACTGTCTAAGCTTGTCTCTTCCTTTCCTGTCTAGTTGTCTCTATTTGAAAATCTTCTTCCTTATTCTTTTAGAATCTTTGTGGAACGAATTAGGCAAATGTGTTTAAATAACTTCGATACACCATCACTTGCAACCGAAATTTCTTTTATCACACTTCCAGACGTAACCTGCTCCGCCTGCAGTACTAATCCGCTGAGAAACTTCCGTATGTTGCCGCATTTCCGGTTCTACCAACTGCTTCGTCGTTAATTCCAGGGTACTCGCGGCGATAACTTCTTTCAAGCCTTCCTCATCCACTTCCAGACGGATGAATTCCCCAAGAAAGGGATTTTCCAGCACTTCGTGCTCAAATCTTCATCGTTTATGATCTCTTTCAGCCTCAGCTTTTTCATGCATACGTCAAGTTCCTTCTCTTTCTCCCGCACCAGTTCTCTCGACTCCTTCCATTTGATGACTTATTTCTGTAGTGGAATTCTGATTTCTTCTTCTCACGACTGTCTAGGTTTACCTCTTCCTTTCCTGTCTGTTTGTCCCGATTTGAAAATCTTCTTTGTTATTCTTGTAGAATTATTGTGGGATGAGTTAGGCAAATGTCATTAAATATCGTCGATCTTCAGGCCATCGCTTCCTCTTGCGGATCTCAAGTTCCTTCTCTCTTCCTTTCATAGCCAATTCTCTCATCTCCTTTCATCTGATAATTCCTTTCTGTAGTGGAGTTCTGATTTCTTCTTCCCACGACTGTCTAGGCTTGCCTATTTCTTTCCTGTCTGTTTGTTTCGATTTAAAAATCTCCTTCGTTATGCTTTTAGAATCTATGTGGAACGAGTTTGACAAATGTCATTAAATAGCGTCGATCTGCAGACCACAGCTTTCTCCATCTGGACCTCAAAGTTTTCCTCTTTTTCATAAGCCACTTTTGTCGTTTCCTTCCATTTGATATGACCTTTTTGCAGTAGAATCCTGATTTCTTCTTCTCACGATTGTCTAAGCTTGCTTCCTCCTTTCCTGTCTGTTCGTGTCGATTTGAAAATCTTCCTTGTTATTCTTCTAGAATTGTTCTTGAATGAGTTAGGCAAGTGTCATTAAACAGCGTCGATCTTTAGGTCGCAGCTTTTTCCATCTGCACCACAAAGTTCTCTTCTTCTTTTTCCTAAGCCAGTTCTCTCGTCTCTTTCCATTTGATGTTAGCTTTTTGCAGTAGAATTCTGATTTCCTTTTCTCCACGAGTGTCCGGATCACCCAAATGCTTGATTTCCTTTCCGCACTCTCCCGTTCAGCACATCTTTCTCCACCTTTCCTATCATTAGTCCAAGGTAGTTAAATGCTGATGTTTCTCCAAATTATATTCGCTTACTACATTAATGGGGTTCTAGTATCTCCATCATCCTATCACCTTTCTACAGGATATTGAGGTCACGTGATAAATTCTTTATCGTTTTCGAAGGGAAGTAAATAAAATTACAATTTCGTTCGAAACCCAAACGGATTAGATGGCTGGTTAATTTATTTTCTCTCCTCGCCAAAGGGGACAAACAAGCTCGCGGGGAGATAAGAAACGAAATATTTGTCCATCGTCGAAATCTAAACACAGATCGCGATGTATTTGTTCTCTCGTTCAAAGGCGGAGGGAGGGAGGGGGAATTGACGTCGCATTGAATTAGTAATTGCGACCGTCAACCCTCGTTCAATGATTTATAACGGTCCTCGTGACACTAATCGGTTTTTACTGCTCTTGGCCGTCCGTCGGTTGGGGAAACCCCCAACGCGCAACAATACGAGACACGCGCGTTCAATTATTGAATTCTTTTCCGAAATCGATTTTCTGAACGCGCGATTATGTGGGGAAAACGGACGGACGAGGGAGCGTCGAATTTGCATTTTTAAATTTCATTATATGCAACGAGCTGGAGACTTTTATTTTATTTTATTGCATATATATCGCGACGTTTCATCGACGTTTTTTCCGCATTTCCCGCGCGCGCCCCGTCATGTCGTAATGTAATCGAAATAAATTCCCGTTACAACGAGCGGTAATAACACTAGTAATAACGTACGTATCCGTAAAAACGTATATAAATTTTTAGGTGCTTTTTTGCGGTATACGCCGCAATTGAATTAATGAAAATTGTTTCCGATAAACCATGCGATTTTGTCGTAATCCCGTTTCGCATCGTTTAGCCGAAGGGAACGAATAACGCCGGAAATACCTAACCTAACACGTCACTCAATAAGTTCGTAGGATGACTAATAAAATAACAACTTTTTGGGCAAAATTCGACTTTACTTACGATACTTACGATAGTCTCCTTCAAGAGTGATACATTCCTTCCAACGTTTCCCTAACAATTCGATCCCTTCTTTGCTAGAACCATTTATCTTTGGCCTCAAAATACCTTCCAAAAACGAAAAAGAACATAGTTGCAAGATTGAAAACAAACCATGATTTTGTTGAGTCCAAATTGGAAGAGGCGTGTTTTTAAACTAAGTACCGTTTTTAAATTACGCCGCCGCAGCACTGCGGTCGCCGTTTAGCGCATGCGTGCCATGTAGCTACCTCTGTTGGGAAGCCATAGACGCCATTACGGAACCATCCGATCGAATCTACGTCTGTTTGCGTGATTTTAAAATGCCTCCACCTATTGAGAATCCCGCCGACTGCGAAGTGCGTGCTGTAATACGGTTTCTCTGTGCTCAAGGCTTCAAATCAGTTGATATTCATCGCCAAATTAGTGTAGTGTATGGTGAAAACATTATGAGTGACGGAATGGTGCGAAAATGGGTTAGGGCCTTTAAAGATGGCCGCACAAACATTCATGATGAGAAACGAAGTGGGCGACCTTCAGTCATTACCGATGATCTGATTCAAAAAGTGGACTGTAAAGTGAAAGAGAACAGACGATTCACGATTTCGTCGTTAGCTGAAAGGTTTCCTGCTGTCTCAAGAAGTGTTCTTTACGAAATTGTGTCCGAACGTTTAAATTATCGGAAACTGTGTTCACGCTGGGTGCCAAAAATGTTGACTGATGAGCACAAAACCAAAAGATTGGGCAGTGCATTGAGTTTTCTGGAGCGATACAGTAACGAGGGGGATGATTTTCTAAGCCATATTGTCACAGGCGATGAAACATGGGTAGCCTACGTTACACCGGAATCGAAGCAGCAATCAATGGAATGGCGGCATTCATCATCCCCTAGGAGAGTGAAATTCAAACAAACAATTTCTGCTCAAAAAATCATGTGCGCTGTGTTTTGGGACAGAAAGGTTGTGTTGGTGGTCGATTTTTGACTCGCGGCGACACGATCAATGCAGCAGCGTACTGTGAGACTTTACAAAAACTGCGCCGCGCAATTCAAAACAAAAGGCGTGGCATGCTGAGTGCAGGTGTCGTTTTGCTCCACGATAATGCCCGTCCGCACACTGCAAATCGAACACAAGACCTTATCACTTCTTTTGGCTGAGAACAATTCGACCACCCTCCATACAGTCCCGATGTAGCGCCGAGCGACTACCATTTGTTTATGCACTTGAAGACCCAACTGGCGGGGCAGCGCCATTCCGATGATGACGAAGTGAAAACAACTGTGAAGCAGTGGTTGTCTAATCAGGCGGCAAGCTTCTTTGACGAAGGCGTACAAAAGCTGGTCCCAAGATACGATTACTGCCTCAATATTAATGGGAATTATGTAGAAAAGTAGAGTAAAGTATGACCTTTCAAGTGAATAAATTATTTTTGGAAAAAATTTACTTGTTGTTTTTTTATGTCAAAACGGTACTTACAATTAGTTTAAAAACACGCCTCGTAATATAAGAATTTTTCTCTTCTTCTTTCTTCTCTTCGAATTCGCAATTTCCTGGCTCCTCTTCGATAAGTTATAAATTCTCGTTTGTTAAATTAATTTAATTGGAACAAAATGGAAGATAAGTCATGACTTTGTTGAGTACAAATTGGAAGCTGTTATAAGAATTTTTTCTTCTTCTTCCTTTCATATCTTCGGAATTCGCGATTTCCTGGTTCCTCTTCGAACGATTACAAATTCTCGTTTGTTAAATTTATTGAATTGAAGCACAATTGAAGATAAATCATGATTTTGTTGAGTCCAAATTGTCAGATGATATGCGAATTTTTTCTGATCTAAATCCAGAAGATGAAATAATAATCTCTTCGGATTCTCGATTTGCTGGTTGCTCTTCGAATGGTTACAAATTCTCGTTTGTTAAATTAATTGAATTGGAACAAAATGGAAGATAAGTCATGACTTTGTTGAGTACAAATTGGAAGCTGTTGTAAGAATTTTTTCTTCTTCTTCCTTCTCTTGAAATTCGCGATTTTCTGGTTCCTCTTCGAACGATTGCAAATTCTCGTTTGTTGAATTTATTGAATTGAAGCACAATTGAAGATAAATTATGACTTTGTTGAGCCCAAATTGTCAGATGTTATGCGAATTTTTTTCTGATCCAAATTCGAAATATGGGAATAAGAATCTCTTTGAATCCTCGATTTGCTGGTTATTCTTCGAAAGATTACAAATTCTAGTTTGTTAAACTTAAGAAAATTGAAACAATTGAAAACCGTTTCCCGTGTTAAATTTGTTTGAAAAAAAAATGAACGAATCAACCTTCTTCTTCGTCTACCCACCATGTCAAGGTTCGCAAGGAAAAATTATTTATAAAAAAACGTTAAAATAACAATAATTTACGCACGCAAGTTCAACTCGATGAAAGGTGCAACGCGGTTTTCCCGGCTCTTGCATAATTCCCGGCGTTAATTCGAACGCAACAACCGATCGACGACGACGCGACATGCGGTCTATAATTCAAAATATTACACGCGCAACCAACTTTTAATCCATTAAAAGGTATTTTCAGCGCGAATAATTTGCATTTTGCGCCGGCCGCCGCCGCCGCCGTCGGTGCTGTGATAAAATCCATTTCATTTTCCGAATTCCTCAACTCCCGACGAACAAAATAATTACGATAATTACGAAACTCTACCACTACAACGACGGGGGCAGACGTTTGAGAACTTAATTTCCGAAATAGCCGCACACAAAGAACGCGTGTCACTTTTTCCGTTTCCTTTCTCTTCTTTTTGCCGGGAAGGAAAGGGAGAGGGAGGAGGGGGAGCGGGGAGGAGGGAGACAGAAAAATGCCCCGGAAAGAAATTCGCGGGATAACAAAGGATGATATGAATTTAGTGGAGAATTGTGATTCTACCGGGATGGTACAGTGTTGGACGTTATTATCCGGACGTAATGAAACGTTGCACGTATAAGTGTATGTATCTCTGTCGCAAACAATGGTTTTGGCGGTTGTCTCATGAGAAAGAGGGATATATACGCGCCATGGTTCGGTTGCTTTTGATCACCGTGTATAGCAAAAATGGAGACGCGCTGAAATTTTTCTTTTTTAAAGCACTTCTGACGCTTTCGTGTCAGAATTACGTTTTCGGACTGTTTCGAGCGCAAAAGTCATGTCGGGAGAAGTTAATTTTTGTAATCTAAACGGAACAGGTTTAAACCTGCTAGTGAGCTAGAACACGAAATTGGACGATAAAGTCACAATTTTACACGAACAGCTAAGAATCGAAATCCAACTAGTTTAGAAAGATTTTCTTCCTCTTTTACGGTAGGTTTTTACCTGTTTTCTTCGTTCGAGTCGTTAAAGCGTTTCCATCGATGATGATTGGCAGCTTTGGAGCCATCGTTTTCTTCCTGCTTCTCTGTTATCTGATGGATACTCCATTTTGGGTTCTTTCGTTTTTTTTTGTTGCTGGTAGTGCAGACTTGAGCCTACCGCTGATGGCACACCATACAATCAGTTAAAAAGATAGCCACGATATGAAGGTGAGGGTGTGATAGTGCCAACTGGAATTAGTAATAGAGGTTACAGGTACCTTCATCTTCTTCTGCATGATTCTTCTTAACGCCTGAACGTCTAAACGATACTTGAAAAAATCGGATCTCAAACCCAATTCGTCCTATTTCTTTTAAGGGAAAAACACAATTAGTCATATTTTTTTGGCTCAGAAATTGGAAAATGAACTCAGAATTTTTTCTGATCCAAATCCCAAAAATGAATTAAGAATCTCTTGGAATTCGCGATTTGCTGGTTATTTTGCTTTCTCTTAACGATACTAACCACCTCATTTTGCCCTGATGACTATGACTGTCGCGTGGCTATTTCAAAATTATACAAAAATTATATCTAAACCAAATACTGGTAACTCTTCTAAAAAATTCTCGTTTGTTAAATTTATTAAATTGAAAAAAAAAAAATGGAACATACGTCATTAGTTGAAATAAGTTATGGAGGTCACATATAGTTACCTTCATCTTCTTCTGGATGATTGTTCTTAACGCCCAAAAGTTACCCAATGGAATCTTGTAGCTAATTGCACTTTCCTGTGTTGGAGCATCTTTATGGAAGATAATGCCCGTTCACGTCGAATGCGCATTAGTGGTAATCTTTTCGATCAAATGATTTGAGAGGATGAAAGGGGCCACACTAATACACACAATTTATTTGAGAAAGACCACAATATGAAGGTGAGGGTGTCATGGTGCCAACTGGAGTAAATTATAAAGGTGACAGGTACTTTCATCTTCTTCTGGATGATTCTTATTAATGCCAAAAAGTTCCCCAATGAAATCCTGCAGCTAATTGCTCATTCCTATGTTAAAGCAATAAGAGAACGGTTGATTTTTATCAAGTCATCATATCATTTTGGATCAAGTGAATTGAAAAGATGGACTGGGCAGCAGTGACACATACAGCTTATTCCAGCAAGGTCACAATATGAAGGTGAGTGTGTCATGATGCCAGCTGGAGTTGCTGATCTTTATCTCATTCCGGATGGTCATCTTAATATCCAAAGACATCTCCATGAAATCTTGCAACTAATTGTTTTTTCCTATTTTGGAGCGATAAGAGGATGGTTCATTTTCATGGAGGATAATGCCCGTTCACATCGAATTCGCATTGGTGGTAATCTGTGAAGGTGAACTAGCCGGCAAATCCTTCTGATAGTAAGTTGGATCAGAAGGGAATCGAGAGCATGAACTGAACAGCAAATTCTCCTGTTGGTGATTAAATCCAGCATGCTTGGAATCTATTGGGAAGACGCTTTGCTGCACGAAATAAGCTTTCGGCACTTTTCCGGAACTTCAAATTGCTCTGCGAGAAAAACGAAATCGAATTTCTCAAGAACTGTTTGATACTTTGATTGGGATGTTTGATACCTTGATTGGTTTGTTTGATACTTTGATTGGTTTGTTTGGTACTTTTATACTTTGTTTAGTTTGTTTGACAGTTTGATTGGTTTGTTTGCTACTTTAATTGGATTGTTTGATACTTTAATTGGTTTGTTTGATACTTTGATCGGATTGCTTGATACTTTTATGCATTGATTAGTTTGTTTGGTACTTTGATTGGTTTGTTTGATACTTTGATTGGTTTGTTTAATACTTTGATTGATTTGTTTGATACTTTAATTGGTTTATTGGATACTTTGATTAGTTTGCTTGATACTTTGATCGGTTTGGTTGATACTTCGATACATAGATTAGTTTGTTTGGTACTTTGATTGGTTTGTTGGATACTTTAATTGGTTTGTTTGGTACTTTGATCGGTTTGCTTGATACTTTGATCTGTTTGTTTGATACTTTGATTGGTTTGTTTGGTACTTTTATACTTTGTTTATTTTGTTTGACAGTGTGATTGGTTTGTTTGATACTTTAATTGGATTGTTTGATACTTTAATTGGTTTGTTTGATACTTTCATCGGTTTGCTTGATACTTTTATGCATTGATTAGTTTGTTTGATACTTTGATTGGTTTGTTTGATACTTTAATTGGTTTATTGGATACTTTGATTAGTTTGTTTGATACTTTGATCGGTTTGCTTGATAGTTCGATACATTGATTAGTTTGTTTGGTACTTTGATTGGTTTGTTGGATACTTTAATTGGTTTGTTTGATACTTTAATTGGTTTGTTTGATATCTTGATCGGTTTGCTTGATACTTCGATACATAGATTAGTTTGTTTGGTACTTTGATTGGTTTGTTGGATACTTTAATTGGTTTGTTTGGTACTTTGATCGGTTTGCTTGATACTTTGATCTGTTTGTTTGATACTTTGATTGGTTTGTTTGGTACTTTTATACTTTGTTTAGTTTGTTTGACAGTGTGATTGGTTTGTTTGATACTTTAATTGGATTGTTTGATACTTTAATTGGTTTGTTTGATACTTTGATCGGTTTGCTTGATACTTTTATGCATTGATTAGTTTGTTTGGTACTTTGATTGGTTTGTTTGATACTTTAATTGGTTTATTGGATACTTTGATTAGTTTGTTTGATACTTTGATCGGTTTGCTTGATAGTTCGATACATTGATTAGTTTGTTTGGTACTTTGATTGGTTTGTTGGATACTTTAATTGGTTTGTTTGATACTTTAATTGGTTTGTTTGATATCTTGATCGGTTTGCTTGATACTTCGATACATAGATTAGTTTATTTGGTACTTTGATTGGTTTGTTGGATACTTTAATTGGTTTGTTTGATACTTTGATCGGTTTGCTTGATACTTCGATACTTTGATTGGTCTGTTTGGTACTTTTTACTTTGTTTAGTTTGTTTGACAATTTGATTGGTTTGTTTGATACTTTAATTGGTTTGTTTGATACTTTAATTGGTTTGTTTGATACTTTGATCGGTTTGCTTGATACTTTTATGCATTGATTAGTTTGTTTGGTACTTTGATTGGTTTGTTTGATACTTTGATCGGTTTGCTTGATACTTTGATCTGTTTGTTTGATACTTTGATTGGTTTGTTTGGTACTTTTATACCTTGTTTAGTTTGTTTGACACTTTGATTGGTTTGTTTGATACTTTAATTGGATTGTTTGATACTTTAATTGATTTGTTTGATACTTTAATTGCTTTTTTGATGCTTTAGTTTGTTTTATGCTTTGATTGGATTGTTTGATACTTTGATTAGTTTTATTTGATACTTTGATTGGTTTGCTTGATACTTTGATCCGTTTGTTTGATGCTTTGATTGGTTTGTTTGATACTTTGATTGATTTCTTTGATACTTTAATTGCTTCTTTGGATACTTTGATTAGTTTGTTTTATGCTTTGATTGGATTGTCTGATACTTTGACTAGTTCGTTTTGATACTTTGATGGGTATGAGACCTGCGAGGTTCGCACTCTTTATAACGGAACGGGTGGTGATTCCTCGTCGTATTATTAAGTTGTTTCTTCCTTCCTCTTCCCTCAAATTGGAATGGGTCCCAAAAATGTTTGTTGGATGTTGATATAGCAAATTGTGCCACCTTTCCAAGTTTGACGTAAACAATAACGTAATGAAACGTACACATTTCTTACGATTCGCAATTCTGGGAAAGTTATTCATTGTAAAAATGACGTTTACCTTGCTAATTAAGCGAAAAACGTATACTTAATATCCGTTAATTGTTTTCAAAAGTTCACCACGAAACAATTTTGCTAATGACATTTTTCTCCCGTATTAAATCGCAAGATTTTTCCTTTCTTTTTTGTTTGCATTTTTTTCACTACAACGTTTTTCCTTTCTTGCGTGTTGCAGATCCGCCATAACGATATTTCCCCAGCGTACGGACGGCCGTCACGATTTCCGAGTGTGGAACAGCCAACTGGTGAGCTACGCCGGCTACAAGCAAGCTGACGGCACGGTTTTAGGCGATCCCATCAACGTCGAGTTTACGGAAGTATGCATGAAGTTGGGGTGGCGCGGGGCCGGCACCCGTTTCGATATTTTACCGATCGTCCTCTCCGCTAACGGACACGATCCCGACTATTTCGACATTCCCTCCGAACTGATCCTGGAAGTTAATCTCAGCCATCCGAAGTAAGTATCGAGAGTTTGTCGGGTACCAAAAAAAAAAAAAAAAAAAGTTGTCAGATGGACGTGGATCTTTACGCCCCCTTTTTTCGTGGGAAAATTGGATTTTGCGGTTCGATCGCGTACGGTATCTAGCCATAAATTCTCGTTGTCGAACGTGGGTCGTAATGTGGATCGAACGTAATACGCAATTAAACCTTCGTCGATTCGCTAATTTATCGGCTTCAATCAGACCGTCAAGTTGCAAAAAACGATGCGGTCGATGCCCTCCGAATTTATTTCTGTCATTATGCGTTCTCGCGTTTGTGTATTGTTAAAACGTACGTATCAATCGTGTTGGAATGGGATTCGTGTTGGGTGAGCTCGCGCGAATGTGTTTTTTTAAATTACTCGCGATTCGAGCAACTTTGTGTATTTCTAAAACCAATTGCGAGCTGAGAGAAAAAGAAATTAAGTAGTACATAAATCACCTCATCCCTCGTCCTTATAAAATTAGACACGGAACATCCTCCGCGCATTTTACAACCTCTAACTTACTCCGCGCTTTCCGGACAAACACTCTCCGAACTACGAACCAAATAAAACGGTACAACTTCTCCCGGGAATTTACTGGCCACTCAACATCGAATGGCCGTGGGTATTATTAGCCGTTTATGTCTCGGACGTGTCCGACACGGCTTTCCGGCCATATAAACTTCGAATCGCCCCCCTCCCCCAATTTCGCGAAATTGTAACGAATTTGTTGCCGGTTGTCGGTTTTAAAGAACCGCGTTATTGGTCGTAAAAATGTCTACTTCTCGTTTCTACCACTTTCGCACTTACATTCGTAAACACGCCAATTTCAGTTACGAATGGTTCGAAGAGTTGGGGCTGAAATGGTACACGCTGCCTGCGGTATCCAACATGATGTTCGATTGCGGTGGTATCCAATTCACGGCTGCCCCCTTCAACGGATGGTACATGAGTACCGAGATTGGTTGTCGAGATCTTTGCGACGTTCATCGTTATAATCAATTGGAGGTAAGAAAATGTTCAAGGAAACTGCACCCCAAACATGAAAAGCGTTTGAGATTAAAATTTTGAGGATAGGCAAGAAAGTCACAAGTCATCGTTTTGACTTATGTCTTAGTGTTATGGCTTTTACCTTTACCTGAAATGTCATTTCATATCACTCATTACTAGCTTACTTGAGAAGCAAGTTGTGCGTAATTTAAACTTGCTTGGGAATAGATGTTGCATCCGTCGTTGAGGCCCGATCTGGCACCATCTGATTATCATTTATTTCGAAGTTTTCAAAAACTCTTTGAATGGTAAAACTTTCACAAATGATGGTTGATCTTAAATCGCACTTGGTTTTGTTTTTAATGACCAGGACCGAAATTTCTATGACGGCTAAGTCATGAACCTGCAAAAACAGATAACAAAATGTTATTGAATAGGATAGAAAATACATAATTGGTTAAAGTTTATTCTTTGCATAAAAGAGCGACTTTTATTTCAGGGTACAAAACCGAAATTACTTTTTGCCAATCCAGTATTTTAATCCCAATCATTGAAATTGTAATTTTTGGCCTTAGAATTTTCTTTCCCGACTCTTTTATTTGATATAACAGTGGAAGAGAAGATAATTAACAAAATAGGTATGAACTACGGCAATTATTAATTTAGAAAATGATTTAGATGACCTTCCACGAAGCGAGCTTAAAATCTGCATTTATTGGACAGGTAACAAAGTAGCTGTGCAATGGCTTACTAAGCAAGCACAAATTCCATATCTCAGAATATTAATATTTTGGCTCTCGCTCCATCTATAGCATTATATAAAGAATTTATTAAATAAGGGAAGCTAATGATGTTACTTAATTCAATTATATAAACAATTTGTTAAATAGGGGTGTATAAACTAACAGTGCTGCTTACAACTATTATACATATATAAAAATTTATTAAATAGGAGATGTATAAACTAATAGTTCTTTTCCCAGATCGTAGCGCAAAAGATGGGTTTAGACACGAGAACTCCGGTCACTTTGTGGAAGGATAAAGCGATGGTCGAATGCAATCTCGCGGTTTTGCACAGTTTCCAGGTCAAGGGGTGACCATCGTCGATCACCATACAGCTTCCGAATCGTTCATGAAGCATATGGAAAACGAAGTCCGGCTCAGAAACGGATGCCCCGCGGATTGGGTTTGGATCGTACCACCTTTATCGGGGTCTGCGACTCCAGTTTTCCACCAAGAAATGGCGCTGTATTTTTTGAAACCGTCGTACGAGTATCAGGTAAGAAATTGATTCTTTTCTCCCCAATATCTTCTGCTGCCCTGGTAGAGCGTCGGAGAAAGGAAAAGGAAGTATTTAAGAGTATTAGATTTGGGAAAGTTCCAAATGATACGCGCACCTCATTTGTTTTCGCACATTAGAAATGAGGGAAATTTTGAAGATTCTAAAATTCCAAAATTTCTGAATTAGAAAAACAAATTTGCCTGGTTAACTTCAATGCTTTCACGTGTTTCCTTCGTTTTCGCTTATGGTTGGTGGGGGAATGGGAAAATTCAATTGTTTCGAAATCTTCAAGACACCAAGACTGACGTTTTTAGGTTCTTCAACTGTTTCGCTTATTTTTGCGCATTACAGTAGAAAAGTAACAAAGTTGTCAAAATCCAAGGAAATTTCAAAAAGCGGTTGATTCGCATTATCATTTTGTTTTTTCCTGATAGCGTAAAAAGTGGAAAGAAACCGGAGATTCTCAAATTCCTACACTTACAAGAACTTCAAACTTTTATTCTTCGTAAATTACAGTTCAGACAATCCTCCCAGAAATCTACAAATTTTCAGAAGACAACTTTCAAAATGAAGCCTCGAATACCTTTTTTTTATGTACAACTGTTGGGGTAGAATTGTACGAAAAATTGGAGAAGTCCAAAATTACCACGAGGATGAAGAAACATTTTTTAAATATATGTTTCTTATGTTTTCGTGGCTTACAGTAAAAAGATAATAATAATAATAAGAAGTTGGCAGGAACCTTTCAATATTCCCGAAGAAATTCGGAATCAATCTGAAAGCCTCGGTAGTATTATCCCTGAAAAATATGACAATACAAAGTAAATTTCTGAAGGATTCAACGATAGTTGGTGATATGGAGAGCAAACCGTAAACTCTCAAAATTACTGAAAAATCTGGCCGTATAATTCCTGGGAACGTTGCAAATTTGTAATACATTTAGTATTATTGTAGGAGCCTTGTAATAGGATTAGTAATAAAGTTAACAACATGGACAACGACACTCTCAGTATTTTTGAAGAAGCTGGCAATATCTGAAGATTTCAATGTTTTTGAAAAAGTTGGAAAAAATCTTAGAAAACCTATTAAGACGGGAATCAGATCTATAAGCTTCAATATTCCGGAGAAAGCTTGCAGTACGATTCCCGGAAGTACGGAAAACTAATTTGAAGCATTTAGTAAAAAGTGTAGCAGCTGGCAGCATAATTAGTTATAAAGTCACTAGTATGGAGAACGAACCTGAAACTTTCAACATTTCTGAAGAAGTTTCCAGTATAATTCTCGGAAAAGCAGTCCTGAAGAAACTGGAAATAATTTTACAGTAAAAAGATAATAATAATAATAATTTATTATTCAACACATACAAATCGTTATGAAGGACAGAACTAAAAAGAAAAAAATCCCAAAAATTTGTAAGCTTTCAAAAATCGATGTCCACAATTTATTATTGGAAAATTCGTTTTTTTAACTTCATGATATTACAGGACGGATGTAAGAAAAATTGGAAATTCGAAAATATCTGAATTGAAAAAAAAATTGCTTGGTCAACTTCAATGCTTTCCCGTGCTTTCTTTGTTTCCGCGTATGATTGGTGAAGGAATGCGAAAATTCATTTGTTTCGAAATTTTCAAGAAACTGAGACTGACATTTCAGATTCTTCACGTATTTCCCCAATATTTGCGCAATACTGTAGGAAACTTGTTGCCAAAATCGAAACAATTTTCAAAAAGCGGTTTTCAAAAATTTGATTGGCATTTTAATTTTTTCGAAAGTCCTATACTTTCAAGAATTTCAAACTTTTATTCTCGTAAATTACATGTGTAAAGGAGGAATTGGAAGAAAAATAGCAAAGACCAAGACGTCTAAATTTTCGAAAAATCTCAGAAAATTGGGGTTTGAATGAATGACGTATTTCTTGTTTCTGTGTCCCCCAAATCTGAGTTCTCCCACATTCTTCATGCGAAATTTCAAAATGTTCAAAGAAGGGCTCTTTGGAAACGTTTAGCTTATCACCCTTTACAACAGAAAGGTAGAGAATGGTGATTGCATGGGCTGTAGTGGTACAATTACCAAAGTTACAAAATGTCTAAATTTGCAAAAGACGACTTCCAAAAATGCCTTCTCCTTCCCGCCAAGTACTCGTTTGAGCATATTAACGCCGACTTCGGACCACCTAAAACTAAAACTTAACTCGAATTAGTTTCGGGAAGCGGAAAGGCCGACTTCGTCGTCGAGTAATGTTCGTCCCGCTTACATAAATCGAAATTCTGGCACCGACGAACTATTCCGAGACAATTACGCCGCTTAATTTCGCGCTAAAACGTATTACTTACACAATGTACGTTAGTACGTACGTTTGCGACAATACCGCAATCCCTTAATTGCTGTTCCCCAAGTAAATTCCAAAATCTTGACGATAATTTGACGTTTCGTCCCACGCGCGAGTTGTCTCCCGTACGGAGCTTCGAATCGATCGCCATCGGTTTCTTCTCGGATCGAATTTGGAATGTGGAATCGGACGTCATCGTCGGATTGTTGTGCGATTTCAGCAATCGTCCTAATCCGTTTAACGTTGACGAATGCAGTATGCGGGGTGTTAAATAGTTGGGGGTAATCGATTTTGCGTAGATGACGTGGCAATCGCACGATCAGCGTGTCCGTGCGGTTCGAATTATTCGGTGGAATGTGCGAAAATTGTGGAAAAATTTGTGTGTTTATTTTCAATATTTTGGCCTCGCTTCTTGTGATGTTAGAACCAGTTTTAATTTAGGGGTAGGAACACTTTTTTTTTCTCTGGAAATTTACGTATCAAAACCCGCAATTTTAATATTTCCCAAAGAAGCCGTTTGTATCTAAAACCAAAATATTTCTGCAGAAGAAACTTGCAATGTGATTCTTGCAAATGCCAGCAGTCCTGAAGAAGCTGGGAGTAAGCAAATTCCAAAGTTTCTTGTTTTATTTTTCGTTCGAGAACTTCAAACTTTTCTGTACTTCTTTTGTTTTCGTGTATTACAGTTGGAATGTAGGAAAACTAGGAACCTGCAGTTTACATATTTTCAAAACATTTCTTGCAATTTTTCTCTCTCTAAAAGTGTTTCAATGCTTCTCGAAGAAAACTGTCAATATGCAGAGCAAAACTGGAGATTTTAGTAGCCTTGAAGAAGCTGACAGGAACTTTTGAATACTCATCGAAAATTCTGTCAGTATGATTAAATGAAAAACTGGCAGTATGAGTAACAAATCCTAAAACTTCAGTATTCTCGAACAACCTGGCAGTCCAAAAGACAAACAAAAAAACACTATTCTTAACGAAGGTGGCAGTATGATTCTCGAAAGCTGGCGAGCTGTGAGGGCAAATTTGAAAGTCTCAGCACTTCGGATGAAGCTGAATCCATGGATTTTGGATCAACCTATGGACAACAAAACTGAAATTTCCATTATTCCATTAAAATTCAGCTTTCTGATAAGCACCAGAATTTTTAGCATTTTTCGCCTTCCCTCCTTGTGATTTTAGAACCAGTCCTAATTTAGGCATTGGAACAGTTTTTCTTTTTTTTTCTAGAAATTTACGTATCAGAACCTGCAATTTTAATATTTCTCGAAGAAGCTGTTTGTATCTAAAACCAAAATATTTCTGAAGAAGAAATTTGCAATGTGATTCTTGAACAAGCTAGCACTCCTGAAGAAGCTGAGAAAAAGCAAATTCCAAATCCAATCTACAGAAAAAACACTATTCCTAACGAAGTTGGCAGTACGATTCTCGAAAGTCGGTGAGCTGTGACAGCAAATTTGAAAGTCTCCGTACTTCGGATGCGGCTGACGCAATGGATTTTGGATCACGGGAAAACTGGAATTTCCATTATTCCATTAAAATTAAGCTCTCTGATAAACACCAGAATTTTTAGCATTTTTCGCCTTCCTTCTTGTAATTTTAGAACCAGTTCTGACTGAGGGGTAGGAATGATTTTTCCTTTTCTGGAAATTTACCTATCAGAACCTTCAATTTAACACACGAATTTGCTGCAAAGTTTTGGCGCCTATTCTTCGCAGCAATTATTTCTCATAGATGTGCAAACATGATTTGGATTTTCAGAGAAATTTTCGTTTCATCAAAATTTGTCGAAATCTTTTCCGATTTTTTCCTCTTCATGACGATGATGTCCTATAAAAATTGATTTACTGGCGGAAATGATGGTTTCGAATCCAGCATCTTCAACCTCATCATTCACAGAAACAAAACAATCTCGTCTCGACGATCGCTTACGTCCGTCTTTTCCTCCCATTTCCTGCACGTTTCCTCCACCCTCATTACCAAAATCGAATACTTACGTACACGCAAAGGTATATCGCGGGGAAGTAAACTCCTAAGCATGGCGACCTGAAAACTTTCACCAAAATCAATTTCCCGTCGTTTCCGTCCCGACGACTTCTGTTTCACCCGATTTGGCTACCTTTACGTTTAAGTTCATTTCGGAAACGGAAAGCCGTCTCGAAAGAGTAGGTAGACGTACACTATTACACTACCACCACGCACATAACGGACATCTACAAAACGTAAAATACGTCTTCGAATACCGCATTAGCCCGCTCGAGAAACAATATTCCCGCATTTACGAGCGCCTCGCGCACGGGAAGTCCGCACGAAAATTTATTAGCTCGTGAACGTCAAGTTTGTCGTCGTTTCATTGGAGGGGAGTGGAGGAAATGCGGGATATGTACAACCGCGTCGAAATTTTGGTAATTTAGCCAAAGAATACGCGTGAAATGATGGGGGATGAAATTTTATTTATTTATTTTTCCGTAAATTAGTCGTAAATTGTAGTCGACAGGAATATGATCCTGTAGGATTCGATGTCCATCCTAATATCAACGAATCCTGAACGAGATTGCGACGGGAGATGCTCTAGGGAAGTCTCGCTTCCTTCCTCGGATAGTATTTCGCAGTAAGTTAGGTGACAGTTATTACAGGTGGCGGTTTCGCGCTCGTGATCAGGGTTTAAGATTTTACTCGCCGAAGTATCTATAACCTCGAGAACTATAGAGAAGAGGAAATAAGGGAAGTAAATTTCCTTTTATGTTAGATCGAATCCTCGAGATGACGACGAAAGGATAAATTTCGATTGAATTTTTTCCCTATAACGAATATATGTTTATGGAAACAACTGCTCACCCCCTTATTTTTTTAAAAATCTATACCATCGTTAAAAGCGTGTAAAGCAGTTTAAATGTTGTTTTAACCTATATTTTATATCTCTTATATAGTTTATTGTGTGAAAAAGTAAAGGATAGTGTTGATCTGAGGGCATATTCATATTCTAACGGGAACATGCTAAACAAATTTCATCTTGTGTCAATGTATGACATCGACGTTTCGTTGTCCCTACCTCCAACTTCCTCCTAAATTCCTGAAGGAACTGGCAATATGATTCCTGAAAGAGTTAGCAGTGGATACCAAACCTGAAATTCTTAATGCTCCCGAATAGGCTGACAATCTGGGGAGTAGAACTGAAACTCAACAGTATGAGGAATGAAGCTAAAACAGTCAGTATTTGCAAAGAAACTGACAGTATGGAGAGCAAATCTGAATAGTTCAGTATTCCTGAGGAAACTGACAGTATGGTTGCTGAACCACCTGGCAGAATCAAGAACAAGTCTAAACTTACAGCATTCCTTAAGAAACTGGCACTATGATACCCGAAAGAGCTGGCAGTAGATAGCAAAACTGAAATTCTTAATGCTCCCGAATAAGCTGGCAATCTGGAGAGTAGAACTGAAACTCAACAGTATGAAGAACGAGGCTAAGACAGTCAGTATTTGTGAAAAAGGCGACAGTATGGGGAACAAATCTGAATGGTTCAATATTCCTGAGGAAACTAGCAGTATAGTTGCCGAAATAGCTGGTAGAATCAAGAACAAGTCTTAACTTGCAGCATTCCTTAAGAAGTTGGCAGTATGATTCCTGATTTAGCTAGCAGTGGATAACAAAACTGAAGTTATTAATGCTCCCGAATAAGCTGGGAACATGGAGAATAGAACTGAAACTCAACAGTATGAGGAACGAAGCTAAACTTTCAGTATTTCCAAAGAAACTGACAGTATGGAGAGCAAATCTGAATAGTTCAGTATTCCTGAGGAAACTGACAGTATGGTTACTGAACCAGCTGGCAGAATCAAGAACAAGTCTAAACTTACAGCATTCCTTAAGAAACTGGCACTATGATACCCGAAAGAGCTGGCAGTAGATAGCAAAACTGAAATTCTTAATGCTACCGAATAAGCTGGCAACATGGGACTGAAACTCAACAGTATGAGGGACGAAGCTAAAACTTTCAATATTTGTGGAGAAGCCGACAGTATGGAGAGCTAATTTGAATGGTTCAGTATTCCCGAGGAAGCTAACAGTATGGTTGCTGAAACAGCTGGCAGAATCAAGAACAAGTCTAAACTGGCAGCATTCCTTAAGAAGCTGGCAGTATGATTTCTGAAAGAGCTGGTAGCAAATCCGAAATTTACAATATTCTTGAAGAAGTTGGCGGGAAGCTTTTAATATTTCCGAAGAAATTCAAGACCAATCTGAAAGCCTCGATAGTATTATCTCTGAAAAATATGACAATACAAAGTAAATTTCTGAAGGCTTTAACAATAGTTGGCGATATGGAGAGCACTGTAATTCTTGAGAACGTCGTAAATGTGGAGAACAAATTTGTAATACATTTAGTATTGCTTTAGCAGCCTGATAGTCTGATTAGTGATAAAGTTAACGTTATGGATAACGACACTCTCAGTATTTTTGAAGAAGCTGGCAATATCAGAAGGTTTCTGAAAGAGTTAGGAGAAGAATTCTTAGAAAACCTATCAAGATGGGGAGCAGATCTAAAAGCTTCAATATTCCTGAGAAAGCTTCCAATACGATTCCTGGCAACGTTGGAAGTACGGAGAACTTGAACTTGAAACATTTAGTAAAAAGTGTAGCAGTTGCCAGCTTAAAGTCAGTAGTATGGAGAACGAACCTGAAACTTTCAACATTTTTGAAGAAGTTTCCAGTATGATTCTCGGAAAAGCAGTCCTGAAGAAACTGGAAATAATTTCCCAAATTTCTTTTTTGTCTTTTGAAAGCGTAACTTTTCTGTACTCTTTTGTTGTTGTCGTGTATTACATTTGAGATGTAAAAAGAAAACTATCACCTTGCAGTTTCCCCAAAAATATCTTCATTTTCCTTCCAGAAAAGGTTTTCTAAAAACCTTTCAATGCTACTTGAAGAAAACTGGCAATATTTAAGAGCAAATCTTAACATTTTGGTACTTTTGAAGGAGCTGAGAGAAAACTTTCAATACTTCTCGAAGAATCTAGCAGTATGATTAATGAAAAAGTAGCAATATGATAAACAAATCTCAAAGTTTCAATATTTTTGAAGAAACTAGCAGTCTGGAACGCAAATCTAGAAATTCAATGTTTCTAAAGATGTTGGAAGTATAATTCCTGAAAGCTGGCAATGCGAAGAGCAAGTTTGAAAGTCTCATTACTTCTCGTAAAGTTGACACAATGCTTTTTGGGCCAACTGATAGTATGGACAACAAAACTGTAACTTTCAGTAGTTCTGAAGGAATTAGCTGACAGGATTGATAGTAAAGGTGAAAATTTCAGTATTCCTGAGAAAGCTAGCAGGAGGAATTATGAAGACCTAGCAGTATGAAAACTGAATTTTAATGTTTCAGTATTCCCGAAGAAACTGGCAGTTTGGGGAGCAAATCTAAAAAGTACAGTATTCCTAATGAAGTTGGCAGTACGATTCCCGAAAGCTGGCGATGTAAGAGCAAATCAGTTTCAGTATTGCTGAAGAAGTTGGGAATGACATTCTTTAAGAACACGGGTTATATGGGAAGCTGATAATATGGGGATCGAATTTGAAAATTCTAATTCGTGTCAGCAGTGTGGAGAACCTGTCAGCAAGGTTGTTGGACTATCTAATAGTTTGGACAACAAAACCGGTTCTTTCTATAGAAGTTGGTTCTATGATTCCTGAAAACTGACAGTACAGGAAGGAAATCTGGAACTTTCAGCGTGATTCCTGCAAAAACCGGTAATGTTGGAACCCAATTTAAAACTCTTAGTTCCCTTAAAGAAGCTGGCAGCAAAGTTATTAAACTATCTGATAGTTTGGACAACAAAGCCCGCTTTTTCAGTTTTTCTGAAAAAGTTGGCGCTACGATTTCTTAAAAACTCACAGACACTGGCAGTATGGGAAGGAAATCTAAAACTTTCGACATGATTCCTGAAAAATCCGGTACTATGGGGACCGAATCTAAAACTCTAAATTCTCTTGAAGAAGCTGTCAGCAAAGTTATTGGACTATCTGATACTTTGGACAACAAAACCGACTTTTTCAGTTTTTCTAAGAAAGTTGTTTCTATGATCCCTGAAAAACGGACAATATGGGGAGGAAATCTGAAACTTTCAACATGATTTCTGAAAAAGCTGGTGATGTGGAGACCGAATTTAAAACTCTCTGTTTCTTCGCAGAAGGTGGCAGCATGGTTATTGAACTATCTGATAGTTAGGATAAGAAAACCAGATTTTTAAATTTTTCTAAAAAGTTGGTTCTACGATTCCTGAAAAAACGATAGTATAAGAAGCAAATCTGAAACTTTCAATATGATCCTGAAAAAACTGGTAATGTGGGGACATAATTGAAAACTCTCAGTTCCTTTGAAGAACCTGGCAGCATGGTTATTGGAGTTTCTGATAATTAGAACAAGAAAACCAGCTTTCTCATTTTTTCTAAAGAAGTTGGTTCTATGATTTCTGAAAAAGCTGATAATATGGGGACCGAATTTCAAACTCTCAGTTCCCTTGAAGAAGCTGTCTGCAAAGTTGGACTCTCTGATAGTGTGGGTAATAAAACCAGTTGTTTGTAATATCGGTAACAGATAGCCACATATGCTAACTCTGACCTTTTTTTCACAATTCACGCCGATTATGCAGCCTTGTAAAAATTAAAAAAAAGCGTATTTTTCAAAAAATTGCCATTAAGTATTTCGGAGATTCCCGCCCTCCTTGTTGGTTAATTGAAAGCGCCGTCAAGTCTCGTAAACGAAAGAAACAGAACTCGAAACTTAATTTCTCTCATTACCGGTCTCGTCTGCTGCGCCATAAATCGAAAAAGCTTATCTTAACGAAATCATTCTCTTTCGCAGGATCCCGCCTGGCGCACCCACGTCTGGAAAAAGGGCCGCGACTCCGGCAAGAGCCAAAAGAAACCGAAGAGGAAGTTCCACTTCAAACAGATCGCAAGGTAAACAAGTCGGGCGCGTCGTTTTCCGTCCAATTAAACACGCTCCCCCGCCCCAAATTCGTCCTAAACGAAATCAAGCGTCCTCTCGAATCGTTCGTCCCGACTTTCGTTTTTTTATTTTTATTTTTCTAAAAGACCCGAGCCTAAAAGGCCGCCGCGAACATAAACAAACAAACAAGCAAACGAGCGAACGAAGCAACATCAACGTATTTTTCGACGTTCGTTTTCAGGGCCGTCAAGTTCACGTCGAAGCTGTTCGGGAGGGCACTCTCGAGGCGGATCAAGGCGACGGTGTTGTACGCGACCGAGACGGGGAAATCCGAAAGCTTCGCCAAGAAACTGGGCGAGATCTTCGGGCATGCCTTCAACGCACAAGTCTATTGCATGGCCGATTATGATATTTCGAATATCGAACACGAGGCGCTGTTGCTGGTCGTAACGTCGACGTTCGGAAATGGGGATTCCCCGAGAACGGAGAGGTAAGGATTAATTTCTATTGTGGTAGATTGGGAGCTTTTAGGATCCGTAATAATGTTTGATTAGGTGAAACGAGGTTGCGGATAGATCGAGGTTGTTTTTTTCATCCCCCTTTCCTTTTGGGGGAAACTTTGCAAATTACAAGGTCAAGTGGAAAGGGGGAAATCCTTATTACGCAAGTTAATTCCTGATTCGTGTTCTTAGAAAAGTTATGAAAATATTTTACAATTTTTTTAAATTGCCAAAATGTCCTTAAACGTACATCGTTCCTCAGACATAATCTATTCTATTCATCCGTGAAAATACGGTTACTAACACAAAAATGGGAAGAAATTGAATATGAAACAACTGAAGGTCAAAACAGTAGAGAAGATCGGTTGACCACGTTTGACCATCGCTTGAAATTTCGTTAGGGTATAATAGAAATTATTTATATACCAAATTTATCATGATGGGTGGTCAAACAAAATTATTGTGCGGTCAAACATGGTTCAGAATGGTTAAACAAATATGTCATTTCTAAGGATTTTTATCCCATTTTGTGATGCCAACTTCACAGACCTACTTTCCAAAATGGCAACAACCGACATAATATTTACCAGGTGACGTTGGAAACTTTCAAGACAAGGTAAAAGTTGGAGAATTTGCCTTAAAATATGGTGGTTTCCTTCTAGAACGGCGATAACCAACATAATACTACAATTGTGACATTGAGTGCTTTGTGCAACGTGCTGCTGTTCGAAAAGGCCCTTCCCAGTAAACATTTTTTAAATTTCGCGGATAGTTTAAGTTGGTATTTCCGGCAATGGTGGATCCACTCGCCAATTTTTAAGTACAATACATGCGAATATGCTCACTATTTCCGAACATGCCAACTTAAACTATCCGCAAAATTTAAAAATTTTTACTGGGTTTCCTTCAGAACTAGCTGCAATTTTTAAGAATTTCACAGCTTTTGGTGCAATTTACGCATCAAAAAGGAATCGTGGGCCTCTGTGCAGGATGCAGATTTGCAAAGTAAGTTTTCGGTGTTCGGAAATATTTACTTCTGTTTCCTTTTAAGAAAATGTAGGTGTCATCGTTAGAATTTATGTATAACCTTTGAAAGTAGGAAAAGAATAAGTGGAGGTTTAACTCACAATTGAACGAACTTAAATAGAGGTTACTTGGATAGGTCTCCAAGAAAACTGTGTAATGACTAAATTAGTGAAATCAGAGCTAATTTCACGTTAATAAAGGAATAAAATGTTCTTGAACACGCAAAATACACGCTACTTCGTTTAATCCAGTCCCGCGTGAACATTTCGCTATAATATTTGCCTTCGTATCTTGGTACCACTGCTTGTCAAATGTTATATTAATTAATTCACAACTAATTTCATGTTAATAGAGGAATAAACAGTTCTTAAGCGCGCAAAATACAGCACGTTTCGTTTATAATCCAGCCCAGAGTGAACATTTCGCTATTTGTTTCTTCAATTTTGACGTATGTAACTTCTTCTCAAAAATCAAATTAATGAATTCATAGCTAATTTCATGTCAATAAAGCAATAAAATCTTAAACACGCAAAGTATATGATGTTTTGTTTGCAATTCAGTTCCGTTAGTTATAAAACTTAGGTGTGTAGAAGAAGGATCAAAAATATTTCCTTCTTCTAATTGTTCGTTTGTACATAAATAAACATCACATAATTTCGACACGTTTATTCACACCTCTTCATAACATAACTATGAACATAATGCGTGTACGTGACCAACTTCCGTCACGACTAACTACATTCGTCGTTCCCTACCAACCTGGCCAGTGTAACCAACTTAAAATTAGGCGGCAAATTTAAATTTAAACTTTGGAATACTACGCGTATAAAGATTTAACTAGAAATCCTTACAAATACCAAAATGTATCAGAACCCTAACACCTTCTTCGTCTTTCATGCTTGCCATGTTGTATTCTTTCGTTTTTAAATAAAACCAAAATACGTACGGACAAACGAAATCAAAAAAAAGAAAATCTACTCGATCTCGCTCCGTTCCGGCTTTCCCTATCTTCCAACGAATCGAATACTTAAGATCTTACTCCCCTCCTGCGAGCTCTTACAACAACTAATTACGCGCATAAGTATAGGAATTACCTCTTAAATGGAACGATCTTCGAATCTAACTCGCCCCGAAATCGAAACCTTCAACTAATAACGCGGAATTGAGCATTCGCCGTCTCGGATCCTATCGCGGTTTCATCCGCCTCGCATCGTCGATATAAATTGGTAATTTGTAATTGTATTTCGATTTTAAGCAGGTAACGGAATCGAACAGGGGGATTCCCCTCTAAATTCGCGTCCGCCTTCGGAACTTAAGTACTAAATTTTCGAAACGAAGAAACGGCGAAACGGCGCGCAAAACCTTTTAAATAGGAGAGAGCTCTCGAGGAACGAGACGTTCTGCTAAATTAATTGATCGTGTAAAGCATCTTGAATAATCCATGAAATAAAATACGTTTCTGGCGAGGGAAAGGGGGACAGGACTTGTTCGAGATCCTCGAATTACGCAGGGAAGTGATTAAATTTAAACATGATAAGAATGTCGGAAGAGATCTTCGTCCTTTCATCGTGGAGGAATTCCATCAGAATTTTGTTGCGATTGGAGTTCTAGGGGATTAATTGGGGCACAGATTATGTTACCTTTCTTTCTTTGTGAAAATTTGAAGCTGAAGGAAGCAGAAATCTTTTGCTAAGATCAACCGTTTATACACCCCGTCGTGACATACTCAAAGCAAAAAAAATAATAATAATTTGCATTTGCACCCAAAATGCAAAATGGCGATTCCAAAATTGGAAAAGTAAATTAGTGGAAAATCGGCATTCAATGTATTTTGGGCATCGATAACTAATCTAATCTAAGAGTTAGATTTGCATTTTCCAAAATGGCCGACAGAACTAGGCGCACCAAAATCCGAAAGAGGGCCAAGAAAATACATCAAAAGGGATGATACCGAACAATTAAATATTTTTGATTTAACCCTCATATACGCAAGAACTCAAACAGATCGTTGCTTGCACTTCTTTTTTAACACAAATTTTTGAAGAACTCTGACTGTTTAGATTATACCATCATGAACACGTATAATCGGTATTACAGGAATCTACCTACTTCAGGTTTTTGGCAAAATTGTGAATACGATTATAGTGACTACAACCTACCCATTTTAAGAGTTATCCCACTTCAAATTTTTATGAAACTTCGTGATCACGAGCAAGGTGACCACAACCCTCGTTCCTTTACTTACTCTTTATCTAATTTTCGCTATTTTTGAGCAACATTAGTGTCTTTGTGGGAAAATTTCTTTCCCTACTATAATTTTTTATATTTTGAATATAACACATAAGTTAAAACAGTGATTTTTAAAACAATCAATAAAAACATCTCTCACCAGAATATACTTTATTCAAAATAATTTTTCTTTTTGCAAAAATGGAATATATTCAAGGCAGACCCAGAATAAGAGTGGTCAAACGCTTATAAAGTTATAGACAAAAATATAAAATGTGCGGTCAAAATTTAGTCCACAAATTTAAAGGTTAAAATGAAATTAGCTCTGAATTAAATAATTTAACATTTGACAAGCAACGATGCCAAAATCCAAAAAATATTATATTCATATGGATCTGGACTGCAAACGAAAGATCTAGCATTTTGTGTGTTTAAGAAGATTTTATTCCTTTATTAACATGAAACTAGCTGCGAATTCATTAACTTGATATTTGACCAGCAATGACACATACAAGACAAAAATAGCGAAATGTTCATGCGGAGCTGAATTGCAAATGAAATATGCTATATTTTACACGTTTAAGAAAATTTACAGAAGAAAATATAGCGAAATATTCATGTCGGACTAAACTGCAAACAAAACAGCCTGTATTTTGCATGTTTAAGAACATTTTATTTCTTTATTAATATGAAAGTAGCTGTAAATTAATTAATTTCACAGTTGACAACCAATGATGCCAAATTAAAAACTAAAAATACCGAAATGTTCTAGCCGAGCAAGATTGCAAACGAAACATCCAGCACTTTCCGTGTTTAAGAACATTTTATTCCTTTCTTGACAAAATGAATTTATTAATTTTGACATTTAACAACCAATGATGCCAAATTAAATACAAAAAATAGCGAGATGTTCATGCGGAGCAGGTTTAGAATTCCTTTTATTATTCCTTTATTAACATGAAATTAGGTTCGAATTTATTAATTTGATATTGAACAAAGAGTGCTACTAAAACCAAAGACTAGACTACAAAGGAAATATCGTGCATTTTGCGGGTTTAAAAGCATGTTGTTCCCATATTAACATAAAATTAGCTGTGAATTCATTCATTTGGCATTTGACAAGCAGCCACACCAGATCACAAAAAATATTATAGCGAAATGTTTACATGGGACTGGACTGCAAACAAAATGTCCTGCATTTCGCGTGTTTAAAGACATTCTATTTTTATATTAACATGAAATTAGCTGTGAATTAATTAATTTGACATTTGACAAGCAGGGATAATCAATTACAAACAAATATATAACGAAATGTTTGTGTGGCGCTGGATTAGGCTAAATATCCGATATTTTGCGTGTTTTTAGCACATTTTATTCCTTTTGGTAACATGAGATTAGCTGTGAATTCATTAATTTAATATTTAACAAACAGTGATGTCAAAACACAAGAAACAAATAGTGAAATGTCCGTGCTGGGCTGGATTGGCTACGAAGCATGCTGTATTTTGCGCGTTTAAGAACCTTTTATTCCTCTATTAACATAGAATTAGTTGTAAATTAATTAATTCGACATTTCATAAGCAGTCGTACCAAATATAAAAAGAATTTATAGTGAAATGTTCGTACTGGACTGGGTTTAATGAAATAGCACGTATTTTGCGTGTTTACGAACATTTCATTACTTTATTACCATGAAATTAGCCGTGATTTCATTAATTTAACATTTGACAAACAGTGCTACAACGGCACAAAAAAATATTATACCAATGTGTTCCTGTGAGGCTGAACTAAACAAAATATCCAATATTTTGCGTGTTTAGGCACATTGCATCCCTTCGATAACATGAAATTAGTTGTGAATCCTTTAATTTGACATTTTATAAGCAGTAATATAACAGCACAAAAAATATCATACCAAAGCTTTCATGTGAAGCTGAATTAAACGAAATGTCCGGTTTCTTGGGTGTTTAATGACATTGTATTTGTAGTAGTTGTTATAATAGTATAGTTGCAGGTAAGGTAGAGCACTATAGTAGGGGACGGTAAGTTGAATGAATTGTAGTGTGGTGAATAAACAATGTTATTAAACATCAGTTTGAATATTTATTTTATAAAAAGTTAAGAACGATAAAACATAACATAACAGTATTCCTTTGGTAACATGAAAATTGGTTGCGAATTTTTTAATTTGACATTTGACAAACAGTGCTACCAAAATACAAACAAAAAATATTATGGTAACGAAATCTTCGTGGGAGCCCGGATCGCAAACGAAACGTCCTGTATATGCAAGTTCCTTTTTTAATTTCAGGAATTCGCCAAGAGTCTATACACGTTAAAAATGAACGAAGAAGGAATTGAAGATGGCGACGAGAAACTCAGGTAGGTCCTAATGCTATTATTACAATTATTAAGCTGCTCAATTTTTCTCGTCCGACGGACCGCCGTATCCGATCGAGCTTCGCGATAATAAGCCTCTCCCCTCGAACTGGAGGTAACGAAATTAAAAGGCTTTCACGGCCGATCCACCGCCGTACGTCCTAATTAAAACAGCTGTTCTCGAACGGGGGCGCGTTAAATCGCGCGGCGATCGACCGGACTGTACGGGCGCGATTCGGATAAGGAAAAAATATTTTCTTTTATAATTCTCTTTTTCTCCGTCTTCCGTTTCT